>JBCFYV010002255.1:39086151-39155301 GCA_039000515.1 Timema cristinae
GTACTATCAATAATTGTCTTGGTGCTTAAATCAAAATATAATGTTTGAAAAATGTCTACTTGAATGCGGGAGACAAACCTGGGCCTATTATAAAGAAGGAAGTACCAACGTAATATGTTTAAATCTCATTTTTTAAATAATAAAACTATATTTAAACTTTATAGACTGTATGCAAGAACGAAATGAATAAAAGTGAAAGGTGGGTGGTATTGATTTGCCTCGGTGTTCTACAAGAAGATAAGATAGCTAATTAACACCGCTCACACTTTCGAGCATGAAATAATATTTTTTAACTCCACTAAAAAATCAGACTTTTCACTCACTATTCACGTTTGCTTATTTCATTCTTGCATTCTACCTTATCTCTTTATTGAAGGAAAGACTCTAATTTTTGTATGCATACAAATAACCCTAAATGCTACTCATTAGGATTAAATCAAAAATCTCTCAGATGCTATAAGCTAGATGGTAAGACTGATTGATGACTTAGTCCCCTCATACAGCAATACATTTTTAAATAATAATTCATAGCCATGTTTATATGATCACATTTTACCAAACAAATAATTACCATGTGATTTATATTACAGTATTTCTAATTTAAATTATCTTAAATCGATGAGCAAATGATTAATTGTAATTTCTATGTTATCATTTGTTGTGCGATATTCTTTTAATTTACTATTTATCATATTCGCGATAAAATAATTACTGTCGAACAGTAAAATGTTAACTTAGAGGTTCAAACTTATCTTCAAATTTAGATTGCATGCACGCTATTCCGAAACGACACTAATGCATTAGGCTGCAATTTCTGATCACTTGAACTAAAGAATAGCCAGACCCGTATATCTTAGACTCTGGTTGAGGTTTAGAATTTATTATATTACGAAATAATCAAAGCAAAGAGATTGCAGCTGTCAGTTCTTAAATTTAAAAATTAACGTTTAGTTGGACATTTAATACTAGAATTTATTTAATTCACTACAAATAATTTAAATTTATATTATAACACAATTGTTTGAATTCAAATGTCTTACTGTGTTAATTAAGTATTTTGTAAAAAGTTTTTTACTTGAGCTAGCTTCTGATATCCGGTAACTCGTCACACGTTGCATTGCCCAATACTCTAAATTACAAACTTAAAGTCTAGTGTTAACTACTGCAAGTTTAAAAGTTAAATTTGTAAGTTTTCATTAATATTTAGTATTATACTATTTATTCTTGCCTTTATTTAGTTAATTTATTCAAATAAATAATACTGGTATAGAAGTTTGGCAATATGCACCATATTTCTGTTCATTTATAATTTTCCATTGGCATTTGAAAAGGCTAAAATTTAAAAACATGTTAAAGGTTTTTGATTATTCTCATAATTCCAATTAGGATTTAAGTATATCCAATGATCCTAGGTAACACGATTACTAATAATTTATTGAGCTTTCGGATTCCCTGTTAGTTGGCCATTGACCTTAAGTTGCGATAACATAAATCATGTATGCAAGCTACACTCTGATATTGTACTTAAATATGTATAATCTTGTATCGATATTACCTAATCATTCTTCTGTTTAGTATAAATAGGCCTTTGAAAATATTTTTTGTGATTTCAGCCAGTTATTGTATGAGTCAAAAAACAGAAAAGCCAGTACTGTCAGGTCAGCGCATTAAGACCAGAAAAAGAGGTAAGTTTCTGCATGGTTATACTTAAAACGTTTTAGCTTTGGTGATAGTACACATTGTGTGAATGCCAGAAACATGTTTTCTTCATTATAGGCTTATATCACTACTAATAGCTTTGGCCTATTGTATGCATTATTATTTACAATAGACACAGCAAGAATACAAACATAGGCTTATATAAAAGTTTATTGTATGATAACTTTTTGAAAAATGTACCTAAAGCAAACCCCGACACATATCGACAAGCCCGGGGTAGTAAGCATGCCTATATTTTGTGTAAATGTCAATAACTTGTTTTCTCTGTTACATCAGTTAACACTACAAAAAAAATATATATATTCACGATCGACACAATAATGCAGTTAGGGCCTACACAAAAATGGTTTGAAAATCTCTTAAATCTCTATAGTGTTTTACTACATTGTATTGTATATTTAACAAGCCATGTTGGAGAGTTTACTGAATGGTAAATCTCATTTGTGACACATGACTTCAGACAGTTTATTTGCAAACAATTCCATACAAATCTATGTATTTAATCAAAAATACACACATATCCAATTTAACTCTCACCAATAGAGTAGATTTCAAAATTTCAAATTTCAAAATCACATATTTTTAGATAAAATAAAAGTCCTGTGACAGACATGACATTAAATGGACAAATTTTTCAGCAATGACCAAACAATTAAAATTTGCTCTGATTTTAGTTAAAGCAAAGCTTTAATGATTTTTCCCTAAACAACAATAATAGAGTTCTGGTTCTACATCAAAGTTTAACAAAATCAAGGTGTTTTTTTTATAAGAATTCATAATTATGTGACAGACATGACAGCAATTTGTAACAGACATAACACCTCTGAACGATGTGATAATATATGAATTTTCACTTAGTCCAATATATTTAAAACCTATTATAGGGTTGTTGAGAAGACAAATTACAAGGGTGGAACCCTAAATAAACTGGACTTTTGTTCTAAAAAATTAATTTATTAAGTTTTTTTACAAAATTCTTTCAGTCTCCTTAAGAGTACTCTCCATTAGATGCGATGCACTTGTCCAATCTTTTTTCCCACTGTTTGAAGCACCTCTGGAACTCTTCAACTTTGATATCTTCCAGTGCCCTCTGCGAAGCTGTTTTTGCCTCCACATCGTCAAAACGCTTCCATTTTAGATTTTTTTCATTCTCGGGAACAGAAAAGTGTCACATGGGGCTAGGTGTGGTGGATACTGAGGGTGGGCAACGATAGCCCAAATAGCGGTTCACAGACCAGACCATGTGTGCGCGGGCGTTGTCATGGTGAAGGAACCAGTCACCTGATCACCAGAGTTCCGGGTGTTTCCTTCGCACATCCTCCCTCAAACGTCCTCCAAATAAAAGTGCTGATTAACAGTCTGGGGGGGGGGGGCAAATTCCCGGTGCACAATTCCATGAACACCAAAAAAAACAATGATCATCGTCTTAACAGCCAACCCCACCTGTCTTGCTTTTTTGGTCGGGGGGGAGTTGGGGGTTTTCCACTGGCTAGACTCTTGCTTGGTTATGGGGTCATATCCGTAAAACCAACTCTCGTCATTTGTAATGACCTTGATCAAAAAGTTTGGGTCACTTTCAATCTGACGTTTCAAGTCCTGGTTCAAATTCAGGTGAATGGTATTTTGATCCTGTGTGAGTGAGCAGGTGAGGAACAAACTTAGCACCAACACGTCTCATTTGCAAATCCTCGGTCAAAATCCGCTAGCACTAGCTCCAACTTTGTCGATCATGAAACAATGATCCTCATTGATTTTTTGGCAGATTTTTTTAATGTTTTCGTTGTTTCGAGATAATGAAGGGCGCCCAGAACGAGCATGATCTTCAACACTCATCTCACCACGTTTAAAGTGCCCAAACCACTCGGAAACTTGTGTGCGGCTCATAGCATCCTTGTTGAAAGTCTGTTGAAGCATTTGGCAAGTTTCCGTTTCTGATTTTTCAAGCAGGAAGCAAAATTTCAAACACACTCTTTGTTCCTGTAAATCTGCCATAACAATTTCGCAGGCAGCAAACGACAACAGTTGAGAAAAACAACACTACAATCAAACATAACCTTCTACGCAGATGTTGCTTGGGCAAGTGATTTGGGAAGGTCTCTAGTGGACCCACATAGTGGGAGAACTCTCTACTACGCCTAGGAACAGCTACACGCATTCAATCTGGCTTCTTTTGGGGTCACCCCTTGTACATATATATTTATATATCGTAATAAAGTACTTGTAGTAAACTTTGCTTATAGCCAGGAAAAAAAATCCACACTTTAGGAATGAGCATTTTCAAACTTATATATATTTTTCTGTAGAAATGAGAACTTCTTTAAACTCTTCATCATTATGCAGATAAAATGCCTTAAAATAATATATAGCCTATATATTTGTTTTTATTAACTTCTTAACTTTCTTATCAAAATTCAATAAGCGTTTTGGTATCAGTTTATATTTCAAAATACGTTTAGTTGATGTTAGTGTGAAAATGACCAAATGTCTTGTCATTAGACGATGAGTAGGGCTGTATCCGAATAGTTTACTTATGCGGTGTTTCCTTGACTCGTGCCCGTGATAGCTGCATTAGTAATCACGTGACCAAATGTAGATCTGTCCGAATAGTTGCAAACGATACCTATTTGGTCTTCTCGAGGTCTTGGTCACCATGGATGCTAGCCGTGCATTGTTTTTACGGTGTTGGTTGCGATGTTTGTTTGGCAATTGTTTTGGTATTGTTTTGTCTGCGAGAACTTTGACTTATGTCTTACATCATTTTAAATAAGGTTGTTGCCATTTGAAATTCAAATAGTTTGATGCAGTCTTTGCTATGAACAGCACGAGAAGTGTAAAATCATCAAGACTAAAACTCAAGGGTTCGGTACAGCCTGGGCCAATCTTTACCAAACATAACCTTGCCTGAATCAACAAATAAAAGGTTTGATTAGACTTGGATCAGTGGCTAATATTGTTATAGCCAGGGCTCTGGAGTTGGTACACCAAGTCCTAGACTCTTTCAGAAATGGCCAAAGTATATTGACAAAAAGTTCACTGCATTAAAATACTCCAATACATATTACTTCATGGGAAGTTTTTCGCAGGGTTTGCCAGATCAATCCACATTACAAATATAGGCCATGCAGAATAAAGAGTATAAAATTATAATATATTTACAAAATAGGCATAGGTTATTGTTATAATATCATTTTTTATTTTGAAGCCGGAGTTGGTACATTTTTACAGACTCACTCAACCTGAAATTGCTTCAGACTCCACAGCCCTGGTTAAAACTAACTTATTTGTTTTTGTGATTATTCTTAATGAGAAGGAATAGAATTGTAATAAAATGGGACCATGGATTAATATGCTATAGGGCATACATATATTTTACTGCAAAATTTAGTTAACTACTGGAGAAAGAAAAAAATCTTTTTTGGTACATTCGTGTTCTTGAAATGTCAATCCTTAAGGTGCGGTAGAATATAATCTTGATCAAATTTCCTTTTGGGTGTTATCTTCCTTGTTGAACTGAGTACCTTCTGGAGGAGAGACTGCAATACCCCCACCACCCTTTTACTCTCCCCGCCCTGGAGTGTAGACTAGTTTTCTGTATTCTGACTGACAAGCATAGCATGCTCCAAGTTCTGGGTTCACAAGGTGATTGAATCAACAGGCTAAATTGAATAAGCTTTGTTCCTATTTCTAATATACAGTAATTAGAAAGGCCCCTAAATGTAAACACTTTTAGATATGAGTTTGATGAAGACATAAAAAATAATGTTTCTCTAGAATTTTTAAATAAACTGGAAAGTTATTCATCCCCCTTCTAAACATGCTGAAAATTGGCACATGACTTAAAAAACCATTTTAAATATAATTGTTTATAAGATTTAGCGTGCACTTTGTGAATACCTGCACTGAAAAGTGGCTATCGAAGCATACAACTCCTAAACTAGCGTAATCTTAGGACAAACCTCGAGGCTATAAATTCATCAAAATATGATAAATATTACGCCCCCACCGAGAATTAAACAGTAAGTAGGTATTCTGCCTAACTATTTAGGGAGTAGATGAATACATATAAATTTGATAAATAGCTATGGCATTTGTTAAGAACAATCTCACCTTTATTTTGTTTGTTGCTAAAACAGCCTCTTGAGGCTGCAGAGTATGGACATTTTATCTCCACTATTCTGTCCTCGTTGATAAGACCCCTAGCTGGTAGGTCATTAATTGTCTCTCTTGTTTATCTGGCCATATAACATTTATTGAGTTTGTTATTCAGGGTGGGGTGAACCTATACTGAATAGTTGCCAAATGCTGCCCTTGACTCGTCGTACAACATGTATTCACATTTTGAGGTGCCCCAGAAGCATTGAAGTTGACCATATTTAGCTCATTTCTAAGTACTTTTCTGATTATCCTTATATTAAATGTGTTCATTATTTTTTATCAAATGGTAACCAACTTGTTTTAGGCTCCATTTTAACAGAATGAGTAGTATGGTTGCCCGACAATAAAGATTTGAAGTGCCCCAAGTCCTCAAAAACTTATTTCACTCAAAATTTAATACAAATAAAAATTCTTTTAACAATTTGTTTTTTTAAATAATCTTTGTGTGGCTTTCTTTGGTTGTTTATTTAATGGCAACAGTCAAATGAGGTATATATTACTTACTAGAACATACTCATTATTTTTCTAAACCTATTTCAGTTTGATATAAATATAATAGAAGAATAAGAGATTACAAACAAATAATTTTCCTAGGTAACATATTCTTTCTTTTTCTTGAATGAAGGGTGACCTGGTGGTCTAGGGGTAAGGTATCGGACTTCTGTGCTGAGGTTCGGGGTTCAATCCTCGGTCCTGGCACAGATTTATCTGATTACCAAACCTTTCCTTCACCTCTGACAAGACATCTTGGAATGTGGGGAATGCAAGGCCTCCACCATGGTTCGGATCCCACGTTAAACTGTCGGTCCGCCATTTCATCTCACAATCACCCTACCATTACACATAATTCTTGAATGAAGACATTTTCTTGTGAGATTAGTCTCCCTCTGGTGAACCCATCCCGCGCTCCCTCCGTGCAGACAGCTTCAGAAGTTTGTCACCTCTCCACTGCATGTCTGCGGTGGCTCATTCTCTAATTTTTGCAGGTTAATGAAGTCTATGTAGTGCAGTGGTTCTCAAACTCTTTAGATTGTACCCCTTCACCATGATTAAAAATTTAATGTACCCCCAAGATAATAAAAAATCCAAATTACAGGTTTAAAAAAATTACGACCACATGGTATATTATTGATCTATTTAATCTATTAGGAAAAAATATCTGCAATCAAAATATTTCAAATGTGTAAAAGCTATTTATAGAGAATCCTACTGTTAGAGTCTTAACATTATCTCTTAATGAGAATTGTAATGGTAAATTTAAAAAACATAATTATACTGTAAAAATTATGTGGTAAAGTTTTATACATTTTCTTCACAAATTCATTAAAAAATTTAAAAAATCTGAACACAATATTTTCACATCAAAATTTTAATTGTAACTCTGGAGCTGATATATTATGAATTCTAAAGTTTTTCAATGAGAGGGATGGGGCTGCATACCTTGGCACAACTTTTTGATGTCTGGTTCTCCATTTGAAACTTTCAAGCGGAAGTCCGGCTCCGAATTTAGCCTATTGTGGTACATATTTTTAGGTACACCACTCTCACAGATGAAAAACCACTCTCCCAGAGAGATGTTGAGAAAGGTATCATGAACTTGATGGCATGGTCAGTGATTTGAGAAAACTCGTTCAGTCTTTGCAACCAAAGATCTGCCAAAGAGATTTTCTTGAGACTGGATTCGAGGGTTTCATCACACGACAATTCATTAATTTATTTTGTTGAAAAGAAGTTTGGTAGACTAAAGTTCTCCACTGTAGAAAAAGGGTTTTGTATCCAAAACTCTCCTCCTAAATTCTCGGGAAAATATTTGCCAAAGTCTTCAATCAAACCCATATAATCTGTCATGATGCTCAAGTTCATCTTCTTCTTCAAAATTTTCTAAAGACTGGAATAATTACAACTGTCCTTTCACAACTTCTTTTGTTGCAAATGGAAGTTTCTTTTTAAAGCTTATATTTTGTCATGAACCGTTAAGTGTTGTGTGTTTACCCTGCAGACCTTTATTCTGCTCATTCACTCGCGAAAACACATCAGCCAAGAAAGCTAGCCTGCACAGCCACTGCCCATTTGTAAATCTGTCACTAAACACACACTTGCTATCAAAGAGGAAAACTCATTAATTTCTTCTCATTTCATACAAACGAGCAAGATAGTTTTGTTTGGAAAGCCACCCTAACATGACTTATATTTTTGAGTAACATTTTCATGAATAAGCCAATATATAATACATAAACAGTAATAGATTTGAACTAATTAATATATAAACACCGCAATATATTTCTACATCTGTATTATGAGTTTGATTAATATTGTTAAAAGAGAAAGTATGTCACAAAGTCGTGACTGTTCAGGAAATATTCTCAAATTACTCTAAATATAAGCAAGATAACTGCTAACTGTAGAGGGTGTAAAGTAGAGGGTTGAAAACTCTCAGAAATCTGTCTCCAGACAAGAGCAATTAGAGGAAAAAGAAAGATGGGAGGAAATAACCAGATAACGGTAAAAGCCAACAATTAAGGTTTTACATAAGTCCCTTGTCATTTTGCCAACTTCACCTTGAGAGGTGCCTGCGTACCTCAGTTTGAGAACCACTGATTTAGCCTGTAACCTCAAAATGAAAAGTGGAATGACGAACGAACAAATTCTTGAACGCTTCTGTGAACTTCGTTCTTTCAGAATCAGGAAGTAACCTAGTTTTTGAATTGTCTTTCTTTCATCAGCTCTCATGCGTAATAATGTAGTTTGAGCATAACCAAAATAGCCATTCTGCTGTATGACAGGATTGATTACTTTTTCAATAAATGCTGTAAGGGAAGTTCATTTGCATGAAGCTGACAAAAGAACCATTGTAAAGGTTTATTTAACTTTAGTTCTAAGAGACGTATTATGCCTCCCTTTGGCTCTATATTAATGACAATGCCATCACAACCCACAGAACAAATTAATAGTTTTATCACTTAAGCATTTCAAGATGCTAGCTTTAATAGTTACAGCTTGTCCTTAATCGCAGGTCACATGTCCGAGGTAAATATTTCCTGGTTCAGATATGAGTGTAGTAACCTTCTGAAACAACCTTTTTGTAATGCTTGAGCCCTATTTTCTCTTGAGATATGTCTTTTCTGCCATCGAAGTAAGAGTTTAATCTCATTTGTTTTGACGAAGATTCTGGCATGTCATCAATCTGTGAAATTGGTACTTTTTGTGCATGTGTATTCAACAGAGTTAGTAGATTGTTTTCAGTGATCAGGTGGTAGGAACAACCTGATTCGGAAGAACCTCTTAGTTTGCAACACTCACATTTACAACCAGAAATGTCAAATATTTTTTGGGAATCTTCTCAAAACTTTTGAATTTTTTCTTTGTAGTGGTCACGTTCTGGTCTTTGCTTATAAGGCTTCACAAGGTTTCTATATTTGTCATGATATGCACAAATAAGTTGTAATATTCTTCTATGAGTGAATGTCGGGAGCAGTGATTTTGACCAAATTGCTTTAATCAAAGTTGCTACCTTCTCTGATATCTCACCCACAGTCAGGTCCTTGGATTTTGAGTCCGGTTTAAGTTCATATTTTATTCACGAATAGCATTTCATTAAGTAAGAGTACGTAGGTAATCATGATTGGCTCATCTGCTGTGGCAAGCCAAATACCGGACCACTAATCATATGTCTTGTCCTAATTTGCTTCATTATTGTTATTGAACAAACCTGAAACAAACAAAAATGTTATTAGTTAAGTAATTATAACAAAAACAGCTGATATCACAAAAGAAAGAAAAAAAAATGGAAAAGTTCACAGATTTCAAATTTACATTGACAAATCTGCAAAGTCAAAGACAAAAAACATTAAACTATAATTTGGCCAACACTTATTTGTTAAATACCGTCAAAATTTAATAAATCAATACATAAAATATGCTATATAGAGTATGTCACACTATTATTTTATCACAATTTCACAAAAATGTTGATTTTTGATCTAACTGTCCTAAGCTCGATACTGTCAATGTTCTTTGTTCAAGCCATTCACCATTTTCTCTCTGCAAGATTGTATGATGTTCTAAAGTTTCTCTTTCTTTTTAGAGAAATTAAAAATTGGTCTTTCTCTCTTTAAGATTCATCTTCACTCATGTCTGGTCACTGTATTATTATTTGCATTGTAGTCTTGGTCCTGGCTATTTTTGTTGTTTGTTGTTGTTGTAAAAAAAGGGATCTTACTATTTTTGGCTTCTGTAAATGACGTTCTTTCTCAGAGTCTACCTTCATCTTTTCTCTTTATTTGAGATTCCTTACAAAATCTCCCGAGGCTTCTATTGTAGATCTGTTTGTGAAGTAGGTGATAGGCCTATTTCATGTTGTGTTGCACCACTGCAGCCGCACATGGTTTTAGTGGCTTGATGTTATTTCTTTTCCAATTACCTAAAATGATGGCAACTATTGGCAGTAAAATTATTGTTTAAAATAAAATGTTAGTTTAGCCCTACTAAAATTAAAAACTGTTAAAAATAATCTGGATATACAGTTGGGAATATTACATGTTAACATAGTGTAAACAATATTATTATATTATAATTATTATATTAAAACGCTTTATACCGTGGTATACCAAAACAACATAAAAGATAATAAAGTAACGAAATAACATTTAAAAAAAATCTTTTAAAATAACACAAAAAAACTTGTCAATTTGTTCCACATCTGTGTCATTGTCTGATTTAAGTCCGCTGTAAAAGTCGTCGTGGGCAGGAGGAAGTAAAATAAGGAGGCGAAGGACATCATCCAATTTTTCTTGTTAATCTTGGCAGAAAAGATTCAGCCTATGCTCAATGAACAAGCTAGACATGTTCTGGGAAGTGAATCTGAATACAACTGCCGGGCGACATTTAGTTATGTTTTTCTGAAGGTTGTCTATACTAAGAAAATCTGCTTGCAACATACTTGCCACTCTAAACTTTCTCTTTTGTTTGCTATTCTCATAATCTCAAGCCACTCTGTTGAAAATATTTGGAGAGACTTGCTGTCGATTGCGCTCTAAAACCTATTTTGTGGGATGGAGGGCAGGAGGATGAAAGGCGTGGTTTGGCTTAACAACCGCGCCAACAAGAACATATGGATCACAGAAACAGTAGATGGCGTTAGTTACAGGGTTTGTACGGTCCTTGAAAGACCTGGAGTTTAATGTGTGTGTGTGTGTGTTTTTGTTGTTCAAGACCTGGAAAAGTCTTGGAATTTCCAGGTTTCAATATTAATTTTTGAAATGGTTGTAAAGACCATGATTTAAGATGTCACTAGGACATGAAATATCTAGCGCATGCTCTTTGATCAAGCGTTAGCTGTTGTCTGCTGTTTACTTTAATCTCCGCTACTCTTCCCGCTTTTTTTGTTTTATTTGTTATCTTATCACGTCATCAACCCATGGGGTTTGATCTCTATAGGGGGCAAGGGGAAACAATGTTAACCTCTCTGGCAAACACATTAGCGTACTGTCGAAATACAATGTTTTCTCTAATTTCCTATATTTAAAAACTCAATTCCAGGTGTGTTTGCCAGTTTTTTATAAGTTGCTTTAAAACCATCATTTGTAATAGTTCTTTGAAGATTTGAGACTACCTATTAACACTTTAAGTACCTATAATTACAGTTTTGCACTAAAATGCTCGCCGATAGCTATTAGTTCATCTTTCAATCACCTTAGCGCTCAAATTCCTGTTATAGCCATACTACAGGGAGTTGCCATTCTGTAACTCTATTATCTATGATTGTTTATTTGTGTTTAGATGGTAGCTGTGTAGTTTGTTTGACCTAATGCGTTTTTTTTTCTATGGAAATCCTTAAGTACTGGTTCAATTTGCTTCATTACCGCTGTGTTTATTTCCACACAAAAGTTTTATTAAAGCATGATAGCAAGTAATCTGCCATGGATAAATAAACCGTTGTTTCATTATTCTTGAATGGATTTTTTTTTTTGGTAACTTTTCCTTAATACTGTGTTATGTAAAGGCAGGCGCCTTTTGCTTTGTTTTGTTTTTATTTAAGTGCCAATATGCGGAGAATTGTACTTTCAATGATTTGTGTTACATAACCCCAAATTTAATAAATGGCTTGTAAAAGTGCCAGACAGGAACAAAGCCAGATGTAGCATATGCTCTTCAGTATTTGACATTGCCAAAATGGGGGTGACTGCTTTAACAAGTCACATGAATGGGAAAAAACATTGTAGTCTTGAATGTAAAAAAAAAACCTTTAGGAATTCACTATTTTCTTGGTGCTACACAACCAGAGTAATCTTCGAGTTTTGCGGCTCCTGATTCAGAACCACTACCACAAGGACAGCAGATAGTGTAAGCTCCTTCTTAACTGGACAGGAAACTCTAAAGGTCGAAATTATTTGGGCCTTGAAAGTATGCAGCAGTCTTATTCATACAAATCATGCGAAGATATCGGACTATTATTTAAAAAAAAAAAAAATTCGACAGTGGAATTGCAAAAAAATGTTTCATTGGGAGAGAAAAAATGTGCATATATATATGTTGTTTTGGCATTGCTCCTTATTTCAGTCTGCACTCATGGAGAAACTTAAGAAACAAGATTAATATGTTTTGTTATTCGATGAAAGCCTCGACAGAAAACTTCAGTTGAAGCAGTTAGATTACCATATTCACCACTGGGAAGCAGATAAAGTGCAATCTTGTTACATCCATTCAGATTACATGGGCTATGCTACTGCAGAAGATATGTTCACTTCCTTTGAAAAGTTGATTTCTTAAATTGATCATGACCTGGTGTGTGATCATTGAAGAGAGACACAAACATGGCAGTGATTCATACCAGCAGTTGTGGACTTCATATCATTCATGGTGCTTTTAAGCATGGCTCATTATCATCAACCTGGGATGTGAAGTGAGTTTTATCTAGCCTCTATTACTTATTTAAGGACACACCAGCGAGAAGAGAAGATTACATGAAAGTAACTGATAGCAGTGTCTTTCCCAAAAAATATTGTGCCATAAGGTGGGTTGAAAATTCAACTGTTGTAACACGCGTTCTTGAAATGTGGCCTCATGTAACTAAATATCTGCAGTTAATTACCGACAAGAAACTTCCCATCCAAACACCAAATCCTTCACAGGTGTGAAATAAGTGACCAGCATTGACTCCTATAAAGCTATTAATATTTCAGTCAATTGCAAAACAAGTATAACCTTTTTTGACAATGTATCAAACTGATACGCCAATGCTTCATTTTTGGAAAGAGACATGTTGAAAATGCTTAGAAACTTGCAGAGATTCATCAAAGAAGATGAAATAAATAAAGCAACTACCAGTAACAAACTGGTTAAAGTTGAAGTAGGGAAAAAAGAAAACCAGCTGCCAGTGACCAAAATAAACTTGGGATTCACTGCAGGAAACTAGTCAAGAATTTGCTCACAAAAAAATTGTTAAAGAAAAGGATGTTCTTCAAGTGTGAATGGAATGTCGTGATTTTTTTATTGAAACAGTAAAAAAATCTTGCATAAGTGCCCATTACAGTACTCAATTGTGAGAAACCTTAGTTGTATGGATCCTCGAGATATGAATGTAGGATACTAACTGTACAACCATGTTTGTGTCAGTGCTTAAGATACTAATAGAGGCTAAAAGACTTCAGGAAACTGAATGTGATGCATTAATTTCATCATATAAAGAATGTATTGAGAGTTTGGCTTTTCTTCTGAATTTCAAAATTTTAAGCCTGGGACAAACTGTTTGTAGTCACTGTTATGTGCTTGTGCACAGCCTAGAACAAAATATGACAAATTGTGGTGTGTGATGAAAATATTACTTATTCTAATCACATGGTCAAAGCAAGCAAATAGAAGTGGAAAATATGCAACAGCGCACACTCATTGCACAGCGAATAATTTGTCAACAAATTGCATCAGTTGGTGGTGTTATTATATTGAAATCACCAAAGTTGTTGATGCACGACAACATTGGCAAAGTTATTTGGAGGCGAATCAAAGAGGGAAAGAAACTGCACAGAAGAATTCAAAAAGGAAAAGTTTCACAGAAGAAATAGATGAACTCAAAGCAAAAAACAAAGGCTTCAGGCTGATGTAGACACACTTACCAAATTTGCTGATAGACTGTCAGAGCAAGCAGAAACAACAGGAAGTCTACAGTTTCAGAAGAACAGCAAGAGAAAAAACTGCTGCACTGGCTGACATCAACAAGCAGCTATTTGATAGGTTAAATGGATATAAAAACATTTAAATGGTATTTGGTCTGATATTATTTTGTTTAAACTATCTGTTAGTCGTTCTGCTGATTCTAGGACCTATAAAAAACTGATATTTTAATTATTGTTAGTACAAACATTCTTGCTTGGACTCCTGTATATAAAATACCGTAAATGAAAAGCATAGCCAACAGAAAACATTGTTAAATTATGAAATCCATACTCATCTTGTGGAATACTGAATATAGAATGACCACTAACCAATAAACCAAGAAGAGTGAAGTGACAAAGTTAGATTTCTATTTTTATAGTCTTATCTATTCATTAAATTTGGTGAAAAGTTATTGTTTCCCATCTATTAAAAGTTTGGTACGGCTTATAATTATTTTATTGGACGTGTTTAGCTTTTGGCAGTACGAGAAATAACAGTTTTGGTCCTTAAAAAGTCCTTAAATTTATGTTTCATATTTGTGTAAGAACCCTGTAGTTACCAGACAGGTTTTGCAGAAAAATCAAACGTTTGCAAATATCACTTCACGAGAATTAGTGAAATTTTTATAGTAATATTTTCAGCGCCTCTTCTAAGATAATGTATCAATATTTTTTTAGTTGTTACACTTTCTTATTTTTTGTTAAGCAGCCGGCAGTTTTCTATTGAAAAATGTAAGAATTATTGATATTTGATCACTTAAAATTATAGAGAATGTGTGCATATAAAAAGTATAACTTAATCAACATGCTTCTATTCTTGAACAAACTGTTTCCGAAAAGACAATTGCAAAACAATAAAAAAATCTTAAGATAATCATTTGTTCCCATGGTTCAGCATTTCCACGCCAAATGAAAAGGGCCAATGGCCTAAAGTGAAATCTCTTTCGTGTGATAGATGAGTATGTCCAGATATCAGGACATAATGATGAATTTCCTTAAGGCGTTGTTCTTTGACGAGTTTATGCCAAAGAGCCATTACTGCCCAATTCTTATTTTGGCCTGAGCAGTTGTCCGTAAATACGAGCTCTTTCGCTTCAGGATTTTCTCCAAGAAATTTGTGAATGGCACCACATATTTCTTCACTTCCTCTCTTTGCAATGTCTTCCGTCCATGTATCCTTGTCCAGTTCCACAATCATGGACTCCAATGTTTTTCCTGCAGTGCAGAGAGCAGAGAGCTTAGGAACTGGAAGGGCTGGTTCTAAATCAAAGCTGATTACTAGTTTCCTCGGACTCTTTCTACAGAAGATCCTGCATAGCTTTAGCTCTTCTTTGATGTAATTACAGGTTTATTTCAAGTTCCCCTACCTCGTTTTCTTTGCCATCCAATCACAATGTCTCTATTATCATTCTGGATTAATCACATACCTTGCAAATATCGGACTTGGGCAACCTGAATCCATTATTGTACTCGGTGCAGAAGATGTTTCTGTATGACGTTGATTTACTGGATAAATGGTTTTTTGGTCTGCCTCCATGCAGATGTGGACTCACTTACTTCTAAATTCAACCTTCCCAATTCTTATCCCATTAGTGTAATTAGTACTTAAGCGAATAACTCGAACAGGTAGTAAGATGGGGTGCTATAATTTATTATATTTATTTCATAAAGATGTGCAATAGACATGTCACTATCGAAGAAAACCTTTCCCATATTCACAGACCTACTATGAATTTCATATTTAGGTACATGCTATATGATTTCTAATAGACTGCAAACAGGTGCCATCTATCTTATTTGGCCGATTTATGTGTTCTCCTCTTGCATATTTTTCAGTGTGTTGGCATCGCTTGCTACAACTGAAACAATGTGGTTTACTCTTCCCCTAGTTTTATGCAAACTACTACTTCCTCTCCATTTATTTTAATGCTGTACTGTACAGTGAAATTCCTACTTGAACTATATTTTTTAGTTTTTTTTTTATAAATCCTTTACCTTTTTAGAACTTTGATGCATCTAAAATGGTAGCTATTTTGTAAACCATCTAATGCTAGACAAGGAGAAATTGATTGTTTTACTGTATGCAGCTGCATACTTTAGATATCTGCTGGACAAGGTGAAACCATTCTTTTCCCACTGATGAACTTTGCAACAGTACCATTATATTGTTCCGCATTGGTTCTGTCTACATCTTCTGTGTGGCCAAGATGTTTAAATGGGGCCAAAACTTTTTCAAAGAAACTTACGCTAATTAATCTGGAATTTAGTTAGTTTCATTTGGATTATTTTCTCTTAGATAAAAATATCCACGCTCTTCGCATTTCGAATGGTCACCAAACACATGGCTATGTCCAATCAAAATACATTAGCTTGGTTAATCCATTTTGTTTTTCTAGGGGTGCATTTTGTTCCCACCCCCACTATATTGTATAACTTTACTGACAGCTGTTCTTAACCTGAAGTGTATTATTTCCTATTTTCTGACGCAACATAATTGGGAATCGTCCTCCATCACTTGTTGTAACTATGTCTCTAATTTTATTGCAATAATTCCTGAGAAGTATCCACCACTTCAGTTGATTCATTGAACAGTAGCAAGAAATAACTACACTTATTGATGTATTTTTCCAATTTGTTTGATAAATCACCACCCATTATTTCTACGTCTGGCGTCACAAATTGGCGAGAGAGCAGCATGACATGTCTTAAACATCTTTCATAATGTCAACTTTATTTTTAAATTCCCTGAACTAAACGTAACTGACCCCAAGAAAAGCTTTCTTCACCATTTCACCATCTTAAAAGGGTTTCTTATGTTTTACTAAAATATAAAACCCAGCCATTTATCTCTTACCATCGTAAAAAAAAAAAAATCTCATTCTTTATGGAGTAGGTAGTTTTTCAGTTCAGACACAATCATTTTTACTAATGAAGTCAATGTTCATGATACATAAAACAAAACACCATTTACTAAACTATAATCAACATTACATCACCACAGCTTCTATCATTATTTGTTACTCCTACGATTATGTTGTATTGACTCTGACGGCCCTACACAAGCACACTGAAAACTCTCTTAGAGGTTTTCTTTCTCTCTATTTCTAAATGGAGGAATGAGTCAAGATCACTCTGTGCAGAGGTTAATAGTGAGGTTCACCTATGAAGCGATTTGAAGCAAAGTTAGAACAGGTGATTAATTGTTTATTGTTCTGAAAGCTCTGACCAGCTAGGCTCGTGCATAGTTGGTGGAGGAGAGAAAGATATTTTGCCTGAAGATGTCTTTTATTTATTTGGAAGACCATTTACCTTTTCACATAAGTAAATAAAATGTCCTTTTTTCCTTCCTTGTATAGTGAAACTAATGTTATATTAAACATTTTTGCCGTTTAAATTTGATGGAACTTGACATTTAATCTGGCCCCAGATTCAAAACTGAGTATAACAATTCTATGCATTCTCAACAATAAGTGAATGAAGTGAACCTAATTTATCTATATACATAAATGCAAAGCCAACTCACCGACTGGCCTAATCAATCATCATTCTACTTCCCCAATCCTTGGTCCTGGAAACTTGAAACATCGCTGAAAGTTTCCTTTTTGGCCCCAAGCAATGGATAAAACGGGGTTTAGCACAGTTCGACCTTTAAATGAGAATAACGGGTGGTTGAATGTTTTCAAAATTCACTGTTATATCTTTTGATTTATCAGATTTAAAGCTTTAAAATGTAAAATGATGGTTTCTTTCTAAAATAGGACGAGATGTTTAGATTGTTTTTCAAATTTCATTCCAGAGGGACAGAAAGGGGTGGGAAATATCATGTCTTCCGATCTTAATGAAATTGGACAGGGGTTATTCAAGTCAAAGAATTCAAATGTAACATTAAATTGTGTACACCACTCACACGACGGGTCCTGAGGTGGCTGGAGAGATTACATATAGTTCCATGTAATCACTTGAAATTATTTACAAAAAAAAAAGTTAAAAATTTTCCAGAAAAAATATAGGGAAAATTTTGCCCTCCACATCTCTGCATGTGGCTTACACAGACAGCCTGGCTACTGATGGAGAATTCCTTAAAGTGCACATTCCACGAACAGGCTTACAGGATGTTACTTTGTTCAATTGTCCTATAAAAAAGAGGAAATGCACAAAAAGGGTAAACTGTATGCATAAGAAACAAAACTTGTTACCATCTTTGTATGTATAGGTCCACAAACCTACCATTCTGGAACCAACCTTGTAACGTTTAAAGATCTAGTTTGATATATTAATGTTTGTTCACCATCATTAGGGTGACGATTGAATTGGGTTCAAGTTTGCTATACTTTATTATAATAATTAAAAAGGTATGATGTCTTATTTTATAAATCAAAAGTTCTGGTGTTTTATAGTTTTTTATTTTAAGTAAAACAGTTTTTTGCTAGATATTTCACATGTTGTAGATTTTAATAAAAGTCTGACTATTACGTTATATGCATGATAATTCCCGACACGTGAGATTTAAAACACAGATAAAGATTTCATAGACTCCACCTACACGGCTCCTCGTCAGGAAAGAAAGTGAAGAGATGTGTACCCTGAAGGGGTATATCAAGCGACATTTCCTTCTCGAAACTTTGTAAAAGAAAAAAGGTGTGGTCATCCAGGTGTGATTCTGTCCACAAAACTGTGTTGTCTTTTTAAACAGAGACGTATAAGGATGTCGCCATACCTTGCAACTTAACAGATTAACACAAATAAATCTTATTACCTGCTCGCATTTATATCATCATAATTTTGAATATAGATGTGAATAATAAATTATTGGGATATATATAATCCCATATCATTAACCTTTCAATAAGTGTAACTGTTTAGCTATACCCACAAAATTATTGTATTTTTCATACTTTCAAAGTAAACCTACATTAAAAAATTCTTGTTAAGATTAAATTGTTAAAAATATAATAATTACCTATTTTTTGTAAATTTAATCAAATCTATTAGCTAAATAATTTCTTCTTCACATTCATTAGATAAGCTAAGCTTGAACCTAAATAAACAACTATCAATTTTGTGATGATAACTTTTCTGAAATGTTACATTATTTCTTCAATTTCAGATGAAAAAGAGAAGTATGATCCTACAGGGTTCAGAGATGCAATTCTCCTGGGTCTCAATAAAGCTGGAAATGACCTAGATGCAGTTTCCAAATTCCTAGACTCTGCCGGCTCCAAACTTGACTATAGACGCTATGGGGAGGCCCTTTTTGACATCCTCATTGCAGGAGGTCTGCTTGGTAAGTTTTAACCCTTAGACGCCCAGCGCACCGCACCGATGGATCAGCACGCCAAGTAATGGCTAAAACCCTCACGCGGCTGATCCATCAGCGCCAGCTAAATCTTGTCTGTTAGTATAATAAATGTTACTAGATGACACCATAAGCCTTTATCCTAAATATATAGCTTTAGTTCATATTGTCCTCAACAGAAAGCAGTGTAATGTCAGCAAAAAGTCCCCCCCCCCCTCAAATGAATTGTTTACACTGTGGTGGTGGGAGTATGTTTTTGACTCCAATGTTTGTATTTATTTTGATTTGAGTGTTTGCAGTTGCTATTTGTTTTTCTTACAAAAGTTTATATATTCTAAATACTGCACAGAAGGGCTGCAGCTGCTAGGTAGAACTTGAATCAAATCCCAGTTATCTAAATAAAAAAAATACTCTAAATCCTATTCTGGTTGTTTGTAAAAAAAATCATGTTTTATTCTCCAAACTATAAATAAATGTGTTATTTCATATTGTGTTTCTAATTTGTACTTCCCTAAAAGTGAAACAGTCCCAAAATTTGAATATTATTGAATGGATTTAGTCCCATCAAATTCGGATGGACGAATTTCTAGTTAACATTCAATTCTATAATATAAGTAATAATAAAAATAAAATGTGTTAAATGTAATGTTTGATGTGGTTTGTGTGCAGTTCCCGGTGGCTCCATTGCGCAAGAAGGAGACAAACCATGCAAGACCACTGCCTGTGTCTTTGAGGCACCTGAAGACATGGACTCTATGCACAACTTTGAACAGGTTTATAATCATATACTGTCACAACTCACTCCCGCCTTGTTGGCTTATCTTAAAATGTCTCTAAATCCTGCTGATAGCCTTAACCCTTTGGTTGCGTTAATCGGATATTTTCGATCTCGGCAGTATAGCCATTGACCGCGGAAATCGACTTTACCCCACGGTGTGTACACTTGATCTACCTTCGCTGCGACATTCACAAATAGCCACAAGAGTATTAAAACGCTGAATTATTCAGACTAGTATGCCTCTTACATCTGGTGTTAGTTTTGGAGAACTCTCAATTACCAGCTGCTAAATCACAACAATACTAGTGCTTGTTTATTTCCACATTTCACTATTTGTAGTACACATGCAATATAATCATTGTTGAGTGATTTATTAGTGTAGTATTTGCTGTACTACTCTATTATTCTACTGGGCTAGTAACATTTAATTTATGATTGATGAATTCGTGCCGTGTGGAGGGTAATAAATATAATATTTGGTTAGCATGGCTATTGAAAAATTCAATAATTCAATGACTTTTAAAATATATTTTATTTCTTCTAATTGCTATTTTATTTTTGTTCTTTACCTGGTTCCTATTTTGAAACCATATCTAACACAGATAAATAATCTTATAGAGGAAAACACCAATGTAATAATAATAATAATAATAATAATAATAATAATAATAATAATAATAATAATATAATAGCCTTTATTTATCTGGCGAAGTTAAGGCGTTAGCCTTCTCTTCCACTTAACCAGTGTTGAATACAACATACACTATTACATTTATTGAAATACAATTTAATAAAGAAATATTCAAATAAGTAGAAAAACATTTGCACTCTCATTCATACACTCATTTAAAGCTCAAGTAGTTTCAAGAACTCAGTTTAGCTCGTTAGACAATATAAATTGCTTAACCGCGCACTTAAGGGGAGTCTAGATGTTAGATGACGAGTAGAGTTATCTAGTTTGTTCCAAGTCTGTGATGCCAGGACAGTAAAAGAACGAGCATATGTTTGAGATCTATGTATGGGAATAGACATCTGTAGAGTGGATTCTGATCTAGTAGCTCGGATATGTTTATCTTTCAGAAATAGGAACCGTGAGGAGAGGTATTGAGGCTGAGATGTTGATAATATTTTGTGAAACAATATTAATAAATTTAGTGTTCGCCTTTGATTTATCTTTAACCAACCCAGTTTATTAAAATACTTAGAAATATGGTCATGCCATTTTAAGTTAAATATGTATCGAACACATGTGTTTTGTAGTCATTGTAGTCGTTCTGCTAGATCGTCTCTTAAGTCATTGTATATTAAGTCACAGTAGTCGAAGTGTGGCATTATTAAGTTCTGGACAAGGATAATTCGTAAATTTTCTGGGAGAAAATTCTTTAGTCTTCTCAGTGAATGTAAGCAGGCATACACTTTCTTGCAAATCGAAGTTACCTGATCTGTCCAATTAAGATTTTCATCAATAATCACACCAAGGTTTTTAGTAATTGTTGTCAGGTGTACTGTGGATACTCCTAATCGTATGTCAGTCATCAGGGAACGGTCCACATTCAGTAGTAGTCTACTTGTTCCTATAAGAATGGCTTGAGTTTTATCAGGGTTCAATTTAAGTCCATTCTTTTTAGACCAAGCATTTATTTTAGCTAGGTCAATATTCATTCATTGTATGGCTGTATTTATTGAAGAACGGTCGATGGAAATATAAATTTGAAGGTCGTCTGCATACATGTGATATTTACAGTATGACATTGAAGAAGTGATATCATTCACATATAGAGAAAAAAGCAATGGCCCTAAAACTGAGCCTCGTGGAACACCAGCCTCAACTGGGCGCCATGTTAAGAACGTGTTGCCTATCATAACACTTTGCTCGTGACCATGCTAATATGAAAAATGTAGTACAACATTGTTCAAGTTGTGCTGATGTAACCTAATTTTCAAAAGTTTTCTTTTTCTTACATAAAGCCAATATTAGTCCTGTCAAATCCTCATTTAACGATAGGTTTGACACTATTGTGGGCTGCTAGTATAATAAAGAATGGTTCTGATAGCAGAATAACATTGCATTTGGGTAATATGTGACATTGATATAAAATATATATTACTATGCGATTTATAGATAATGTGGTACTAAATTTCATATTAAAATGCATTACAAGTTGAAAATAACATTATTTGATCATATTTTCAGATTTTGAATTTTTGACCTATAATTATCATTTCTGAAGGTAATAAGTAAGCATTAAATATGCAGCAAAAGAGTTAAGTGATCAATAATTCCGTAATACTTTCCCAGAGATCCACTGATTATTGCACCATTGAGACTTGACATCAATTTTCTTACATATGAACATCTGACAGAAAGTTACTAGATCTACTTTCCCTACGGCTCTGCGAATGCTTAGATTTTGAGCTTTGAGCCGAGATTTGAATATATACTCTAGCTCTGGCTTGAAATATTTATGTGTTCGCAATTTCAAACTTTTTGAAAAGTGTTTTGCTTTGCATTGTGTGTGTGGTGATGAATGACTAATTTTTTTACTCTTCCCTTTACATTGTGAAAATTAAATTTGAGTGTTTGGAGGAGTGGAGAGAATAAGAACTTAACAAAGAGGGTATTGTGGAGTAGATGGTCATTGAAACGTGAAGGTCAGCAATTGAGGAAAGGAGAGAGTATTAGGCTTGGATTTTATAACACATACCTTAGTGCAAGATGGTATCTTTATTATTATTATTATTATTATTATTATTATTATTATTATTTAGCACCACGTCTTACTACCCGTTCGGGTTATACGCTTTAAGTACTAATTATGTTAATGGATTAGGAATTGGGAAGGTTGAATTAGAGGAAGTGAATCCGCATTTGCGTGGAGGGAGAGTGGAAAACCATTTAGGAAAAACTACCCCCAGTTCACCCGACTGAGATTCGAACCTCAATCTCCCCGTCCTCAGCAATCGAGCTCAACACGACAAGCGTGTTAGCCAACTACGCCACTGAGGCGGGTAAGATGGTATCAAGTACACCTTCGTATGACCATGTGGTCTCACGTTGTACTCTCGCAGTAGACAGGGAGATCGAGCTTCAAATCTCATCTCTTGGGTGAACACAGTGGGTTTTTTCCCTAAATATTTGTCCACTCTTCCTACACACAAACAAGACACTGCTAAATATAATATATATTATCAGGGTGGCTACAGATGGGGAAAAGTCAGGGAATTTTTTCCTTGGCAGAGAAACTGGGAAATGACAGGGAATTCAATTAAAATTAGGTAAAAATCAGGGAATTTATAAACTAGGTTAGAGAAAATATATTAATTTAATGTCTGAACATATTTCTATTCCTCATGTGTAAGCAAAATGCGTTGCCTAGACACAGCGTAATAACTTTAACTCTTGTTCGCAAAACATAATAGTAGTAACCAAAGGTTGTTGTTGCTAACAAGTGTATAAGTGATAGAGAAAGGGGGTTGGTTCTTGGCCTTGAGAGAACTCACTTAACACAAACCAACTAGATATTGGATTCAGAGTATCTTTAAACAGAGGTGAACGTCAATATCATACGCATGCACAAGTACTGGAGAAACAATTAAAACTTGTTTAGTATAGTTTGCGCATGTACGATTCTTGAAAAATACACATCTTTGGTTATTTCTAAAACCATAATCATTCACGCTAGTACATAAAAACTCCAACAATTTGCTTATACTAATTTGTTGTTAACTTGGCTGAAAAGAACCCCACGCTAGTAGAGTAATATTCGGGTTCCGCCATATCTAATTATCGCCATTATAGCCACACGTTTTTTAACTTCTAAAGGAATGAGTGATTTTAGATAAGTGTTAGGGATTTTGTTTATTCTACCTTCTTTCTCCACTTATTTGTGCTCAGTCACTTTCAATGTGATGTTCCTCTTCCTCTTTAAGAACAATAGTGAAACCTTTAATGAAGAGATTCATAAAGAGCAAGAAACTGGATGCTGCTAAATCATTGCTTAAACTAGATCTGTTCATTAAAACCAATCTTTTGAATTCTAAGTACGTGGATCCCGGCTATGCCATCAGAAAAGATATTCTGCTCTTAAGACAAGATTATAGAATGTGCCTTCAGAAGCTTTGTTCAAAGCTTACGGAGTGTTCCTCCCTTAAGTACAATCCCATTAAATAATTAGTTAAATACACAATATGAACGAAAAATGTTGACAGTTATATCCTATTTTTTAATGAATACTAATTTGTCTTGTATTTATATAAATAATATCACTTTGTGAGAAAATAACACCACTTTTCCCTTAAAAATAACCTCACCTTTTGCATGTCTCTACTGATAAGTACTATAGGATTGACCAGGATGAATAAGATGAGATGATGAAAGGAACAGTTAAGGAGGAACTAGTACAGGAAAGGATATAGAAGTTACGACTAAGAGTATTGGAGGCGAGGAGAGTAGACCAAAGATGTCGAGTGACCGACAGACCGAGGGACAGGTGGCTAAAGGGGTGCAGAGTTGAGTCAAACAGTCCACATGTATATTGCAACAAAGACAAACATACCAATGAGTCCTATATAGAACTAAAACAGCTTTTATGACATTATCCATACATAATAATTTTTCACAAAGAGCTTGAGCATGAATTGTTTACTGAAATTACAGAAATTATTGAACCTGTTAATCTTTTTGACATAATGAAATTATGAATTTTGTCATTTCACAAATACCACATAAGGTAGCATAAAATCACTCCACTAAATGCCAAAGACTATCTCGAAACAGAGGCCCAGTTCATTGCACTATTTTTTTAAACTAAGCTAAATCTTTGTAAATTGGCTTGCATCTGGTGTTGATGTATAAGTCTAAACCTACACTTTCATATTTTTGTACCTATTGTTTTGCTTGCTGGCTATGAGCTGTTGAAGTACACTCTCTTATGGACACTTGTCATCTCTTTCCAACATATTGGTTTCTACGAAAGCGCAGCCATTTTTTTCTCCGCAACGGAGATGCACTGTGTAGCTTTGACATGAAACTAGTGTGCTATGTTATATCACATTTACTGATACATACAGTAAAAGCAATAGAAACTAAAAAATGATAATTAAACCACTTATTTTTTATAAAATATGAAAATGTAGCGCAAATGGAAGTATCTATAACCATAATTAGGGTAACCTCTGGTAAACCGTATAGGGAAAGATTAGGGATAGATGGGAATGGCATTTTTACTGCAGGACAGAAACTGGATAATAAATAATTTAACATTATAGTGTTTAGAGGCCCTTTGACACAAATGTCATTGGGTGTGACATTATAAAAATAATATACATAACATTATATAAAAAAATTCAATGATTAGCTTTTTATCGAATCAAATAGCAATTTTTTTTTTTTAAATAAATATTGAATATTTCAAATCAAATAGTTGATTCTGATACATTTTTGGTGGAAATTATTTTCCTTGATTAGTTTCTTTTTAAAATGGTGTTTTATATATAACTATTGAAAGATTGTAAAATTATTTTTGTTTACCCTTCTTAAATGGCATCTGAGCAAATAAAAAATAGGGTTAAGCGGGGGAGTACCTTTTCACCATTACTATTTGTATTGGTAATGGAAATGGTCATGAACAAAGTGTCAGGAAAACTCGAGGAGGAAAGAATGAAAGTCGTGATGTTTGATAATGAATATATGGTATGGGAATAGAAGGAAGAGGAAGTACAGGAACAACTACAACAATGGTAATAGGAAGTAAAACAGTGTGGAATGAAATTTAACATGGCAAAGTGTGAAGTGATGGTAATGACAAGGCAGAGGGTAAGGCCTAGTTAAGCTATAAGGTTGGATGGAGTAGAGCTGAGAAAAAGTAAAGAACGTAAAATATCTTTGAAGCGTGATTGAGGAGAAATGTGGAACTAGAGAGGATGTAATACGAGGACAGAAGGGAGAGTTGTTCTATAGGTTTTGTGTAATAGACCTGCTATGGAGAAGGGAAGTGTCCTTGAAGTGTTAACAGCACTCATTTTTGTCCTACTTTTTCCTACTTTTTGACCTCCAGAAGAAAGAAACTGTTTGGTTTGTAGAGGTTTAAGTGTGGATTTTCCTTCTTGCGGGAAAGTTAGCAAAACAAAATATTGAATCATAAGAATCACGCTATTTAAATAAATTCGATGTACGCCCGAAAGCTTCTACAGTGTCTTTGAAATTCAATGATTATAAAATAGTTTTTGGAGGTCGTGTTATAATTAACTATTTCCAACTAGAATAGGCTAAATTAAAAGGTTTGTTAAAGCTATCCTTGTGTTACTCCATGGAAATGTTGATGTTGAGTGAGGATTCCACAAACATCAAACCATCTTACTGATAACAGGACCTGTTAAATTAGAAGGGATAGCTAGCACACTTACCTTAGTGATACTTGAGTAGAAATTGTTTAGATAGAACACTAAAAACACTAACAATTTTTAAGGACAAGCTTTCACTGTCACAGACAGCTTCATCAGGTCAAGAGAATAGACTGATGCTCTTGGTTGAACTGCAAGGTTGACTGTGTTTTTAGTGTTCTATCTAAACAATTTCTACTCCAGTATCACCAATGTAAGTGTGCTGGATATCCCTCCTAATTTAAACCATGGTTTAGCATAGTGCTCTATTCCAAATAACTTTATATTCTTATAAAAAATTACTAGATTTATTCAAATACACTTTTTTTCACAAAAACATTTTTTGTTTACTTTGGCGTTTAGAAAAATAACCATACTTATATGGCCTAGTTTGTTTGCAAAATGTATACCTTATATGACACTCATAAACATGGATAATATGAAAAACAAACAAAAAATAACAATAATAATTTAAGGTGACAAATAAAACCAAATAGAATTTACTGTTGAACAAACCTGATAAATTTCCGATGCAAAATTGGGATCCTATTCTGAATCAAAAATACTTTAATCACTTTCTTATAAATAATCTTTTGTTTTTTCAGAAGTTAAACATGCCATAATCTAGTCATTTTACTAATAAAATAAACTTTCAAAAACAGTTTAAAAATATAATGCTGCAAACACAATTTCACTCACAAAGCAAACAAAATAACAACACACCTAAGATTATAGAGCAAAGAGATTGTATTTTTAAAAAGCAGTGTGATCTATTGGCATAAGTATACACTTAAAACGTAACTGCAGTAATATTAAGACGTAGTGTGTTTAGATAAGTGTGCTTGGAAATAGGATATGGTTTTGTGTATTTAAGTGAAATAAAGTATTTTAACTCCCCCTTTATTATGAATAACCTTTTTGCTGCAGGTATTTATAAAGCTAATGCGAAGATACAAGTACCTGGAGAAGATGTTTGAAGATGAGATGAAGAAGATCCTAGTGTTCATTAAGGGTTTTTCTGAACAAGAAAGGATCAAACTAGCTCGCATGACAGCCCTGTGGATCTCAAATGGATCTATTCCACCTAATGTGCTTCTAGTGCTCATCAACGTAAGTAGTTGTACATCAAACATGTATGGCCTAACTCCCCCTTAGTTTAGTTAGTTTAGAATTCCAATAATCTATTCTATTTTTACCACAATACCACTTTGAGCATCTATTTTATTGATAGTACCTCACAAATAGAGATTATGAATTTTTTGTTCTTTCACTCCTGTTTTGGTTCTTCTCTCTTTTTTTTTTTTTATTCCAACTTCTTGCTAGTAGGATCCAGCTGTCCTCTAAGCTGTTTTCCTATTTCTTACTATTCCAATCGTCATACATTATTTTCATCCAACAGTTATCATATTATTGCTGTGGTTGATGTCCTGATGAAAATGAGGTTTAAAAAACAAGTGCTTGTAATCCCACTTGTTCCTGAAAGCTGCCTCCCATATCACTTTATTTATTTGTTCACTAAAACCAAATAAAATATCCTATGTCAAGAAATTATCATGAGATTTCAGCTGGTCTTCTAACATGCTGGTTGTTTAATTTGTATTATCACAATAGATTTGGTTTTCTTAGATTGTGCATCAAATATACAGACATACTTAGTATGTATTGCTGTCTGCATTCACTGGTGGCAATATCCAGGCTTGTACAGTCTAGTAGTAATAAGTTTAACTCGTCCTTTTGGTGCTAATAGTGCAGTGGCTCTTAAAGCCACAGATTATGTTATTGGCTTATGGTTGATACAAAATAGTTAACTATTTTCATTCGACATTAATTAGGAGAAAAATGTTTGATAGCCTTAATGTGTTTATTTTCCAGGTCATTTAATGGTTCTTGTCATTTTTGACACAAAAGTTTGCTTTTTGGTCAAAAAAAAGGACATTTCCTATCAGAGTTTTGTATCAAATTGCTCCACAATATGCTCTTAGTACTTTACACACATACAATATCACTATTTTACAGTGCTAGGATAGTTCCTAAAGATAGTGAAAATGTTCTAAGTTGCAAAATATAAACTTAACTAATTTGAGTTTATATTCCTTATTGTTTTGTGCTGTGGGCTGATATGATCGACTTTGCCTTCTATCGTTAAACGTGTCAGAGCCGATGTGATTGACCCTACAGATTTGCGCTTTTTCTTGTGTTTTCTGATATAGAATTAAAATTTCATATATCATTTGAAAAAAACATTCCATTCCAGTATTTTTTACAAAGTTAGCAATATAAATCACCGTTTCCAAAATTATAAAATAGTTTTATTTTTAGTATACAAAATCTGGCTTAGCATTCTTTGCATGCTAATCCATAATGGGTCATTGCACTAAAAAGAGTTAAATAAAAGTAACAATTTCCATAGACTATCAGCAAATGCGTTACAAAAAGTAATTTTCATGAATGTGCAAAATGTACTTGGTTAAAATTTAGTTTGATTTTTTAAATTTGAAATTGTTACTGAAATCTTTCCAGCAAAGAAAATAGTACAAATATAAATGTTAGCTACAATCACTGTTATTTTACCACAATCCAAATTGTGTGCAGTTAAAAGCATACCACTGTGCAATTTAATAAATCTCTAATAAAATATTTATCTACAAATAATTGTTTTTATAAAAGGGTTTGTAAAGATTTGTTAGTTCAAATCAAATTTTAAATTATTCGACTTGATAACTCAAATCAAAACAACCTGGGGTAAAAAAATTAATAAGTTTAGGTCTTGTAAAATTATATATGTGCCTAAAATATGTTAATATATTTCTAATAACAAATCATGTAAGGTAAAGTAAATGCTTTAGTAATTATCATTATATTGGGCAGAAAACAAGCTGAACTTCCCCCCCCCCCTCCCCAAAACGGCCTTTATAAACTATTCATACAGCTTATAATCACACCCTTGGATAATACATAACAAATGTGTAAGTTTTGAGGACTGAAGATGTTTATTTAAATAGTATACCATCGCCAAAACACCTTAATTCTGACAAGGTGGCATTAACAGGTTGAATAACTTTAAGCACTAGGGTCCAAAATTAATCTAATGTACTAGGATATGATTCGATTCAATAATCATTTGAAATTTGGGAGTTAAATTTGCTTTGATTCAAACTCAACAAACCTGCTTCGCAGTTGTCTGTTTTTATGTCGTTGATTTTATACTATCACTGGCTATCTAACCTAAGGGAACATGAAGAGTGTGTGTGTCGTAGCCATACAGTGAAGGTGAGGATTAGTTCCAATCCTAGCGCTAGTGTTCACCTAGTTGTAATTGTTGCAGGAACATCTCACTAAGGATAACCTGGCCCTGGAATTTCTCATGGAAGTATTTGTAACCTGGAAAATGGAAAAGGGTCTGGCTAGTATGATGACCGCTTTGAAGAAATCTGGCATTGAGGGCAGGTGAGTCCATTACACTTAAATTACAACAAATACTCGACAAACTCTTGACAGGTGTGAGCAAGTTAATATAATTTCACATTAGATTTAAACTTAAAAAACAACAGATTTTCTAACACTCAATTTTTTTAAATTTCAAACCAGGCTGTTTAAGTTTGCTAATTGTCATATACAATTAATTAGTTAAAGTGTATTTTGGCAAGTGTTAGTACAATCCATTTTTTAAACTATTTAATGTGACATGTTAAACTGTTTCCTGTTTCCATTAGAGCATTTTAAACCTTAGTCTGTTTTGATTCAAGGTTGATGGAGTTTGTGCCCTTGAATAAAAGGACAGAGGATAACTTTCGTTCAGCCTTTGAAGAACGAGGTTTGGTTGACATTGTCAAACTTCACAAAGCACAGGTAAAAAAAAACCAGTATTAGATGCTTCGGTTCCATCACTCTCTCGCAATAGACTAGACTGGGTTGCTATCATGGTCGGATCATCCATGCAAACTTGGGTACAATTCTTCTAAACTCATCCTACATTAGTGTAACTAGTAAATATGCATATAACCCTAACAGGTAACCCAATGAATAAAACATCTGCTTTTCTTGTGAGAATTATGAACATTTTCATACTATATCACTAACTTCTAATTTTAATTAATAGTAAAATTAAAGGTTTTGTGGGCCAAATTCTGAACACTTGATATAAAAAAACTATACAAAAACTAGGCCTATGCCAGATTCCTAACTGGGGAGGGGGGGGGGGGAAATTGGGCAGGAATGGCCCAGGTTTTTTAGGGGGAAGATTAATATAAAAAAGTTAGAATTAAGTATAGTCTATCGATGTCACATTTGTATTTAATGTTAATATAATTAATTTATCAAAGTTAACTAACCTGTCTTCCTTAAAAAGACAAATAACCTGAAACCTCAGTCACTTTTTTCATACAATTACCTAGTCAACACAACTGAGCAACCCTTAAATAACACAACCACACTACATGTAATTGATGGTAATATTTATCCTTAAATATATTTAAAGCAAGAAAACATATGTTTTAACCCAAAATAATGTTGAAAAGGTTTTTTTAAATAAAATTATGCAAAAAATACCTCTTCAACACTCAACACTCATATTTGCTTGCATCAAGACAATTCTATTAAGTTAATGTTATTATTTGGTATGAAATCCACTTCCTTTTGTATCATAAATAATATTAGTTAAATAAACTAATATATTTGGAGTTCAAAAGCACTTTTTTGTGAGATGTTTGATAGCGAAAACATTTGAGCTAATGGGGCACACTGGTTCATTTGAGAAATGTTTTTGTTATTCTCGCGGACAAGAAAGTGGCTAATTTATTTTAACTACTTTATCATCAAATTATCTTTATTGTTTATTGAAATGGATGGAAAGGCTAAGTTCGAACTAAAATTATAAAGCTCAAAAATAAATATAAACCTAAAGTAAAAAATGATTTTCAAATATTTTCCTGTCTCATTCCTGTTAGAAATTATTTCCTGCTCAAAAATGTTCTTAAGTCAAAATGTCACTCCTGCATGTTCCTAGCAAATATAAATGTATGCATGTTATTCTGATTATTTTTTAAACTTTTTTTAAATCTGTTTTAAATGTTATTTAAAAAAATTGTTTAGAGTTTTAATTGGTATTGATTATGGTGGTATCAATTTAACCATACGTGAAGTATTTAATAAAGTATATGTGTGCATGCATGTGTGTATCCTGGAAAAGCCAAATGAGCTAAGTGCCATTTTATTCAAAAATTATATCTTACACCTAAAGGATCTATGTGCCAGCGCCAATTTATAGCTATTTGAACTATGTGCCATTCTCTATCCTGGTAGTTAATGTGGGCAAATGAAGATGGCACTAGTTGTATGCCCAGAACAACTGTAAGTTCTAAAAGAGCTATGTGGCCTCTTAAACAATGAAAGTAAAAAGTAAGGACTCGCATATTTCCATAAAAGGGCAGATTGACATGGAATTACACCGTAGAAAAGTAGCGGTTGCTTTTTCTTCTTTTTGCCCGTGTACAGTCGTAATATATCTTCAAAAAGTGTTTTCATTACCAAAACTAAGCCTCTCAAACATTTACTGCTCTCGTCAGTTTACCTGGGATTCATGTATGCGACACTAGTGATGGAACAATGTGTGTTTGGCATGAAGGTCTGGGATCAAGATGGCTTCTTGTTTATTCAATAACCTCAACTTGTTGTAAGGAGTGATAACTGTTTTGCCGATCAAGAATAGGATGATGGTATTCCTCTATACTTACCCAATGGCTTGTTCAACAAAACTGAACATACATTTCTTGTATTGGGCCACATCTTTGTTGTTTTAGATAGGGACTTTGCTTTAATTGAGAAAAGGTGGAAAGTTTTTAAAGCTGAGATGTAGGAAGATTTTTTTTTTAAAAAACCCTCAAAACTCTTATATTTTGGACATGGCCGGAAAGTTCCCAGACTTTGAAACAGTGGACTCAACTCTTATCACGTCAAACCTCTATATCTCAAAGGCTGCTCATTAGCGGCAAAGAAAAAAACCAGGAATCGTCCAATTTAAAACTACCTTCAAGGAATTAGATGAATGGAAAGAGTTAGTGGAATATCTGTACAAAACATAGCCTCTACTAAGTTCCTTGGTTTTCCCTTAATTATGCCTCTCCCAAAAGGTATGAAAGAAGATCCTCTGAAAATGATACCTTACATTAGAGAAGAAAATAAAGGTTTTACGGAGACTGAAGTAAATATGGCTTGTATTTTGGATTAACAATAAATTTGGATCTTATTTCAAGTTGATTTTTTAACTTTTGAACTCTCTCTTTACAAAAGATTTAAAGAATAATGTATTTGTATTATTTTCAAAACCCTTTTCAATATGAAAGTGATATATGTAATGTTCAATGAGTACACTTAGATGTTGACTTAGCTCCTTTGGTAAACAATTAAGCCTATTTTGAAGTCAAAAATCTATCCTAAATTAGAATTGGGATAGTTTTTTTACAGCTGAAAAAAACTAATTTTTGGCACTTAGCTCATCTAGCTTTTCCAGGCTACATAAATATAGTCATCAAAAATTGAAAACAAAATACCAACACTTTATTTTACTACCGTGTTTGAAAACAATGACACAAATTGGTTGTATTTAATAAATATTGAGAGTAAGATATAAAGACAGGGCCTACACATGACAAAAATGTAGGCTTCAAAATTTGCAACTAAAACGCAGAAAAGGAAAAAAAAAAAAAAAATTATTATAATTATTAGGGTGCATCAGTAAAGAGAGTAAAACACTGACTGGAAGTTATCTTTGACACATCAGTTCTATTCATATTCTTGGCCCCTAATCATTTATATTCTTGACTTCAATAAGAAATATTTCCAATGTATTATATTTTACTCTTTGAAATCATCTTTTGTATTATATTGACTTATTATTTTATTTTTACATCCAAATTATATTATATCAACCCTAAAAATAAAAGGTTTCTTGCAGTATTAGTTTTATACTTGGTATTTTTAGTATTGCTATAAAAATAGTTTGACATTGATTTCTCAAGTTTGGTGAACTGGTTTCAAAAGCTACATCATGTGTGTTCTGTAAACCAGTTCACCATACTTGTTACTCGGCCAAATATGTTATTGTCTCTTTGGGTAATAGTTGCTGTATTATGCTTTGGTTTGGTGTGGGGGACAGCTTTAATTACAAGAAAGTAACCTTTTTGATATAATTTTGTAAATATATAGGCTAGCCAAGAAGCAAAGAAAGATTTACAAATTCAGCTGGAAGACCAATTATCTGAAGGCCGCTCTACAAAGGACATTGTTACTGACTTGAAGGAGGTGGCTATAAAGAACGGAATACCAGAGCATGAAGTTGTTGCTTTGGTACGTAATCACACCAACTCACACTCGTTACAAATATAATGTGTGTGGTCTTAACCCCGCTCTTAGCAATAAGATAGTCGCACCAACCACTGCTATGTTAGTAATCAAACAATCCTTTATATTTTATTCGTGGTCATTCTATGACTTATCATTTCAGCAAACAATCTGCTGGTCTGATTGACCAATTATTGCATAGCCGGTAAAGCCAATCTTCATTGATATTTGTTTTTTTAATTTGAAAGGATAGTTTATGGATACTCATACTTGACAGCTTGCACATGAGACAGAAAGATGAGATTAACATTTTGTTAGCAATACCTGAGAGGAAGAATATGTGTGAAAGAATGAGAAGGTAGATATATATAACGCATGACAGTACCAACAAAACTTTGCATTAGTTCATGACTACTGGACAGTTACAATAATTTTCTCACCTTAAAATACTTTAGCTATAAATATTAAATTATAACTAAATTTAATAACTTTTTAAAATATTTATGTTGTCACTTATCACTTGTTTGTTATAAGGGGACGAACACTATATGGCTTTTACAATGAAAAGAAAAACACAGTTCACACTTTTTACATTGCTACCAATGGACAAAGAGGTAATGGTTGCCTCTTATATATGTTATACCTTTGACATGTTCCTATCTATGTGTCCTATCATTCTTTATCATTTTCCTTTTTCTCCCTTTTGTGTTTTTTTTTTGTTTCCTCTTTTAGGAAGTTGTGCTGCGCGTTTCACACTCCTCCCTGATTAGTTAATGATAGAATGAAACTTAAGTCGGGGGATTGGGCAGTGACGATCAATTTTCTTTAAGAGGCAACCATTACCTCTTTGTCCATTGGCAGCAATGTAAAGTGTGAACTGTGTTCTTATTTTCATTGTAAAAGTCATATTGAGTTTGTCCCCCTTTTATATGTTTCTATCAACCTTTCCTATACCTTCTTCCAAATATAATTAAATTGCCTCATAAAGGGAGAAGAGGTTTTCCTTATAGATATATATTGTTTGTTATAAGTATATTTAAAATGATAACTATAATAATAGTTAGCTTCTGTTCATGGAAAAGATTTAAACAAGTCAAGATATATCTATATAGTCCAGTGAGATTAGCATTTGAGGTTGACGTTCGAAATAAAAAAGATGGGACCTTTTGGAATCACTTCTATTTAATGTCTTAAAATTACGAAAAACAAAAAGTCTGTTGTGGTTTCCGCCATTTTGGGAGGAAGTCAGCAACTTGAATTTAATGCATGCGTTCACTTTTTTCAATGTAGTTCCAAAAGTATTTGTCATAAATTTTAACTTATGTTTTATTTTTTTTCTATATTATTTACAATAAAAAATCTTGGATTTAATTTTATCCTGCGACCAACCATGTTCTCAAAATTTCAGGAGGAAACAAAAAATGATGATTGTTAAACTTTTTTATAAAGGAATGTAAAAGTTTTCACGGACAAAATCTGAAAAGAATGTTCAAATAAAATTTGCTGGAAATTGTGTGAGTTTTCAAATGGTGTAGGATATACCGTGCCACAGTGACGTGAGCATGGTAAAAGTGTCAAGAGATAATGGTATGCTAGGCTGGAAGTCTTCTTTCTTGCTACCATTAATAGATCGAAACTTTTTAAACTCAAATTTCATAATTAGTTATGTTTTTAATCCTATTTCATTCGTCACTAAGTGATAATAATGAAAAATGGGGTTGGGAAGGGGTAAATCATAGCTTTATCTATAACATTATGTTTGAATAGCAGTAAATGATTTAAATCATTATTTTAATTCATTGTGTTCGCACAATGCGATTTTCATCATTAACCTGCAACTAGTATTGTTTGCAAATTTTAATTTATATGTAATGTATTAAATAATATACATTTACAATCTGTCATTGGCAGGATTGATCACGAAGAAATGCTTTCTTGTAATGCTGTAAGTTACTATGCTTATCTTACTACAATACGTTTTTTTCTGTTATTTGAACTGTGCCATTACTGATTTGAACCTCATCTAACACCAAATTTCGGAGTATTTCTCCATACTCTCTTTCGATAGACTTTCTGTGCCACTTCCTCGCATATTTCACCAATAGCCCTTATGTAAGAACCCCCCAAGACGAACAATCATATGAGAGAGTGGGTTCTCTGGTCCAGCAGCAAGAACCATATTGGCTGATTGGACGTGGCCATTATATGTAATGGCTTCTTCTGGTGCCCCCCCTAACCGTGTCTTGTATGAAACCAAATGGCGTAGTACAAGGCCGGTTGGGATCAGGATGCTAACGGTTTTCGACACGTGTGGGATAGTCTGCCAAAGGCTATCCCCACATCCCCAGGTCGAGTTTTTCCCTGGAAGATACGCCTACCTCAATGCCATTTTGATCTTGCCAAGTTCCCTAAAGCGACCACCCCACACTTCTTATACGAGAGGACCTTTAATGAGCTCCTCGCAACCCGCTTTCGAGGGTTTAAACGCATTTATACGGATGGCTCAAAATGCGGGGCCTCCGTGGGATGTGCTTTTGTTGTGGAAGGATCCAATTTTAAATTTGCTCTACCTGGTGAATCCAGTGTTTTTACGGCTGAACTATATGCCATTTTTAAATCTCTATGTTTTGTATATCGTAAGTGTCACCGTTCTGTTCTCATCTGCACAGATTCCATGAGTGCTCTGTTGGCATTGTCCACACTCTACTCGTGGAATCCTCTCGTGCAGATGATTCACGAACAAATTTTAAAAATTGATTCATTAAACACCCGGCTCGCCTTTTGCTGGATTCCTGGTCACGCCGGTCTTTCAGGAAATGAACTGGCTGACCAGGCGGCCAAGGAGGCAGCACGCCTGCCTCTTGAGGCGAGTCTGGTGTCATGTTTTTAGACCTTAAGGGTTATGTTCGGCGTGGGGTCTTACGCACCTGGCACGAGCAGTGGGTCTCGACCCCTGCTCAGAACAAGCTGCGGTCCATCAGGGACGGTGTGTCGCGATGGCCCTCTTCTATACGAAAGTCTAGAAGAGAGGAGGTCATCGTGACGAGACTCCGCGTCGGGCATACTTCATTGACCCATAGTTTTTTACTGAGAGGGGATCCACCTCCAGTGTGTGAACTTTGCGATGCTCCCCTTAGTGTACACCACATTTTGGTGGAGTGCCGCAGGTATGCCCCTATTCGCCTGGCCCTTGATTTTAAAGGTGACCTTCCTTTTTTATTACGCGACAGCGCTGAAGGAGTTATTTGTTTACTCCATTTTATACGCCAGGCGAATCTTTTTAATGCCATTTGAGTCACTTTTATAAAGTGGCTCATCTGGATTTTATCTCATATTGAGACCTTTTTAACATCTTAGTATACTTTAATGTGTTTGTTTTGTCGTTTTATCCATTTTAACAAACTTTAATAAAATGATTATTTTAACATGTTAGTTTTGTCTTTTTAACTAATATATTGTTTTAATATATTTTTTTTTATTAGAGTGATACACCTGTGGTTTTTTTAAGCAGGTTTTTCACTCAATTGTACTTTGAGCCCATTTGAGTACTCCTATGGAGTGCCTCAAATGATTTTTTTTTTCATATTGAGAACCATTCCTTTTATATTGTATTTTTATATTGTCTCTTCATCTTTTTATATAAACAGGTGAATATTCTGTCTCTCTCCTATGGAGATTTTACTAAGTATCTATATAATGCTAAGGCCCTAATGACCTCATTGTGTCGATGGGCCTCTAAACACTAAAAAATAATAATAATAATTCTTCTGGTGCCTGCAGAAGTGAGGTGTGAATGGTTGAAAGATTGCATTGACAAGGGGAAGACACTTTGTATGACTTAACTTTCATATCTCGTTCCATGAAACCATTCCATTTTGAACGTGGGATAGTGTTAAGGGATGTTCCAAACATCCACAACACATCTAGTCGAGAGGCTGCATCCACACAGTCTGGTTTTGTGAAAATCTCACTCACATCTTTACACATGAGAAGAGAGTATCCTGGTTTTGATGGTCATTAATAAAATGTTACTTTTTTAAATCTAAAAAGGTCAAATCTCCTGCCTTCCTTGGAATTGACTTGTTTGTATGAACAGCTTTTTCTGATGTTACACACTTTTTGGCACCCATTGCTTGAAATGTGTGGCACCCATCAATAGGGCTTGTGTAATGGTCTGCATGATCATACAAATTGTATGTAAGTTAGGGGTCTTGGTTTTTTTTCATTCGAGCTGAACTCTAGTCTAGTATTTCTAAAAGCTCCTGAGTTTGGTTCGAGTTCGAACATATTCATAATTTTATTTTAAAATGTTAAAAAGAATATATTAAAACACATGTTCTTAAAATATGAATGACACTCATTTTTATAAGTATAAATACTTTTAGAAGGAAATAAAGTTAATAAATGGAAATATCGATTTTAAATTGGAAGTAACACTTAAACACAATTTTAAAACAATAGCAACACTAAAAAAAATGGGGCCTAATAAAAATATTATTTAAAATGGTTTCAACACTCATGGCTTTAAGGACATTAAAATTACACTAACAATTATAAAACAAAGTTAATAAAATGAATAATTGCATGATGGCTTGGAAATGTATAACAAGACAGTGTAGAAACACTGTACAATGATGTGAAGTAAGTGATAGTGAAGCAAACCAACCTGAAAGGATAGTTAGGTTAGGCCTAGATAGGAACAAACACGCTTCTCTCTTCATGTTTTCTTAAACTTTTACACCTCCCACTTTTTCAAATTTCCACAGTTGCACATTAGTTTGAATTTTCTGGAATATTACATTTTCATTAATGTCTCTTCATGTGAAAAATACATATTTCTGAAAATTTAAAACAATGTGCAACTGGAAATTTGAAGAAGGGCGAAGTGTAAAAGTGTAGAAAGAAAATAGAGAAGTTGTTTGTTTATATCTAGGCCTAACCTAACTATCCTTTTAGGTTGGCTTCCTTCACCATCAATCTACAGTATGTAGTGTGTTTCTACACTGTCTTGATAAAAAGTTAATACAGTTGATATTTTAATAAGCTAATATTTCCCCAAAATATGCTTTAGTAACTTAATTTACCTTATAAGAAAACGTAAGAATCATAAACAAAGAAGTTTGGAGTGTTTTGTATTTTGTTTATTATTCCTTAGTGTAATGGTGGATAATCACGTTCCTCTATGTGCAGTTGCACATGTGTGTTGTACAAGCTCTCGTTAAACATTATTTTATTGAGAAATTTACTTCAATTTTTAATCCAACTCCTACAGGGTTCCTACGCTCTGGAAAGTCAGGGAAAGTCAGGGAAAAAAATAATAGTCAGGGAAAGTCAGGGAAGCTTTAAAAAGGTCAGGGAAAGTCAGGGAAATGACAATTCATGTCTTCATGTCACACTTAGAAAAAACAAAGAAAATATTTTTTCTATTTACTGCGTCATAAGCCACTGTCCCAATGAAGAAAGCTGAGGGGCACTTACCATGCTCAAACTTGCCCTAACACAAGTTTTGGTAGCATTTTATTTCAGAATGTGAACGCAGAGGTCTCCTAGCCTGCACATGACAATTCTTTTAACTTTAGTGATCACTTGTTTTTGTTCTTGTTCAAGGTTTGTCATCGTTATAGTTTGATACAGTGCACCAGGACTGATTAGACTACACCAGCAATGTCTAACAAAAAAACCGTTTTTAACCAGCTCTGGCTAAGCCCAGACCATTTTCCTGAATTCTCATACTGGATAAGTGGTGTTGAAAGTAATAAGCTGCAGGCATTTTGTAAAGTGTGCAAAAAAATTATAAACTTAAGTAATATGGGAAAGCAAGCATTAGCTTCCCATGCAAAAGGACCAACTCATATCAAAACTCTTGAAACTTTGACAAATCAACGCTCTCTGTTGACTTTTTTTTCAAAAAAGTCAAGTGGTTCAGGTTCATCGAGCTCCCCAGTTTCAAGAGAATCTCTGGCACACAGAGACATTCTACCTAGTGATGATTCTGCTGGTTGCTCGAAGAGTTTTTCTGTTTCATCGAAAATCGTAACGTCGCAGAAGGAAGCTGTTGCTAAAAGTGAAATTAGTGTAGTGCCTCAAAGAAACCATAACACTTTTGTTATAAAAGATGATATAACTAAGGCGGAAGTCATTTGGGCTATGCAAGTTGTTGACAAAAAAATGTCTTTCAATTCGTGCAATAATTTAAGTACAATTTTTCAATTGATGTTTCCCGAGTGTTCCATTGCCAATGCCTTTACCCTTGGTGGAGACAAGGCTGCATACTTCATTGTGCATGGCTTGGCTCCATTCTTTCATAATAATTTACTGGACCGCCTAAAATCATGTAACAACTTTGTAATTTGTTTTGATGAGGCATTGAATAAAGTTATTCAAAGAGGACAGATGGACATTGTAATTAGATTCTGGGACAAGGAAAATCATAAAGTCATCAGTCGTTACTTAAACAGTGTGTTTTTCGATAGGAGCACTGCTGAAGAATTACTGAAGCATTTTCTGGATGGTATTTCTCCTCTTCCACTCTCTAAGTTGATACAAGTGTCAATGGATGGCCCAAATGTCAATTTAAAGTTTATAACACTTCTTCAGGAACACCTCAAATCTGTAACAGACAATGAAGTATGTAGTTTGCTAAATCTGGGAACATGTGGGCTTCATGTTGTTCATGGTTCCTTGAGAACAGGAGTAGAGTCTGTTGATTGGGATATAAGTAGCTTATTACGTCACATGTACTACCTGTTCACTGACTCTCCAGCTCGTCGAGCATTGTTCACCCAGTTGACAGGGTGTACAACTTTTCCATTGAAGTTCTGTGGTGTGCGTTGGTTAGAGAATGCGAAGTGCTTTCAAAGGGCATTACAAATTTGGGACCATGTTATTAAGTTTCTCAAAGAAGCAAAACTTCCTAAAACAAAACCTGTAGAGACACTGAAAAGAGCAGCCTGTGATCCATTCCTAAAGTGTAAACTAGCGTTCTGCAAGACAATTGCAGATGAATGTCAGCCTTTCCTGCAACGGTTCCAGACATCAAAACCAATGACTCCATATCTTTTTGAAGCTGTAGAGAAACTTCTAAGATACCTTATGAATCGTTGTGTGAAACCTGATCTTATGAAGTGCACGGGTCCAAAGTTACTGTCTATTGACACAAAAAAATCAGAAAATTTGATCCTTAGCAAAAATATTGATATAGGATTTGCAACAAAACGTTTGTTAGGAGAAACTGCGATCACAGTAACAGAAAGACAAAAATTAGAATTTATACATGAGTGCCGCAGTATGTTAACCACCATGATTGCAAAACTACAAGAAAAAAGTCCCTTAAAACAGAAAGCTGTGAGAGGTTTGTCTTCATTGGATCCTTGTGTTATTCAACATTCACCTCAACTGGCCCAGAAGAGATTTTCTTTTCTTTTGGAGGAACTCAACCATGCCAACATCATAAATGATGTTCTGGCTGAAAATGCCAAGAAAGAATACTTGCATTTTTGCAACCTCAAAAAATCTGAGCTTCAAGAAATATTTCGTCCTTGTGATCAGTTTAGTGATGAAGTAGGACTTGACACTATTTATGGTAGCTTTCTAATAGGAGAAGCAAACTACAAACATCTTTGGGAAGTAATAAAGATTTGCCTTGTCTTGTCGCATGGGAATGCAACTGTTGAAGGTGGTTTTTCAGTCAATAAATCTTTACTGGTTGAAAACATGCATGAAAAGACAGTCATTGCACAGCGTCACATTCATGATGAGATACAAGAAGCAGGAGGGATTAAAAATATACACATTAGCAAAAAGATGTTGTATTACGTGAGAGGTGCTCGGAAACGCTATCATGAATACTTAGAGATGAAGAAGCAAGAAAAAAGTGAAAAAGACAAGAAGAAGGCAGAAAAGAGGAAATTAGATATACAAGTTAAAGATTTAGAAGGAGAAAGAAAAAAATTAATGATGGCAACTGAAGAGAAACGAGAAGCAATAGACGTGGAGTTGCAAGAACTGAAGAAGAAGCAAGCTTCACTTTATTAAATATAACATAGTTTCTTATTGTATGACTATAGTGATAATTTTAATAAAAATAAAATTGACTTGAGACATGAATAATATGAAAGCAGACAGAGTTCCTGTTGTAAGCTATTCAGTTCAGGAAATGTACAGTTTAGGTAAAATAAAACTGTAATGATACCAAACTCTTTAGTATGTTCTTAGTGGCCTGTTATTTAATACGTATTTCTGCACATGATACCAAAGGGAATCAAGTTTGTTACAAATTTTTGATAGGGATTATTTTTCCATCATTTTCCCTCAACTAATTGGCAAGATGTCTGCTTTCTTATTCTTCCATGAGAGGTGAGGCAAGGTCGGCTGTAAGGGGGGAGGAGGCCGAAATAAATTTATTTAAATTAATATTTTCACGTGTATAGTACCGTAAAGTTATAATGGAAATTTTATGAGAAATTGGTCAGGGAACTTGGGAAAATAGTCAGGGAAAGTCAGGGAAAAGTCAGGGAGAATATTTTTACAAATACTGTAGGAACCCTGTCCTAGCTCAAGGTGTGTGTTTCCAATTGATGCACCTTGGTATGGCTCCATTGAACCCAAGTCGATTACAAAGATACCACGCTTTGTAACCAAAACAAATTGGCTTACCATGGATGTGTTGCTCAGCACCATGGCTACTGTAATATGGGAACCATTGCTTCATCAAATGAGAAATTTGAGTCTTAATAGGGAAATCACGCAGCCATCTCTGGTTTAACAATCATACTTGGGCTTTTAATTATTCACAAATTTTCAAACACCTAAAACCAAATATATTGGTATATTAAATTTCATCGCACAGTTATTTGAAGTGATAAATATTTATTTCGGTTATTTTAAATATTCACATTACTTTATTTATTTACTAAAGCAAAAAATAATAATCTTTTGTTGCAAAATTATCAAAAGATTTCTGATAGTCACATGCCATTTTTATTGTCTATTTTTTGTTAACCCAATAGACTTGATGCTAAGTCTTGTAGACTAGTTTAATATGTTTTGCTGGTTGCGTTCATTATTGGCAATATTAAGGCATATGCAGCCTGGTGGAAATAAGTCTTCAATTTTTTGAATTGTATAGTATTTTTTTTAAATTCAACTTGAAATTTGTTAATATTAGTAATATTTATTTTGATTCATAATAACCTAAAAAGTTAATTTTTTATTTATAATCTTGCTGATTGTTTCTAACATGACTCCCCCCCCTCAATTGAACTTCACAGGACTTTATTCAAAGTTTTTCCAGTCATATTTAAAATATCTGTACTATCCATCAAATACCAAGTTATACTGAGAACTATTATATCTGAAAATATTCACTATTTGATTTGAAATAAAAATCACCCTTTGCTCACCTCTTTTATTAATTAAAATAAATGAAGGCGAATGTTTTGACTATTATTGTAAACTGTAAAAATAAATATTAGTCTAAATCTTTTTTTTTATTCCTTGAGTTAGAATGTGATTGATAAGTAGCATGTTTGTGTGTGCAGGTGTGGACCACTGTGATGTCACAGGTTGAGTGGAACAAGAAGGAAGAACTTGTTGCTGAGCAAGCATTGAAGCATTTGAAGCAATACACACCTTTATTTGAAGCATTTACGACGGTTGCTCGCTCAGAATTGGTGCTAATGCTCAAGACACAGGAGTTCTGCTATGGGAACATGAATTTCATGAAAGTTTTCCAGAAAATTATTTTGCTTTTTTACAAGAGTAAGTGGTTATTTAAATTATAAATATATTATTTGTTTTATTTTTGATTTGTAGGTAAGAAACCTTGGACCATGTTAATGGGATTAAATCTTAATTTTTTGTCAGTAATCTCATGTTTCTAGCCTGTGGCCAGGCAAGTTTGTTAAAATGTCTCCATCTTCCTTTAATTTCTTCCATTCTTCTCCTCTCACTTGAACACTTTCTGTTATCTGCTCCTCCCATCTCCTCCCTCCCTGGCTTCCCTTGCGGTCTTTTTCCATCCTTATTACATGGCCATACCATCTCAGTCTTGCTTCCTCCCTGTAACCCCACTCTTTCCTGGATAACTTTATTTCAAATATTGTTTCTCCTCGTGACAGCTAACATACTCCTCACAAACTTTATTCCCCTGTCCTTAACTTTCCTAGTTTGTCTTACATTCACAGTCTATATTTCTGCGGCATATGAGACAGTGGGTACAAAGTACGCCCTGTATAATACTTCCCTACACTTTTCCTCTCCATCACATGTCTCTTACAAAACTATAGAACAACTCTCCCTGGTGTCCTCGTCTCATTACATCCTCTTTACTTCCACCCTTCACCTAAATCACGCTTCCAAGATAGTTCACACTTTACAATTTTCTCAGCTCTATTCCATCCAACCTTATACCTTTATTAGGCCTTACTCTCTTCCTTGTCAATACTATCACTTCACATTTTTCTATACTAAATATCATTCCACAATCTTTCACCTATCTCAAATAAATAAAGGGAAACATATTAATTTTAGAATATAATTATTATTTTAATATAAATGCAATGTGTTAATCCTTGGTTGTTTCCCCAGCTGATGTGTTGTCCGAGGAGGTCATTTTGAAGTGGTACAAGGAAGGGCACTCTGTCAAAGGCAAAATGATGTTCTTAGACCAAATGAAGAAGTTTATTGAATGGCTTCAAAATGCTGAAGAAGGTAACATTCTTACATCTACAAAATCTGACATCATTAAAACAAAATATGTTCATTCATTTTTTGAGCTAATTGTTTATTTTGCACATTTATTTTCAGAATCAGAGTCTGGTGAAGATGAAGATTAAATCAAATGTATCTCAGGTGTTTATAAGGTAAATGTTATTTTTATTATGTAAATATGGTAAATCTCGCTGAATATAAGACTACACTTAAAAAAATATTTGTTTTTAGTAAAGAGCACCTATTTAACCTAACCATCCACTTCATCTTAATTCACTGACAATCCACCTCGAGGACGTAGTTGGCTAACGCGCTAGTTTCATGTTGAGCCAGACGGATGAGAAGATCAATGTTTGAATCTCGGTCGGGTGAACTGGTAGTGGTTTTATAAATGGTTGTCCACTATCCCTCCACGCAAATGTGAGTTCACTTCCTTTAAATTAAACCTTCCTAATTCCTATCCATTAGCGTAATTAGTGCTTAAGCGTACCCAAACAGGTGGTAAGACGCGGTGCTAAATAAATAAATAAAATTCAATGACATAAACCAATAATTGAGGCTTGAGCTTGAACAGTTGACAAACTACACTTTAATCTAATATTGGTTTTTTCACGCTGCTCTCAACAAACAAACATTGACCCTGCTGGAAAAATTTACAAATATGTATAAGAGAACTCGCGATTTATAGTAAACAAATTCGGATGATAACCTTGTCTTAAATTTAGTTTAAAATGATAGTTCATCATCATAAACTGTTTCCACCTATGGCCGGGCCTGTTAAGTAAAATTTCTCCATCTCCCTCTGTATTTTCACCTTTCTTTCTCGTGAAATCTCTTCCACTTTCCTCCTCTCGCTTGGGCACTGGCTACTATCTGTTCTTCCCATCTCTTCTTTGGTTTTCCTTTCAGTCTCTTTCCTACATACTTCATATCCATTAATTCTATCGTAATCCTCTGTCCTTCCATCCTCATTACATGTCCATACCATCTCATCCTAGCTTCCTCTACTATCTCATGTACCCCCTGTATCCTAACTCTATATTCTTACATCTATATTCTTAATTCTCTCTCTTTGGTGACAGCTAGCATGCTCCTCAAAGACTTCATTCCCATGGCCTTCACTTTTCTTTTCTCTTTTATCCAAGTCCAAGTTTCCACAGTACATGTAACTATTGGTATGAAGTATGTTCTATACAACACTTCCTTACACTTTAGGGGCACATCTATTTTCCCATAGTAGGTCTCTTACACACCTGTATTAAACCTTTCCCTGCTGCCCTCGTTTCACTCTATCTTCCCTGCTGCCCCCCTTTTGCCTCATTCACACTACCCAGATACTTCACACTCTTTGCTTCTTTCAAATCTACTCCATTCAGTTCTTTCCCCCTTTCTTGGCCTTGTTCTCTGCCTTGTCATCACCATCATTTCATTACATTCCTGTACTACCTCTTCCTTTCCCCCCCATATCGTCAAGTCATCTGCAAACATCATTGCTTTCATTTTCTCTTCGCCAAATTTGCCTGCCACTCTATCCATTTTCATTTCCATCACCAATACAAATAGCAATGATAAGAGGTCACTTCCCTGCTTGACTCCATCTTTTAATCAGAACCAATCTGTCCACCCTCTTTCAGTATTTACACAACTCACGTTATTTTCACACATATTCTTCACTCACCTAGCCACACTTCTTTCTACTCCTGCCTCCTCCATTGCTTAGCATACTTTCTTTTCATCCACACTATCATAAGCTTTTTCTACATTACATCATTACCTGATCCTTTCCAAACTAATATCTCTTTTCCACCAGCTGTCTTATTCTAAATATTAAATCTATTGTCAACCTCTTCTCTCTGAACTCATGTTGCTCCTCTCTCTCCATCACCCCTTCACGGTTTTCCTTATCCTCCTTACCAGAATCCTTTCATACATTTTTGTACATTGACACATCAGTGTTAAGCCTTTAATTTTCACATCTCTTTCTATCCCCGGTCTTGAATATTGGTAATATAATACCTTTTGTCCAATCCTCTGGCACTTTCTTCTCCATCCACACTGACCTCCACCACTGCAAACCCATTCCTCCTGCTGGTGTTATCATTTCCACTGTGGGTTTGTCCACTCCTGATTCTTTTCCCTTCTTCTTTCTTCCATTCTAATTCTTCCCGCTCTGGGTTCATCACTCTCTAAAATACATTTCCACAGCTTCTTTACCTTCTCATCCCTCCCACTATCATTCATCATTCGGACTTCTTCCCTTTGGTTCAGGTAAATACAATAGTTCAAGAGAGTTAGGTGTTAAAAGTACACAACAGCAACAAATACCCACATTGGTGACTAGGTCGTCATGAACTATTTTCAGTCTGTTGAGAGGTCACTTGATTAAAATTCCTCAATTTTCCTCTCCTTCCATCATTCATCCTCCTATATTTTTAGTCCATCTTATAGGGATGTGCGAGACTTAAAAAATGGATCGATTGGGACAAGAGAAAAACTCTTGATCTTCTCTTAAATGTTAAAAATAAATCTCAAACATTTGATAAAACGAGAAAGCTTATAACTGCCCTAAGAACTTTACAAACCAAACTGAAAAGTTATAGTTTATTATAATACCTTAAAACAGGGTGTCTACTGGGTCACGAAAGTCACGAAAAAGCCACGAATTGCAAAAAAGGTCACGAAAAAGTCACGAATTTTTAATATTTTGGTCATAAAGTCACGAAAATATTTTTAGTTTGAATTTCCCGCACATCGTAACAACGCGAACGCTTCAAAGATAGCGCTATCCACCACACGTAATGGCACGCGCCAGCCGGATTGGAAGTTGCCTAATTGTTTTGTCTGTGATTCCAATGACAAGGTTAATGTTCGCCATCTTGTTTTAAATATTAATGTGGTGTACTACTTGTTTCGTGGGGTGTGGGAGTGCATTATGCCTTGTGTGTGTCTACAAATAATGGTTTTTTGAGTGGATGAATTGGAATTCAGGTTTTGTAGACATAAGAGAAAATACCAGGACATTTTCTACACAAACCGTGCGTTCTTCTGTGTTGTGGATCTGGATCAAGTTGTCGGTGGCAATTATCAATTTGTTACCTTCATTGATCCGACTGCTATTTGAAGGCGGTGTAAAATGTATATTATAATTTCAAATTAACGTTGGCATCAAATAGCAATCGTTTTCGCAGTTAAATATGGCGTATTTTTTTATAAAATAATACTATTATGTTAATATTTAATCCTTGACGTAACTTAATTCAGTTAATTTTAAAGACCATTCATTCAAAACAGTTGAAATTTACCAATTTTTAAATGATCTTCGTTGTCTTACGGGTACATTAAATATTAGGCCTAAATTATTTTTAATCGTGTGTTGCGAAAAAAATCTATAATTTTTTTTTCGGGAGGGGGGGGGAGCATTCAAAAATTTTATGTTGAAGTTTAGGCTAATCTGTTAAAAGATGCCTGGTAAATGTTCGTTCAAAGAGTTTTGGCTGACTGTTAAAGAAAATAAATACTCAAAGTGGTGGCGCCCTGTTGAAAATGACCGTATATGGCTTATTGTATATTTTGTAAATCGAAATTTGATATAAGCCACATGGGTAGAATGGAGTAAAATTCAAGGAAAAGGTAAGAAGCATTTGGAACTAACCTCTGCCCTACTCCAAGGTAAGCAAAAAACGCTCAGCATTATATCTTCTGAAAAAGTTGTATGTAAACAGCCAGAACGGCAAAAGAATTATTACCTTCCACAAGTAGGCCTACTTCTGAAAATGATGTATACTTGGTTGCATCTTCGTCTACATTAGTGGTTTCATCTTCCTCATCTCTTGGAGGACCTTTAAGTACATTTTGTTTAAATGATGATACCTTGAAGGCAGAAATTCTGTGGTCCATGAATAAGGTTATGACTCATACTTCTGACAAAGGTTCATGTATTTCCAGTGATCTTTTCTCAATCATGTTTCCTGACAGTGTAATAGCACAGAAGTTCAAAATGCAAAAAGACAAACTTGGCTATTTGACAACCTTTGGTCTTGGCCCTTTCTTCCAAGAAAAACTCTCGGCGGAGTTAAAGAAGACTGCATTTTTTGCAGTTTCACTTGATGAAAGTCTCAATAGAATTGCCCAAAAAGGACAAATGGACATCATTGTCCGTTATTGGAACTCAAGTTTAAATGTGGTTTCAACCCGATACTTGAACTCTGTGTTTTTAGGGCATTCTACTGCAGCTGACCTCCTTGATGCCTTTACGTCAGGTATGTCTGAATTAGGACTGCCTTTAAAGACTGTTATACAAATTGCTGTTGATGGACCCAATGTAAATTTAAAATTCCTTAAGGATTTCATTCAAATGATGGGAAAAAATTTAGATAACCCTGAAGACAAGAAACCTATTGATGTTGGCACATGCTCTCTTCATACAGTTCATGGGGCTTATAAGACAGCTCATAATAGATGTGAATGGCAAGTTCATAATTTTCTGCGTTCGTTGTATTATCTGTTTAAAGATTTTCCATCTCGAAGATCTGATTACATCCTCTCAAGTGGATCAACCTCTTTCCACTTAAAATGTGTTCCATCAGATGGGTGGAAAACTCAAAAGTAATTGAAAGAGCCTTGAAAATGATTCCCATTAAAGAAATATGTGGCTTTTGTGTGTTCCAAACCACCTGAAACAAAAATTTCGATGTTGTACGAGACTTCCTAAAAGATAACCTTCTTGAAGCAAAACTCTTTTTCTACAGTCAGTAGTAGGAGAAGTGAACCATATCTTAATATTTCAAACTGACAATTCAAGGTTGCCCTTTGTACATGCCAAACTTTATTCAATGGCACGTAGCATTGTTTGCTCGCGTCCTTAAGGCAAAGGTTAAAAGCAAATGTGAAAAACTCAGGACAGCTCTTGGCAATTGATGTCAAAAATGAAAATCTATTGAGCTTTTGGGACGTAGACATAGGCTTTGGGCGAAGAAATTTTTGTAAAAATGTGAAAGAACTTGATGTACAGCTCTTTAGAAAAGATTGCAGTCACCTCTTAGTGGAAATGTTTCAAAAACTGACTGGGCCTAGGTCTCCATTACGAAAATGCATGGTGAAAGTGCTTCATGCTTATCACCAGCAGTAATGACTAGTGGCGCTCTAAGATTACAACGGGTTAGCATAGTACTCGAACAACTCACTTCAAACAACCACATTGCATACATTGAAGCTGAACATATAAGGAAAAACTACCTTGAAATCTGTGAGCAGTCTTCTGTTCAAGATGAGCTGAAGACATTTGATTTCAATGAAACAGACTAGATTCTTTTCTCTTCAACATCTTCATTAATGCAAAAGCTTGCAAGGCATTGCTGTCATTTTGCACGATGATATTTACAATGTTTCATGGAAACAGTGCTGTCGAAAGAGGTTTTTCAGTAAACAAGGAGTGTTTGGTTGAAAATATGAAAGAGCGTTCTCTAATCTCCCAACGCAGCATATATTCAGCGGTTCAATCGGTAGGTGGCATAAAGAATGTGGAGTTTACAAGTGGGATGCTGCATGCAGCTAGGCGAGCAAGTTCTAAAAGGAGGGAAGCAATTGAAGAAATGAAGAAGAAAGAAAGTGAAGAAGCTAACAGATCAAAAACAACATTGGAAACAGTAAATAAACTCGAGGCAAAGAAAAGAAAACTTCTCCAACAGGCTGAGGAAGAGGCTTCAGCTCTTCAAACTGAAATAGACTTGGAGAAGAAAGACTGAGGCAGATGTAAATCCTGTATGCTGTGATTTTGTGTATAAACTAAATATTATGTGACAAATTTGAACAATACTAGATTTTTATGTTTGTTGAGACTTCAGCTTCTGTGAGATTCAAACATCATTAATTACAAGTAAATTTTCTTGTTGGTATGGCTATAGTAATAGTTATTACTTGTGTTTGTTATTGCAATATCTAGGCCCGATGTACAATATAATGTTCGACCGTTTACCGAAGGATTTTTTTTTTTTTTTTTTTTTTTTGCACTGCGTCTATACGCCCCCGAAGGAATTTTGTGGTCAAAAAAGGTCACCAAAAAGTCACGAATTTTTGTTCCTCCAACTGAGTAGACACCCTGTAAAAGTCCCAAAAATATGGTGCATCCCCCCACCACCACCACCACCGCCAAGAAATATTTTGGTATAAATATTGTTTATTGACACCTGATGTCAAGAAAGTGTGCAGGATTGGTCCATTCCTGCTTGGCAAGTATTGGACGGAAGACAACGTACTTAATGCTGGCTCATCATTGTTCATTGTTAATCTCTTTTGTAGCCAGTCTTTATTTGGAGAGAGGAGAGGGTATTTGAACTCTTGTGGTGAGACAAACAAGTTGTGCACTTTTCATCAACAGTTATTTGTGAGGTTCAGCAAACGGGAGAGCTTGAAAGATTTAGAGAAGGATAGAAATATATTCCATATGAGGGGGAGGGATGAAGGAAGTAGCTTGCCAAGGTCAACTATTTATGAGCATCAACCTGTCTTAGCGAACCAAACATCAAGTAGAGATTACTGGAGGTGTTAAACTAAAGAATCTTTAACAGGTTTCAAACCTAGAGGACATTTAAGGACAAAAAAATATGCTTTTTAATTTTTCCACTATATTTGTTTGATTTAAAATCTGATGTGAAACTCTTTTTGCTAATTAGTTTTCAAGTTATTTCCCTCCCTCAAGTTCCCCTATTTTATTTTGTTTGTTAGTAATTTTACAATAATTCTCGACTGGAACACAGACTTTGACTAGTTGGTTTGTTTCTAAATTCACTGTCTTTTTGAGAATGGCCTAAGATAGGTCACACCGCGGATAAAGTCAAGACTGCCCATCAGACAAAAATATATTATCTCACAAATAAAAGATCTATATGATGAGAGTATGATTCTTCTGATAAAACATAAAATAATAAATGCTTCACCAGTGGTTTAAAAAAACAGCACATGTTCAATGAGAAGATGGATCAACTGTTCAATATTAGTCACCCAAATAGTTAAAAACAAAGAAGACTGATAGTTTCTGAAGTTGCATCAGGAGTCAAGAACAGGTTCTATCTGACCTGTGGACAAAATACTCGCTGGGCAAGAAATGTGCTCTGGTCTATGTAAAAAGAATGTTTGATCCACGCGGAGCTGCCCTTGTAAGCCCTCGATAACTAAACCTTACTAAACCATAGGCAGTGGCAAAGAAGAATGTGAAGGTGAATTAATTGCATTATAATTGTAACCCTGTGAACGTGTTTGACAAAAACAGAACGGTGTTGTATCTTCATCAGTTTCAGCTGTGCTGCACCGGACTAATACCCACATCATGAAATCGACAATAATTTTGGCTTCTGTAATCATTGAGGCAGGATGTTCCACATCCTTTGCTTTGCTTTTCAATAGTACCGACACCCGCCACGGTGGCGTAGTTGCTAACGCGCTTGTCGTATTGAGCTCGACTGCTGAGAATGGGGAGATCAAGGTTCGAATCTTGGTCGGGTGAACTGGGGTTGGTTTTTCTTAAATGGTTTTCCACTCTCCCTTCACGCAAATGCGGGCTCACTTCCTCTAATTCAACCTTCCCAATTCCTAAATCCATTAACGTAATTAATACTTAAAGCGTATAACACGAACGGGTAGTAAGATGCGGTGCTAAATATATATAATAGTACCAACATCGCATGCAACATCAATGTGAAGCTGCAAACAAAATAAAGAGTATTATCAACCCTCTAAATCAGTTGTGCATTGGGATGTTAAACTACTGGCTGATGTGTCTGGCACTAAGAAAGTAGAACAGCTACTTACTGGTTCTAGTTTCCTGTTACCCGCCCCGGTGGCGTAGTTGGCTAACGCGCTAGTTGTGTTGATCTCGACTGCTGATGACTGGGAGATCGAGGTTTGAATCTTGGTCGGGTGAACTGGGGACGGGTTTTCCACTCACCCTCCACGCAAATGCGGTCTTACTTCCTCTAATTGAAAACCTTCCCAATTTCTAATCCAGTAGCGTAATTAGTACTTACCCCGAACGAGTAGTAAGATGTGGTGCTAAATAATAATAATACAGGGTTCCTACGCTCTGGAAAGTCAGGAAAGTAGAAATGACAATTCATGTCTTCATGTCACACTTAGAAAAAACAAAGAAAATATTTTTTCTATTTACTGCGTCATAAGCCACTGCCCCAATGAAGAAAGCTGAGGGGCACTTACCATGCTCAAACTTGCCCTAACACAAGTTTTGGTAGCATTTTATTTCAGAATGTGAACGCAGAGGTCTCCTAGCCTGCACATGACAATTCTTTTAACTTTAGTGATCACTTGTTTTTGTTCTTGTTCAAGGTTTGTCATCGTTATAGTTTGATACAGTGCACCAGGACTGATTAGACTACACCAGCAATGTCTAACAAAAAAAACGTTTTTAACCAGCTCTGGCTAAGCCCAGACCATTTTCCTGAATTCTCATACTGGATAAGTGGTGTTGAAAGTAATAAGCTGCAGGCATTTTGTAAAGTGTGCAAAAAAATTATAAACTTAAGTAATATGGGAAAGCAAGCATTAGCTTTCCATGCAAAAGGACCAACTCATATCAAAACTCTTGAAACTTTGACAAATCAACGCTCTCTGTTGACTTTTTTTTCAAAAAAGTCAAGTGATTCAGGTTCATTGAGCTCCCCAGTTTCAAGAGAATCTCTGGCACACAAAGACATTCTACCTAGTGATGATTCTGCTGGTTGCTCGAAGAGTTTTTCTGTTTCATCGAAAATCGTAACGTCGCAGAAGGAAGCTGTTGCTAAAAGTGAAATTAGTGTAGTGCCTCAAAGAAACCATAACACTTTTGTTATAAAAGATGATATAACTAAGGCGGAAGGCATTTGGGCTATGCAAGTTGTTGACAAAAAAAGTCTTTCAATTCGTGCAATAATTTAAGTACAATTTTTCAATTGATGTTTCCCGAGTGTTCCATTGCCAATGCCTTTACCCTTGGTGGAGACAAGGCTGCATACTTCATTGTGCATGGCTTGGCTCCATTCTTTCATAATAATTTACTGGACCGCCTAAAATCATGTAACAACTTTGTAATTTGTTTTGATGAGGCATTGAATAAAGTTATTCAAAGAGGACAGATGGACATTGTAATTAGATTCTGGGACAAGGAAAATCATAAAGTCATCAGTCGTTACTTAAACAGTGTGTTTTTCGATAGGAGCACTGCTGAAGAATTACTGAAGCATTTTCTGGATGGTATTTCTCCTCTTCCACTCTCTAAGTTGATACAAGTGTCAATGGATGGCCCAAATGTCAATTTAAAGTTTATAACACTTCTTCAGGAACACCTCAAATCTGTAACAGACAATGAAGTATGTAGTTTGCTAAATCTGGGAACATGTGGGCTTCATGTTGTTCATGGTTCCTTGAGAACAGGAGTAGAGTCTGTTGATTGGGATATAAGTAGCTTATTACGTCACATGTACTACCTGTTCACTGACTCTCCAGCTCGTCGAGCATTGTTCACCCAGTTGACAGGGTGTACAACTTTTCCATTGAAGTTCTGTGGTGTGCGTTGGTTAGAGAATGCGAAGTGCTTTCAAAGGGCATTACAAATTTGGTACCATGTTATTAAGTTTCTCAAAGAAGCAAAACTTCCTAAAACAAAACCTGTAGAGACACTGAAAAGAGCAGCCTGTGATCCATTCCTAAAGTGTAAACTAGCGTTCTGCAAGACAATTGCAGATGAATGTCAGCCTTTCCTGCAACGGTTCCAGACATCAAAACCAATGACTCCATATCTTTTTGAAGCTGTAGAGAAACTTCTAAGATACCTTATGAATCGTTGTGTGAAACCTGATCTTATGAAGTGCACGGGTCCAAAGTTACTGTCTATTGACACAAAAAAATCAGAAAATTTGATCCTTAGCAAAAATATTGATATAGGATTTGCAACAAAACGTTTGTTAGGAGAAACTGCGATCACAGTAACAGAAAGACAAAAATTAGAATTTATACATGAGTGCCGCAGTATGTTAACCACCATGATTGCAAAACTACAAGAAAAAAGTCCCTTAAAACAGAAAGCTGTGAGAGGTTTGTCTTCATTGGATCCTTGTGTTTATTCAACATTCACCTCAACTGGCCCAGAAGAGATTTTCTTTTCTTTTGGAGGAACTCAACCATGCCAACATCATAAATGATGTTCTGGCTGAAAATGCCAAGAAAGAATACTTGCATTTTTGCAACCTCAAAAAATCTGAGCTTCAAGAAATATTTCGTCCTTGTGATCAGTTTAGTGATGAAGTAGGACTTGACACTATTTATGGTAGCTTTCTAATAGGAGAAGCAAACTACAAACATCTTTGGGAAGTAATAAAGATTTGCCTTGTCTTGTCGCATGGGAATGCAACTGTTGAAGGTGGTTTTTCAGTCAATAAATCTTTACTGGTTGAAAACATGCATGAAAAGACAGTCATTGCACAGCGTCACATTCATGATGAGATACAAGAAGCAGGAGGGATTAAAAATATACACATTAGCAAAAAGATGTTGGATTACGTGAGAGGTGCTCGGAAACGCTATCATGAATACTTAGAGATGAAGAAGCAAGAAAAAAGTGAAAAAGACAAGAAGGCAGAAAAGAGGAAATTAGATATACAAGTTAAAGATTTAGAAGGAGAAAGAAAAAAATTAATGATGGCAACTGAAGAGAAACGAGAAGCAATAGACGTGGAGTTGCAAGAACTGAAGAAGAAGCAAGCTTCACTTTATTAAATATAACATAGTTTCTTATTGTATGACTATAGTGATAATTTTAATAAAAATAAAATTGACTTGAGACATGAATAATATGAAAGCAGACAGAGTTCCTGTTGTAAGCTATTCAGTTCAGGAAATGTACAGTTTAGGTAAAATAAAACTGTAATGATACCAAACTCTTTAGTATGTTCTTAGTGGCCTGTTATTTAATACGTATTTCTGCACATGATACCAAAGGGAATCAAGTTTGTTACAAATTTTTGATAGGGATTATTTTTCCATCATTTTCCCTCAACTGATTGGCAAGATGTCTGCTTTCTTATTCTTCCATGAGAGGTGAGGCAAGGTCGGCTGTAAGGGGAGAGGAGGCCGAAATAAATTTATTTAAATTAATATTTTCACGTGTATAGTACCGTAAAGTTATAATGGAAATTTTATGAGAAATTGGTCAGGGAACTTGGGAAAATAGTCAAGGGAGAATATTTTTACAAATACTGTAGGAACCCTGTAATAATAGTTTCCTGTTTATTTTAAAGTACACATCTCCTTGGTGTTCTGAAGTTGGTATCTAGGTCTGGTTAAGCATCAGCTGAAGCAGTATGTGAGCATTTGCGGTCATGGAACTCCAATGTTCTGGTTGTCGGTATATGTTTTGATACAACTGCTTTGAACACGGGAAGAACCAATGGAGCCTGTACAGTTCTGGAAAATGTAATTGGGAGAAAACGACACCACATACTATAATTGCTTCTTTCATATGCCTTCAACATGTCTTGGGCCATCTACTGTTCCAGATATAATTATTTTTAAGATATTCCAAGGCAATTAATCTAAGCTCAACCATGATTTTAAACAACAAGAAACTCCAGCTATACCTTCATCAGAGCTTCAGTAAGACTTAATGTCTCAACCGTTAAAGACTCGTCCAAGAGATGACTACAAGGAGTTTCTTGTTCTTGCAGCGTCACTGATTGAACTGAATGTCGGAGCTACTTGAAATCATAAGTCTGGTGCTCTTCAAAGAACTTTGCTGCATGGCAAAGGAAATATATTCTATGAAAATCCAACTGTTAGATGAGAACAAAACTGCACTTCATCTGACAGCTCATGAACCTGATTAGATTTACGATTCCACCACTTAACAATATTCTCTTGATTGAAAGACTATAAACAGTTGGTTAAGATTTACTTCATAATTCTTGGTACTTAAATCCAGAGCTAACAACACATTTTTTTCTGTGAGCATCTGTCTCTTGAAGACAAAGTACACGTTGTGCAATATATTCTCAAAAACAGAATGGAGTTACTTCCGCTCACAGTTCATGATATAAAGATTTCTCGAAGCTTCTTTAAACATTTGGAATAGAAAACACTTTTCTTGATGTGCACATTGCAGTTTTAATTAAAAACCTACCCTGTGCGAATGACTGTGCTGACTGTGGTGTTTCTCTTCTACAAATATTTAATAAGACCATGAAGCAGGAGGTGCAGAAGTTGAGAAACACGGGAAAGACTTTATCAAATACAATTGCGAGGAACTTTCTTTCACACATGTAGTAAAAATTACCTGTTTCATAATGTTGTATTATTTACAATATAATGTTCAGCAATTAATCAATCCTTCCATCAATTCGGCAAGTACTTTAATAGATTTTTAAAATTTTACAAATGTTTTCTACAATATAGTAAATTAAACATTGAAAGAAGGTTTGTCAAAAATTAAATGTAATCCTGGAATTTTGTTTCTTTTCACTGGCAAACAAACCTGTCGGAATGACTCGGAGTTTTTGTAGTTGTAATTTGGGCTGGTAGGAACTGGTTTGAATGCAGTTTTAAGTCATGTTATTCTTGGGTGACACAAGCTTGTTTTGTCAACATTTTTTTCTCAGCAGTGATTTGTTTTTTTCTAACGTGTGCTTTCTATGGAAATCTGATTATAGATCTGCATGCAACAATTAATGTTTTAAAAAATATAGCTGTTTTAATCGAAAATTAGTAATTTTGAATTTTGTTTATTTTTGTTTCAGCACATCTTAAAATTCCTGCGTAAAATAGGTTGCGGTATCTTCTGCAGTGAACTTGAGCACATTAATCAATTGTGCATTTTACTGATATAAACATTGCAACCAAAATACTTTGGACTCAACTATAGCAGTTGTGAATATTTGAATGTAATGATAAAGTCATCCTTGCTCTTGTTTTTAAACTCATTTTTCTTTCTTTCTCATCTGTTGCTGTTTTTATTTGTGAATAACAGTGCTATCAATGAAACAACGATCAATCTGGTATTTTCATCTCTGATTCTCCTGGTGCCTTAAATGTCCGTGAGTAATCTTTTTTTTTTAAATATAATGTTATTATTTCTTCATAACTGTGTAAAGGAATCAGAGCAGTGCTTTTAGAGAATACAGAGTTTGTCAGTTAAAGATGTCCAAGTAATTGAAAAGTTATATGTATGAAAAATAAAAACACATCAGATATGAAAATACCAGAACTAATTTGTATACCTAAAATATTACTTTGCCTTAGTTTTGTCACAAAGAAAATAACTTGTTCTATCTCTTTCTGGTACCTATTCTGTTTTGATACCTTTTTTACTTGCTAGGGTTTTCCTCTTTATTATTCAATGGTATTTGTTCTTATATTGTTCTCAAACTGATTAGTGTGTGTAAATCATGCTGCCAAATAGAAAAAATAGGATAACTATTGGATATAATCTTTTGTAAGTGAAATTTATTTTATCTACTTGAGGAATTTTTTTCCTAAAAAATTAAAATTCATAGCAACAACAAATTGAGAGGTATTTGAAATACAGGTGTGAATGTTGTAAATTACATTTTAATGAATACTATTGAACCCACATAGGAGTTGCCTGCCAGGGTTGCACTTATTGTGTCATTATTTCAAGTACAACTGGTTATACAAACATTTGCAATCACATCTGTATGGGCCGAATGAAAATACACAATTAAAAATATATTGTTAAAATATTTGTTTAGTTTTAATTTCATACATCCTTGTTAAAATCTCTCATTTCCATCAAATTATCTGGGAATTTAGCTATCCAAGTAATTCTTGCTCTTTTGGGGAACTTTATCCTGTTGCTAAATAATTTATTTTTCATTCTGAAAAGGGATAGATGAATTTTCTTGACATAATATACGTTAAAAAAAACTCACCACCAGTGAGAATGAAAGGTCTAAATTTGTATGCTCTAGCCTAAATTAAGGGTTTGCCTACCCTCTGGTGGTGTGTTGAGCTTTCAGCTCTCAAAATAGATTGTGTTGCTAACATTTTACAAAATAGGGAATTACAGCCACCTGGTTGGAAGCATTACTGGTTTGTTTAAACGATTGGGAGGCTGGCTGTCAAGGCCATGACCAAACTTTTTCCTAGAACCGATAGAGAAATAAATGCTGTGCCCATGGACAAAGGCTTGGAATAAATGTGAGGATATAAAACTTCGAGATACGTTCATACTCTCGAGCATAAAAATCAGCTTAGCCATCCCAGACAGCAAGACAAGACGCTTCTGTCTGATAGATCTGAAATAACCCAAAAATGGTTCAGGAATCTAGGGGCCGAAAATGTTCACAATTACATTATTTTCTTTTTGGTGTATTAATGTTTAGACTATAAAAAGGGCGATAGTGAAATCATAGTTTTGTGGAATATACAGTCCTTTTAAATTGTACACATGCCTCCCAGCATACAGCAACACGTGACTTCCTTATCCCTCCCATTAGTGTAAATCTTAGGGTAGTTTGGATAGGTAATAAAATGTGGTGGATGACTTACATACAAGTCCTGAAAAATAGCAATTTACCGCGTTGGTGGTCACATGATATAAGGTGTTTTTCTCGCTTTAGCACAATAGACTTATTTGTCATTGATGGAGATGTGGGGGTTCAAATCCCTGCTTAAAGTATTAGATCTTAGTCAATTTTTCCCTTCTCTTTTCTCACTCAAATGTGAGTACATTTCCTGTAATTCTACCTTCATCACCACCACCTCAATATTGTAATTAACATACATGCATTCAGCCCAGACAGGAAGTAAAATGTTTAATCTAAGACCACTGACATTAGAGTATAAACAAGCTCAACATATCAACATTACTGCCTGGTTTAGCTAGTATTTTGGCTAGTGAGAAAGTGAACCTTTGGTCTGGACATTAACGAATCAAATAGTCACAGCTATTATATTTGTTCTCGTGAGGATTTATTCGCATCTAGATATCATAATCTGAAAATTGAAAAATGGCTTTGGCCAATTGAGTCTTATATATGCGATCCCTTACAATTATAATAATTACACAAGTGGCAGCAATAAGCCAACTACCAAGCCGAGGGTGGTTGCGTTATCTGATAGCTCATGATCTTAATAAATCACACATTAGTAGCCGATGATTTCCGCATGTCCATCATAGACTCTGCCTTAAAATACGACTGAAGAATGACCCTGGGCACGGAACGATTCCTTGATAGCTCAGTGGTTAGAGCAGTGGCGTACTTGGCCAAAAGTTTGATTCCCATGTCCAGGTGTCATTTTTCAACTTTCAGAATATAATATCTTTGGCTATTTGATTCTTGATTTAGTTAATATTAATTTTACTTAGCCATCTACCAAGGTGTCTACTGGGTCACGAAAGTCTTGAAAAAGTCAAGAATTTTTAATATTCTGGTCATAAAGTCACAAAAATATTTTTAGTTTGACTTTCCTGCGCATCATTACCTACACGTGATGGCACGCGCCAGCTGGAAGTTGCCCGATTGTTTTGTCTGTGATTCCAACAAGGTGGACGTTCACCATCTTGTGTTAAATTTTAATGTGATGTGCTACTTGTCTCATGGGGGGCGTGAGTGCATTATGCCGTGTGTGTGTGCGCGCGTTGTGTGTGTGAATTGGAATTCGGGTTTTGTAGATGATACGGAAAAATACGAGGACATTTTCTACACCAACAGTGTGTTCATCTGTGTTGTGGATCTGGATCAAGATGTCAGTGGCAATTATCAAATTGTTGTGCTTTTAGTGATTCTATTGCAATTTGAAGTAGGTGTAAAATGTATATTATAATTTCAAATTAACGTTGGCAGCAAATATCTATCGTTTTCGCAGTGAAATATGGTGTATTTTTTATAAAATATAAAATAATGCTATTATTGTTAATATTTGATCCTTGACGTAATTTCGTTAATTTTAAAGACCATTCATTCAAAACAGTTGAAATTTACCAATTTTTAAAATGATTTTTGTTGTCTTATGGGCACATAAAATATTAGGCCTAAATTATTTTTTAATCGTGTATTGTGAAAAAATCAATAATTTTTTTGGGGGGCATTCAAAGATTTTATGTGTGAAGTTTAGGCTAATCTGTTTAAAGATGCCTGGTAAATGTTCGTTCAAAGAGTTTTGGCTGACTGTTAAAGAAAATAAATACTCAAAGTGGTGGCGCCCTGTTGAAAATGACCCGTATATGGCTTATTGTATATTTTGTAAATAGAAATTTGATATAAGCCACATGGGTAGAATGGAGTAAAATTCATGGAAAAGGCAAGAAGCATTTGGAACTAACCTCTGCCCTACTCCAAGGTAAGCAAAAAACGCTCAGCTTTTATATCTCTGAAAAAGTTGTATGTAAACAGCCAGAACAGGCAAAAGAATTATTACCTTCCACAAGTAGGCCTACTTCTGAAAATGATGTATATTTGGTTGCATCTTCGTCACATTAGTTGTTTCATCTTCCTCATCTCTTGGAGGCCCTTTAATTAAATTGTGTGTAAATGATGATACCTTGAAAGCAGAAATTCTGTGGTCCATGAATAAGATTATGACTCATACTTCTGACAAAGGTTCATGTATTTCCAGTGATATTTTCTCAATCATGTTTCCTGACAGTGTTATAGCACAGAAGTTCAAAATGCAAAAAAACAAACTTGGCTATTTGACAACCTTTGGTCTTGGCCCCTTCTTCCAAGAAAAACTCTCGGCGGAGTTAAAAGAAGACTGCATTTTTTTTGCAGTTTCACTTGACTAAAGTCTCAATAGAATTGTCCAAAAAGGACAAATGGACATCATTGTCCGTTATTGGAACTCAAGTTTAAATGTGGTTTCGATCCGATACTTGAACTCTGTGTTTTTAGGCATTCTACTACAGCTGACCTCCTTGATTCCTTTACGTCAGGTATGTCTAAATTAGGACTGCCTTTAAAGAATGTTCCACAAATTGCTGTTGATGGACCTAATGTAAATTTAAAATTCCTCAAGGACTTGATTCAAATTATGGGGAAAAATTTAGATAACCCTTAAGACAAGAAACCTATTGATGTTGGCACATGCTCTCTTCATACAGTTCATGGGGCTTATAAGACAGCTCATAATAAATGTGAATGGCAAGTTCTTAATTTTCTGCGTTTGTTGTATTATCTGTTTAAAGATTTTCCATCTCGAAGATCTGATTACATCCTCTCAAGTGGATCAAACCTCTTTCCACTTAAAATGTGTTCCATCAGATGGGTGGAAAACTCAAAAGTAATTGAAAGAGCCTTGAAAATGATTCCGCATTTAAAGAAATATGTGGCTTTTGTGTGTTCCAAACCACCTGAAACAAAGAATTTCGGTGTTGTACGAGACTTCCTAAAAGATAACCTTCTTGAAGCAAAACTCTTTTTCTTACAGTCAGTAGTAGGAGAAGTGAAACCATATCTTAATATTTCAAACTGACAATTCAAGGTTTCCCTTTGTACATGCCAAACTTTATTCAATGGCACGTAGCATTGCTGCTCGCGTCCTTAAGGCAAAGGTTAAAAGCAATGTGAAAAACCCAGGACAGCTCTTGGCAATTGATGTCAAAAATTAAAATCTATTGAGCTTTTCGAACGTAGACATAGGCTTTGGTGCGAAGAAATTTTGTAAAAATGTGAAAGAACTTGATGTACAGCTCTTTAGAAAAGATTGCAGTCACCTCTTAGTGGAAATGTTTCAAAAACTGACTGGGCCTAGGTCTCCGTTACGAAAATGCATGGTGAAAAGTGCTTCATGCTTTTCACCAGCAGTAATGACTAGTGGCGCTCTAAGATTACAACGGGTTAGCATAGTACTCGAACAACTCACTTCAAACAACCATATTACATACATTGAAGCTGAGCATATAAGAAAAAACTAACTTGAAATCTGTGAGCAGTCTTCTGTTCAAGAAGAGCTGAAGACATTTGATTTCAATGAAACCAGACTAGATTTTTTCTCTTCAACATCTTCATTAATGCAAAAGCTTGCAAAGCATGATATTTACAATGTTCCATGGAAACGGTGCTGTTGAAAGAGGTTTTTCAGTAAACAAGGAATGTTTGGTTGAAAATATGAAAGTGTGTTCTCTAATCTCCCAACGCAGCATATATTCAATGGTTCACTTGGTAGGTGGCATAAAGAATGTGGAATTTACAAGTGGGATGCTGCATGCAGCTAGGCGAGCAAGTTTCAAAAGGAGGGAAGCAATTGGAGAAATGAAGATGAAAGAAAGTGAAGAAGCTAACAGATCAAAAACAACATTGGAAACTGTAAATAAACTCAAGGCAAAGAAAACTTCTCCAACAGGCTTAAGAAGAGGCTTCAGCACTTTAAACTGAAATCAACTTGGAGATGAAACGACTGAGGCAGATGTAAATCCTGTATGTTGTGATTTTGTGTATAAACTAAATATTAGGTGACAAATTTGAGCAATATTAGATTTTTATGTTTGTTCAGAGACTTCAGCTTCTGGGAGCTTCAAACATCATTAATTACAAGTAAGTTTTCTTGTTGGTATGATTATAGTAATAGTTTTTATTTGTGTTTGTTATTACAATATCTAGGCCCACAGTACAATATAATGTTCAACCATTTACCGAAGGTTTTTTTTTTTTTGCACCACGTCTCACTGCCTATTTGGGCTATACGTCTCTGAAATAATTTTGTACTCAAAAAAGGTCACCAAAAAGTCACGAATTTTTGTTCCTCTGAGTAGTGCACTCAAAACACATGGACAAACGAACATTTCATACAAAAGAGTATTTTTATTTTAGTACATCATCTACTTAGTGTTTCCTAAACTCAAAACCCATGGACTTACGGTCGTTTCATACAAAAATGGCATGGAATATAGAGGATGTAACAAAATATACTGCCTTGATATGGATAGAGAAACAATGCTTAATGCTATAAATAGAGTATGTGTGAAATGATAGTGTTGAGGTGAAATACATTAGTTCAGGATGATACACAATCACAAATACCAGTAGTCTCATAAATTAAACATATAATTATTAACTTCCTACACCCCATTCCCCGTTCTATCTATAGAACATATATTACTAAAAATAGATTCAACTGTCCCAACAAATTTAATACCTCTAGGCCAGATTATTTAATTCTAATTTTAAATATATGTATATTTATAGACCTTATACTTTAACGTGAACCAGAACATGACACACCCAAACATATTTATATAAAATATAGAACACTGTGACAAAGAAAACCATCCCCTTTTAATTATAATCCCTATTTACAATCATCCATACGTCACTATTCCAACAATATTACTACTTCTAAATGGTATCACCTCTTTGGCGTGTATTGGAAAGGTTCTTTTGTTTTGTTATTGGCGTGGGGTTGAAAAGAAGTGATATTAATGTCGGGATGTAAAAACTTTACAATCATTAGAAAAGAAGAAAAAAAGGACTTGTTCCACTACTTATTACCAGTTTAAGATTATGAAAGGATGTACACCAGGATCTTGATTACTACTTGAAGAGTTTGTGAGGACATGCATATCCTTCAGTAAACATAAAGAGATATGTACATATGATCAGTTCTCGACTACAGATGGTCTAGGGTGAGAAGTTTCAATTTTCTTATATTATTGCGGGACTGAGGATGGTTTTTTTTTTTTAAAAAAAGGTAAATAATAGGTGGCTGTGAGCAGTGTGGCTATTTTGTTTGACTCAAAGAAGTCTAATTGTGTTAAGGGTAAATAATAAACTTTCTGTGCCATAATTTTGTACGTGGTTGGACTTAGGTATATATGTTGGTTTTATTTTGCCTTTGAAAATGTAAGGAAAAAGGTTTTTTTTTTTTTGTTATCGAATGATTTAAATTGGATTAAGATTGTGATATAATAATTATAGCTTTGACAACAAAACAAATGTTATATAAATATGTTAACCTAGATATGTGATTTACCGGAGCTCCGCAGGCAGGTTAAGTATAAGTGCCTATCTAAACCCAGAGGTCTCGAGATTGTTTCCTCGTGCAACTGAGCTAGATAAAATTGAACTATTTTTTTTTTACATACAACAGTAGGAGAAATATATATTTAATGAAAGTAACTATTTTTTTTCTTACCTTTTTTTTATTTTTATTTTCACAACACCCAGTTGCCCAGCTGTCAATGTAGCACTATGTAGGGGGGAAAACACAATTTCCCCACGATAATTATTTCAGATTTGGTGGGAAACAAACAAAAGTTCACAATTCAGTAGGCAAACATGCTGTCATGAAATTAATAGTATAAATATACATTTATTTATTTTAATTTGTCATTAGAACCTATTCCATTTTTAAAATATTATTTAATTTAACAATAATGTACAATAAATAATTAAAATATAGTTGAAAATTACACCTATAAGTGGGAATAGAATCAGTATCAAGGTGTTATTTACATTATTGTATTCGAATACATACCTGTGAAAGTACTTGGATACATCCCAAATAAATAATTGCATTGTTCTAACTAATAAGTTAGTTACAGAGCTTATTACAAATAAATATCGTTCAGGCTAACTTTGATTAAAAATATATAGAGCTATAAGAAAGTTGTGTCATTAATATAATATATTTCTTTCCATACAAGCACTAAATTGGGAACCACTGTTTAGTAATAAAAAAAAAACTTGTGTAGGTTCCATATTTATTGAACGTCATAAGTAGTTTGAATAGATTAGAAGTCAATATCAAATATAAAAACAGTTTAATAATAATAATGATAGGTAAGCCTGTGTAAATCTTTGAAATTTCAAGTCCGAATTATTGTAAGATTTGGATTCAATTCGAGTTCCAGGTCGTAAAGGAATCGTGTGGGTAACAGTTGTTTGTAAAATACAGTACAGTAGCCCCATGGCTTCTTTGGTGCTGACTGACAGCTCACAGCTGACAGCTAAAAGATTTGAAAAGCTACCAAACCAAATTATGTATCCCTACGCCAAACCATATGATCTGCAAAACATGTGTTTAGCAATTGTCAAAATTTAGGTATTATACCTAAATGTTGACTGTCAGAAGTCAGCTGTGAGCCGTCAGTCAGTGCCAAAGAAGTGGGGCTACTGTAGCTTGGCTTACCCTTTTTAAAATATTAATCAACCTTTGCACATTGATTGAAAAAAAAATGGTCTTCTCTTTATTTTATGTTTTACCTTTTGAGATTAGTGTTATTGCATAGACAAACATTTTTTGTTAATAAACCTAAAATGTGTCTTTAATGACTCATATTTTGAAATATTTTATTATTGGGTTGAAACTTGGAAACTTAACACGGACTATATTTGAAATATTATCGTAGTAAGCCTAAAATGTTTTGATTCAGATTTGAACCTATTCTTAAAATAAAATACCCAATCCATTTTTTTTAAGAACCAGATTTGATTTGATCGAATAAAACTAGCATAATATTTGATTCCTAATCGATTCAATATTTAAAGCATAAGATTTGATTTGAGTCAGCCAAGATTAGGATTTGATTTGAAATTGAAAATGATTATGGATTCACACAGGCTTAATAAAAGTAATATGTTTTTAGAAATAGTTAAATCAATATTAATCTAGACACAAAACATATGTATCTATAGCTTTGCTAACAATATTTTTTATTCAGTTTTATAGACATGAAAGTTAGCATTCGGTAGTCAATATCTTGCTCACGTGTCATAGTTTAAAAAATATCCTTATTCATGAGCGCTTTCTGTATTTGTGTTTATGTTTTGGCCTCATTGAACAATAATTGACGAATATGTATATAATGTATCATAAATGGATTGAACCAATGGTAAAGACACTGGAGAAAATGAAGTGCTATATACTTTCCATATTTAATATCTACAGCGTTAGAAATTTGTATCACACTTAACTTGATCCAGGGCCGATAACAGAAATTTATTTTGGGAGTTGTATTACCTTTGGTAGCTTGTGGTCGAGTATCCCAGCAGTTGGCAAGTTATTTTTAAGCATCAAATCCCTCTTGAAACAATTTAATTTTTTTTTAATATTACAATACTTTTGTTGGGAGGTGTTTAAGAACCCCTAAACCACCCCTAATCCACCAACATACCAAGGAAGATCTGGGGCGAGTTTCAACATAGACGTGACATTTAAAAATCAAGAAGCTCGGGAAATGGTTGCTAATTGGAAAGTGCTGGATGGATTGATGATCGGTGACCGTAATTTGATCACCTTTGAAATATAAATAGAAGGTAGAAGGCAAGATAAGATAGATATGGAGAAAAGGATAAGATACAACATAAGGAAGGCTACTGGTGCTGCCACCGGAGGTGGCTGAAGGAGGAAATGTTGATATCGCCGCCAAATAGTTTACCAAGGTGGTTCAGAGAGCTAGGAGGGTATCCATCCCAATAGTGAGGGATACATTTAATTAATTTAGTGACAAGTATGTGATTCTGGGCTGGAACTGTCGGGAATCTGGTCCGTCCACTGATCCATCGGATGGCTGCTCTTAGTTCAGAAGATGGATTGGCGATAACAACTGAAAGACCCTACAGCCAATTATAAGAAGGACTTGTATTTAGGTTAAGTTAGTAATAAGTATTTTTATAAATCTTTAGGTTAAGTTAGTCGTAAGTCCATGGTGATATTGTGGGTAGTAAGTGGAGCGAAATCTCCGGTAGGGCGCCTCCCCAGGTGGCGGGGAGGGGGATGCCCGCCACCGCTGGGGCTCTCGCCGATCTGGGGACTATTAGATCCAAAGTGAAGTGGGATACCCAGCGGGGCAGGGTACCGGAGGCATAATATACCCGGGGCGGACCAGCTAGTAGGTTAGATTTATCAGTAAATTAATACATTCAAATTAGTCAATAAAAGCTGTGTAGTATGTAGACCTAGAGTTATTTTAATCACATTTAACAAGCAAATAAAATATGCACTTTGACTACCAAAAACTTCGCTCACTATTCTTTTGAAAAATAACTTATTTCAAAGTCCAGTGAGAGTCTAATATTAGACAATAAAACAAATATAGAAAATAAAAACATACTGAGAACGTCTCCAAATTGCGTTTGGACTCTATTTGATTTAAAATAACTATCCTTTATATGAGCAGGAGAGCCTCTTTTTATTAATTATGATAATGGATTAAAAATTCAATGTGCAGTAATTTTTTTTATACTCTGAATATAACTTTAACACTTTTTATTACAACCTACAATGCTCAAGAATAAGGAAAAACCTTGAAAGAATGTAGGCAATGAGTGCAGATTTTCACATGTTTGACTGCCTCAGTTAAATAAGGACTAATGTCATAAAACTTTGTAGTTTATATGGAGAACTTTTTTTTTCCATGAAAATAATGTATTATTATTAGCACCGCGTCTTACTACCCATTCGGGTTATACGCAAAAATAATGTATTACTAGTGTAAGATCATAAAGGCCTATGTTTATATTGAATTATGAAAATTTGTATTACTAAACATTGGCCCTTCTTATCCCAATGCACATGGTATTAATGTACATAGTAAACACTAAAGTTAAACTATTGTATTTTGTGTGAGTACATGGATGCAGGCCGGATAGTGATGCAGACAAATGGGCCAGGCAGCTACGTCTTGTGGGCAGTTTGTTTGCGAGTCCTGCCCTATCATTTGACCTTGAAAGGGGGTTCTCTCCAATAATAAAAATTGAATTGATTCAAAATTTTAATAAATCATATTGGTCCCATACGTATAGATAAAATTATGTACAGTTTATTGAAGCAATTAAACATAATATATACGAGTACCCGATACTCTATTTATCTTAAAAGTTAGTAAGCTTTCTTTTATTAATTACTAGCAATCCTGCACGGTGTTGTCTGTGACCCTTTGTGGCATAAGAATTATATAGATATCCCCCCCGCCCCCTCATGGTGCCCATATCTCTGAAACTTAATTCTAAAACAGAAAATATTTTCTTCAAAAAATTTGTTTAAAATAACATAATTAAAAAAGATAATTCGAGGTGCAGTCGGACCCCCTTCCGTCCGCCTATGTTAAAAACATCAGATCTCTGCGTGCAGTAGATTTGGCTGGGCATCGCACACAAACAAACACACATAGACAAACACTTCCTTTTATTATCATAAAATGCCAGGCCTCCACCGTGGTTCGGATTCCACGTTAAACTGTAGGTCCTCCATTTCATCTCGCAATCACCCACCATTACACATTAGCATAAGTGCGTACAACCCAAATGGGTAGTAAGACGCGGTGCTAATAATAATAATATATAACCTATGATGTAACATTGTGGATTATAAAATACGGCTATAGGCTATTCTAGTCCATTAAAGTATTGATGTCACCTTTCAGGGTAAACCAATTGCTGGCCACATTGATATTATTTTCATACGTGAGATACAAAATAAATAGGTATCTCAAAATGCTTTCCTATTTAGTATTTAACATATTTTGTTATTAAATGAATGGTTTTTAAATAGGAGCTAACGATTATGTAACTATACACATAAAATTTTAACGTTTTTTATCATCACAAATTAAGATTATATACTTATTGGTTTTACCGTTCGATCTTCTAAATTTGCTGGCCATCTTACATACAAGATAGAAGGGAAAT
>JBCFYV010002255.1:39155401-39205183 GCA_039000515.1 Timema cristinae
TTGCGCTCAGAACCATTCGGGCTGCCATTATCCTTCACCCGTCCCCCCCCCCCTTTTTCTTATAATTCTTTACGCTCAGATCCATTCGGGCTGCCACTTATCCTTCACCCATCCCCACCTCCTTTTTTCTTACAATCTTTTCATGCGCTCAGAACCATTCGGGCTGCCACACCTCATGACCCCCCCTCCAACACCATTCCCGTACCGTCGCAGCAAGGGAGGTATCTGCCGTAAGGTCAGGGGAGAACAATCGTATTTTCAAGGCCCTCATCACACTGACACCTTACCTATATCCATCTGCGTCATCCTCCCCGAAACCTGTTCCCACGCAATCCACCTACCGATTACGACCCCTCTCTCTTCCTCCTCCTTACAATCTAGTCAATTATCACCCCCTGCCCCTCTCAGACCCCAGAAGAACTCATATAAAATGCATAACCAATAAAAAGGTGCAGCTGAAACTTCGCAACCTAGGTTTAGAAGACGCCCCGTCCAGCTCCCGAAGCATGAAAAACCAGTCGAGGAACGACATGTTCAATACTAGTAACTTGACTAATGTTCAATACTAGTAACTAGACTAGTGTTCAATACTAGTAACTTGACTAATGTTCAATACTAGTAACTAGACAAGTGTTCAATACCAGTAACTAGATTAATGTTAATTACTAGTAACTAGACTAGTGTTCAATACTAGTAACTAGAGTAATGTTAATTACTAGTAACTAGAGTAATGTTAATTACTAGTAACTAGACAGTTGTTCATTACTAGTAACAAGACTAATGTTCAATAATAGTAACTAGACTAGTGTTCAATACTAGTAACTAGACTAGTGTTCAATACTAGTAACTAGAGAAGTGTTCAATACCAGTAACTAGATTAATGTTAATTACTAGTAACTAGACTAATGTTCAATACTAGTAACTAGACTAATGTTCAATACTAGTAACTAGACGAGTGTTCAATACCAGTAACTAGACTAGTGTTCAATACTAGTAACTAGACAAGTGTTCAATACTAGTAACTAGACAGTTGTTCAATACTAGTAACTAGACTAATGTTCAATACTAGTAACTAGACTAGTGTTCAATACTAGTAACTAGACTAGTGTTCAATACTAGTAACTAGAGTAATGTTAATTACTAGTAATTAGAGTAATGTTAATTACTAGTAACTAGACAGTTGTTCATTACTAGTAACAAGACTAATGTTCAATAATAGTAACTAGACTAGTGTTCAATACTAGTAACTAGACTAATGTTCAATACTAGTAACTAGACTAGTGTTCAATACTAGTAACTAGACTAATGTTCAATAATAGTAACTAGACTAATGTTCAATACTAGTAACTAGACTAATGTTAATTACTAGTAACTAGACTAGTGTTCAATACTAGTTACTAGACTAGTGTTCAATACTAGTAACTAGACAAGTGTTCAATAATAGTAACTAGACTGATGTTCAATACTAGTAACTAGACAAGTGTTCAATACCAGTAACTAGACTAATGTTAATTACTAGTAACTAGACTAGTGTTCAATACTAGTAACTAGACTAATGTTCAATAATAGTAACTAGACAAGTGTTCAATACCAGTAACTAGATTAATGTTAATTACTAGTAACTAGACTAGTGTTCAATACTAGTAACTAGACTAGTGTTTAATACTTTTAACTAGACTAATGTCAATTACTATTAACTAGACTAGTGTTCATTACTAGTAACTAGACTAATGTTCAATACTAGTAACTAGACTAGTGTTCAATACTAGTAACTAGACTAGTGTTCAATACTAGTAACTAGACTAATGTTCAATACTAGTAACTAGACAAGTGTTCAATACCAGTAACTAGACTAATGTTAATTACTAGTAACTAGACTAGTGTTCAATACTAGTAACTTGACTAATGTTCAATACTAGTAACTAGACTAGTGTTCAATATTAGTAATTAGACTAATGTTCAATAATATCTATTCTAGTTATTGTTTCAATGCTTTGGCTTTGTATAATCTCACTTGTTACATTCTGCCTTTGTGTTCAGAAAACCTGATCTAGAAAAAATATGTTTATGCTTATTTTACATTTATTATTAAACATTTTATAGTGTTTCTATTCCATTTTTAACATTAGATAAACAGATTAACAGCTATAATGAAAGGGTAATAATTTTATTAAATACAGAGATTACAATGAGTACTATAACAAACTAAGTACATAATATTAAATTGTGCTCGTTTATTTGTATTAATCATTTTTCATGGATGACTATACAAACGATTGTATTTATGCTCGTCTTTACGGGAATGAACAACATATGTAACTTTCACAGGTCTATGGACACGGGAGTCACGTAATGGCCACAATGTTTATTTTGCCGAAACGACCCCACAACATTTCATGTAATGCATGGTTTTAGTCGTGCCTTATTAAGTATTAATATGATGAGTGCTGAAATGAATACTGAAACTGGAAAGTAGATTTTTTTTAGAAGGGATTGAAATTAAAAGCTGAGGACGTCCTCTTACAGTCACTGTATTAAACTTAAGTACATCTAGCAGTAAATCTGATTTTAAAGCAATCTAACTAAATTATTGGTCTATATTCGTAAAATAAATATTTGTTTTAAATATTATCACAGAACATCACAATTAGAAGATTCTAACTTTTGCATTTAAGGGGGCCGCCTACCGGAGAGTTGGAATGCGTTACAGACGTGCAGGAAATACGCCATGGTTAAGTAGTGTTTTATTTTTTACAAACTTGACTTAAACCAAAGGGAAGATAAAAGGTGGCAACATGCTTATCTAGTACTCTCACCTTATATTTTGATAATCTATGTCTATCAAAATTAATGAAAATTCGAAATTTACTCATTTTCAATTGCCTTTTAAGTATATTGTCATAGTTTTGAGACGAGGGTAACTACTAGATAATCCTAGATACAACCTTTCAGAAACAAATAAAGTCATTTTTTGATAAGGTCACAACATAAAATGTAAAGATAATTGATAATTCCTTTTGCTGTTTTGACGCGTCAAAGCTAATGCTTTTCAGCCATCACGTAGCGCAGCCATATCTTACATCTACGCTTTGGAAGTAAAGAATAACCGGATAAAGAAGGAAAGGCAGTTGACACTTTGCGCATGCGCTCTTTTAGTTGGATGTCTGCCTTCGCCTTGTTGAGAGATGAGACAACGCACAGTTAGACCGTACATCTTTTAGTTTTAAGTGTTGGTTAAAAAAGGTTTAAAATAATATTATTTGCTGTAGCTTTTATAGTAAATGTGTTTACAAACTGGTCCTGTGTTTCCGAACAGTTGTGTATGCTTTGTCTTCTTATTATAGCTATTATAATTATACATTAATAACATTGAATAATATTGTTATTTTCGATCAATCAAAACTACCATGAACAATAATACAAGCAAAACGGACCACCGAAAAGGGAAAAAAACTAGACTTTGACTATCTGCTTGACGTAAATAATTAGGATGGAATAAAGGGAAGAAGCGTTTTATTGTTGGATCAAAGTAAGTACATACTGATTTATTAGTACAAAAATAGGACCTAGTTCACTGTTCAACGGTTACGTGTTAGTTTAATTTTGTCGTGTTGCTCCTATATTAAGGAGGACGGGGTTAAAATCCCGACCGGAAGCTTCATGAAGCTGGTCCCGTGGAGTAAATAACCATAATTTGAATTTTGTTGATTAAATTTAAAACATATATTTTTATGGTCTTTATAATTATTCTTATAAATCCAACGAGCTTTCATTCGTTCTTTGGACTATACTAAAATCATTACATGAAGAGAAGTAAGAGAAAAAAAAAGCATATATTTACTGTACGTATACTAATTACTAACAAAGTAGTAATGGACAGTTTAATTTCTTAAAATATGTATAACTATAAACAAAAACAAATTTTTTATTACTACAAGCAAAATAAAATTTAATTTTAATAAAGCCTAACTCAGATCTGATACGTGAAGGTTAAATATAAAACAATTATTACAATGTTTAGTGCCTGATTAGTAGTTTCAATTGAAAAAGTTCCAAAATCAGCTTTACAATATAAAAACCGTGAGCAACATATTTAATTTCTGGGTAAATATGAATTTTCCTTTCCTTATGAAACAAAGCCCGTAATGTTTAACCCTAAATATCGCAACAATTAGGGTTGTATCAAGATCTAGAAGTTTACCGATGATATACTGTAAATTCAAGTAACTTTTTGGATGTAAACCTAAATTTTCTAATCATTACTGAGCACTATTTATTGAAAGCAAGGATTATATACTAAGTATCGACATGTGTTTCTGAATTATTGCATAACATGTTGGGGCTGCGTGAACTAGTCTCTCTCAGCCGGTAATGTACACCCCTTAGTACGTTGTAAATAAATAACTAATTCTGAAACTGCAGGATTTAAAGCACTAATCATGCACTAAATATTAATAAATGTTTCAGGATTAGAGCCTTACATGGTGAGATGAGCTTCACGAATCTCCACCAAAGTGCATTAGCGGTAGTTTTTTAAATGTGAAATTCACTTTGGTTTTATCATATATCCCCACAAGCTAATGTGAGAGCACCTTTTACTATCAAATCCTTCCTCGTCCTAGTATTTTTTTAATACTGTTGTTTTAATTTTGTATAGGTTTTTTCGCCCAAAAAGTAACAAAGGCTTATTTCTTATTTTAAACCAAAACTGGCCTTTAAAAATTCACAAGAAATTAAATGTAAGAATAATATTTGTTCACATGTCTTAATAATAATAAAATAGGGCACTGGATATTTGTTTTAAATTATTTAACTAAATTATTATAGATTTTTTTTAAATACACATTTTATATTACAGTAACTAATACTTGAACAGGCTTGACAAATTAAATCCTGTGTTATCTTGCATGCATATATATGTCCTAGCAATAAAATCCCCAGATAATAATTACACTTTTTGTCTGAGATTTTTGAGAGCTACGTGCTGAAATACAAATTATTCAAAATGTAAGGCAAAGCATAGTAATTTCTTAGATTTAACCAATTTTTATATAACACCAACATTATATTTAATTTACAGAAAATATTTACTGGTTATATGAAAATAACTTTTTTAATAAAAGTATGTAATTAACTTCTGTGATTTTGGTGATTTATGATATCATTTCAGGATAGTAAATTCGGCTTTATTTTTTTCTACTGTCAGAAATGTTCAAATATACCATTTATAGGCTTTTGATTTGGTAGTTTTATAGTATTCATAGAAAAACAAGTTTCTTAAAAAGTTACCTTATTTATCTACAGGGTATGCTTTGTAAAGGCAAATGACTTACATACTAACAGCGGTGGTAACATTTCATCGAGTCAGCAAAAACCTAATATTCGAGAACAGACAGAAACTATAGGTTGCAACTCTATGTCTCCTTCTTCTGAAGAAAGGTGAGTTTCTAAATAATTTTATGGCGTCGACTATAATAAGCTCTTTGTCGACTTGCAATAAATTCTATTGCTTGAGTATTCCTAGACTTTACCTAACTCAAGTTAGCCCACCACATCGCCAATCCTCCCCCTCCCCCCATCATTAGTGCTCGGTTTGTGCTCATGTGTGCCCGAACATGAACATTTATGCTATAAAATTAGGTTTTTCAAAAAAAAAATTAATGTTGCGGGCCAACTTGAGCACAAGCTAGTCAGCCACATGTTGAAAAACATAACGTATAAAAATTGCATTACGCCATTCATTTGTGCCGCGTTTGTGCTCATATGTGGTCGAAAACTATAATTTATGCTTCAAAATTGGGCTATTTTATAAAAGATTAAATGTGGCGGGCCAACTTGAGCTCAAGGCTTTAACAGGTTACAGAATAGGGAGTACTCAAGTTGGCCCGCCACATTAAATCTTTCATAAAATCCCTCATTTTGAAGCAAAAATTATAAACTTTCTGATATATATGAGAACAAAAGGAGCACAATCGAATGACACAAACGGAATTTTATTACGATAATTTTTTAATTAACTATGAGCACAAATGAAGCAAAAACGACGGAAGAAAAAAAAAATTGATGAGGTGGCGGGCCAACCTAAGTTACGTTGGACTTTGGTTTAGATAAGTTGGTTCATTTTGTGATCCAGTTAGAAATATTTACGGGATTTAGGTTAGGTGTGTATTTAGGTCACTCATCAAATTTGGTGCTCCAGCAGAATTGGGTTACTGACACTTGCATGGAAGGTCAGGGCTCCATCTTGACTGAATTTTCTCTTATTATTAATTATAGAATTCAATTTTTAGTAAATTTTACAGATTGTGGTAATTTAGCGTGAAAAAACATAGGTATATGATGTAAAATAATATAGGCACTATAATTTGAATCATAAATAGAAAATTTTGAAGGTAAAATTACAAGTTATTATATCTTATGATGACAAATATGATACATCATTCAAATTTCAACAAACATCTAAAAAGTTTGAAACATTAAAATTAGGACTTTTGAGTCAATTAACATTAAAAACAGTGTTAAGATAAGATGATGTAAATATGCATATATTATTTGTCTTGTATTAAATTGGGAATTTGAACAGAATTACTTGTAAATTGACGATATAAAGAATGAGAAAATATATGTAAAAATTGAATTCCTTCCCTATATGTGAATCCCCTGTTATTTGGATATTGCTGCAATCTCTGCAACACTTTTGAGCTTCTACATGTTTTGATGTTACAACGGCATCATCATCATGTCAGAGTTAAAAGATATGTGATTGAGTGTTCCAAGTTCACAGATAAAGAAGGAATTAAATTTTTACACATATTTTTTCATTCTTTATATCTTCAATTTACAAGTAATTCTGTTCAAATTCCCAATTTAATACAAGACAAATAATATAGGGGAGACCGGGGCTGATTGTAACAGGGGCAGGTTGTAACAGTGACGATAGTTCCGCCATTATTCACTTGAGTGACTTGTCAGTTTGGTCACAATAGCACTGGTGAAAGCTTTCAGTTTGAGTTGTGACTATGAGAATCGGACGTCTGTACGAGCAGCAAGAGAAAAAAAATCATTTTTCTATAAGGTAAGAAAATATTTTTCAATAGACTTCTACCCTTATTCTCAGTAATTTACATTGTTTTGTAAATCTTTTTTCAGCCCACACAATTCTTTGTAGTTTTGGCTTTCAGAATATGCCCTTAACCTTTTTTTTAAAATATGGTTAGCCCACATAAATTAATAATTCATTTAATGGCGTCATGTGGGGTAGGTTGTAACACCAAGTTTTGTCTGTTACAACCCGCCCCGCTTGTTTTGTTTCGATATTTCGAATGATATTAGTGTCCTATGAAATTTTACCATACCATTTATATATAATCACATTTAATACTACTTCAAAGTATAAAATATACTGGTGATTTTTTCATTCTATTTCCGTTTAGCTACTAAAGAGTTATGAATAAAATAATAAAATTTAGAATGTAATTTTAGATGCGGAACTACAAAAGGAAGTCTGATCGAGGTAAAGCTGATGTTGATGTGTTGGAGAAAGCAGCTCAGCTTGTGAGAGAGGGAACATCCATCAGACAATCTGCAAAAAGTTACAGCATCTGCCATGTGACCCTTACAAGATACATCTCAAGAAAAAGTAAACGTAAGCTGTGAAATTATAATATAATTATATCATATTTATAAATCAATTATATTCGACTAAAGCCCTCATTATAAATTGAAGTTATTTTTTTGACTGGTGGAAATTTTAATACTGAATTTAAAAAAATCTAAGTCAAGCTTAAAAATAATTTAGGTGAAAATGATTAACCATAATTAATTTGTTAATTCTATTTTTTATATAATATTTAGAAAATATTAATTTCCTAAAATGAAATTTGCAGTTTTCTCCTAATTAACTAAGCAAACGTGTACTGACTTAGTTTGTGTCTTGTTTCAGGAGAAAATGAACCTAGGCCTGATCCTCAAGTGGACTGGAAGCCTCTGGCTGGATATTATGGAAACAGACAGGTTTTCACTCCAATACAGGAGACTGCTCTTGTTACTTACATCGAAACTTGCTCAGATATTTATTTTGGACTCACGCCACGCGATTTGCGATGTATTGCCTACCTGTGTGGGAAGCACTACAATGTTACGATGCCAAAAACTTGGAGTGACAATGAAACAGCTGGTGCAGACTGGCTCTCATAATTTTTAAAGCGTCATCCTTCATTATCGATTCGAACTCCGGAGGCTACTAGTATAGGCCGAGCATCCAGCTTCAACCGTGCCAATGTTTCAAAGTTTTTTGATAAACTCTCTGAAGTTTACGATAGGTATTCATTCACTGCAAATGATGTTTGGAACATGGACGAAACCGGAGTCACAACTGTTCAAAATCCCTCAAAAATTATTGCAAGAAAAGGTATATAAAACAAATAGGAGCAATGACTTCAGCTGAAAGAGGACAACTTGTTACGTTAACCGTTGCTGTCAATGCTGCTGGAAATGCTATTCCTCCAATGTTCATCTTTCCCAGAGTAAGATTTTATGACCACTTCATCAGAGATGGTCCAACAGGTTGCATAGGTACTGGAAATAAATCTGGGTGGACAACAGAAACAGAATTTCTGATTTTTCTGAATCATTTTGTTGATTGTGTTCGTCCTTCTCAAGAGAGGCCCGTCCTTCTTCTCTTAGACAACCATCAGTCGCATTTAGCTCCAAAATGTCTTGATTTTGCTAAAACTAATGGGGTTGTAATGCTTTCATTTCCCCCTCATTGCACTCATCGCCTCCAGCCACTAGATCGAAGTGTTTTTGGACCACTTAAAAGACAAATAAACATAGCAATGGATGCTTGGATTAGAAATAATAAAACCCCGGATGGTACCGTTAGGCCTATGACAATATTCCACATTCCATCGGTTTTAAAAGTAGCATTTCCGATTGCCACAACACCAACGAATATTCAACATGGATTCCAGAAATGTGGAATATTTCCTTATAATAGGGAAGTATTTCAGGATGCAGACTTCTCCCCCTCATTTGTGACGGACAGGCCAAATCCAGAGCCAGCACCAGATCCACGCAATGAGGGATCTCCTGGAAGATCACTAGTTCTGGACAGACCCATCACACCAATTTCTGGTTCAACTAGAACCAATGAGATTTCTTTCAATCCGGTAGGAGTTGCTGGTCCATCCAGGGCCAATAATATCTCCCAAAATATGGCCAAGTTTTCCCCGGAGCTAGTTCAGCCCCTTCCAAAATCAGCTCCAAGAAAAACAAAGGGTGGGAGGAAAACCAGGAAAAGTGCCATTTTGACAGATACTCCTGAGAAGAACGCACTTGAGGAAGAATATGGAAAACGCCAAAAAAAGGGAGCGGTTAAGAGGAAGATAAAACTAAGTAGTCCAAAGCAATCTAGGGCCAAAACGTCTGCAAGGAATAAATTAGATCCAGGAAGCTCATCAGAAGAAGAGAGTGAATGTTTCTGTTTAGTGTGCTTAGAACCATTCTCTTCCAGTAAACCAGGCGAGGAGTGGGTTCGCTGTTTGGACTGTCAGCTGTGGTCACATTTTTATTGTGCAAAGAAATCAAAAATGTACATTTGTCACAATTGCCAGTCAGATGGACTCTCGGAGTAAGCCTTGATTCTGTGTTTTATTTTGTAGCTATACTCATTATAGCCTAAATAATGTTAGATTAGGATGTTTGTAATTTTTATATTTTTGTAATAAAATACACCTTAAATATTAATTAATTAAAATAATTTTCAATAAAAAAGTGATTTTCTAATAATACAAATTTCTTGTTACAACCAACCCCAAAGTCTGTTACAACCTACCCCGATCCGGGGCGGGTTGTAACACATTCCATCAAAGAGGTTTTTAATTTATAGTGCACTATTAGCTTTATTAATAATGTTTTAAAAAATGTACTGTAAAAGAACAGATCTTACTTTATTCGTGTGCACTGCCAAATCTTTTCTTATACATTGTATGGGATGCAAAAAAAATAGTAAGTAAAAATTGTTACAACCAGCCCCGGTCTCCCCTATGCATTTTTACATCATCTTATCTTAACACTGTTTTTAATGTAAATTGACTCAAAAGTCCTAATTTTAATATTTCAAACTTTTTAGATGTTTGTTGAAATTTTAATGATGTATCATATTTGTCATCATAAGATAAAATAACTTGTAATTTTATTATCAAATTTTTTCTATTTATGATTCAAATTATAGTGCCAAAATTATCATTATATTAAATCATATATAGCTATGTTTTTTCACGCTAAATTACCACAACCTGTCAAATTTATTAAAAATATAATTCTATAATTAGCCGCCATGTGACGTAGTTGGCATACGCGCTAGTCGTGTTGAGCTCGACTGCTGAGGACGGGGAGATCGATGTTCGGATCTCAGTCGGGTGAACTGCGGTGGTTTTTCCTAAATCTTTTTCCACTCTCCCTCCACGCAAATGCGGGTTCACTTCCTCTAATTCAACCTTCCCAATTCCTAATCCATTAGCGTAATTAGTACTTAGCGTATAACCCAAACGGGTAGTAAGACGCGATGCTAAATAAAAATCCTATCATTAATAATATTAATCGTCCCTTATTAACTCTTAAAAAAAATTTCAAAAATTTCCTCTTAGTTAATTTTCCTCAACCCTATCCTCCAAAATTTCGTTATTAGTAACCAATGTGTTAAATGTAATAATAAAATAGTTGAGTGCTAATACCATCCGTTGTATTTTAATTAATTACATTCATTTTTTTAAATTGTGCAGGTTTTCCTCAAAAACATTTACAATCCTCCAGCCAGCCTTAGTAGATAACTCAGAATCTGGGCGCTCATTTTGGCAGGACATAAGCACAAGTACGCCTAAAAAGAAACTACCAACATCAGTAGAAACTCTTGATAGTTCCAATTTCACAGATGATACGATTCTTTCCACCATTTCAGAAAATGATGATTGTCTAGATGGCGTCAGACTTTTTCCTTATCTCCTGGAAAAGAAAATTTAATGAAGTTTAACCCAACACAAAATAATGATATATTTATCAAACCACCAGGGGTGCTTATCAATGGATGTTGAAAGTTTGACGCTGCTTATCTATTTGAGGAAATAGCTAGGATAAGTCTACCTACATAGCAGGCAATTTGACTGCTCATTTGCCAACATGGATTTTATCCGCGAGGAAAGAAAAGGTATGCAAAATGTTTACCATTTTAAGTGTAATATGTGTGGAATCATAGAAAAGTCATATTCTGAAAAAAGCCTAGCGAAGAAAATTCCTACATGAATTCGAATATGGCCTGGGTGGAGAGTATGTTATTGACAGGACAAAGCTATAGCCAACTAAAAGTAATAACATCAACACTTGTTATGCCTTGCATGGCCAAAGAAACATTTAACAAATGTCAAAAGAAGCTCTCTTCAGTCATACACGATGTTGCATGGCAAAGAATGGAGGCTGCGGCAAAGGAAGAAGGAAGATTAGCCATTGAAGCAGGAGATGTGGACATAGATGGAGTTCCTCTGGTAACGGTTGTGACAGACGGCGCGTGGTGCAAGCGCTCGTTTGGGAGCAATTATGATGTTCTTTCTGGTGTTGTAAGGGGTAACACACTTGTTTACAATAATTAAATACTATTTTTGTTTAACGGGGCAGTTGGAAAATCATGTTTATGATTTATAGCAATAATATGGTAAGAAGTGAATAGGTTTAAATTGTGTTATTTTTTATTCACGGTCCTTTTAAACAGCACTATCTATATCAATTTTAAAGGCAATATAGAACACAAAACACAATTTATTTCCATTCCAAGGTAATGAACCAGTTTATTAAAATATAAAGTGAATTTGATTTGTAATAATCCAAAAAACTGTAAAATTAATATGAGGTTTAGTTTGAATTCAGCTTACAAAAAGGTAATTTACTATCTTTTTACAGACGGGCATAAGAAAAACAAGAATGGGTCTCTATTTTTTTATTTGAACTGAAATTGTCAGCCTAGGGACTGGGTGTGACATAGTATTAAGTTAATTTGTAAGTCATGTGCTGATGTAATCTTTGTGTTCAGGAAGTGTAAATTAAATACCCCAATAATTTTTTGTAAATAATTGGTACTTGCAAACGAATGTAATGTTGCCCATCACATAGTTATGTCCTATCGAGAAATATGTCTTACTCAGAGCAGTACACACGGGGCAGGGGGGGACCTGAAAGGGGGGAACCACCCCCTCCCCCATTGAGATATAAATTTACACTAGAGTAAAACAATCCTCAGATATTAATTCAAAACAAAATTGTTGGAGCTATTTTTGAAATAATAAAAAAATTGGTAAAATCCGTAATCAGTAAACTACCATTCATAGCGTTTATTGCCCCAAAATCAGACGTAGTATGTTATTTGTATTGGCAAACTCTGCCCAAATGTCTCTTTTAGTCAAAATTGCTAGAGCCGTTTTCGAAACATTTTGAATTTAAAAAAAAAGGAAAAATAATAAACTACCATCCGGGGCGTTTTTGTTCAAAAAAACAAACATAGTGTTTCATTTGTATTGGCAAACACTACCCTAATATTAAATTTAATCAAAATCATTAGAGGTTTTTAAAGAATATTTCTAAGCATAAGAAAAGGCCCATTAAGTAAACTACCCTTAATTTTATATTCAGAATAAAATTGTAAAAAAGGCTCCAAATAAATTCTAAAATTTTAAAATATTAAATTTTAACCAACTCCATCTGACGGTTTGAGATATATCGTCAGGGACAGACATACAGACAGACAAACATACATGGGGACGGACATTTTCTAAAATCTCTCTCTTGGATATGTTGATACATAATATTTTATGAAACACCGAAATCTAGATTTCTTATTTTAATTATCATTTAGTTACATTGTTCTAAAAAGGCGCCATATATAAAGATGGGTGTTCAAGATAAGTTAACCCCCTTAGGTTGTTTAACGCTTCAGTCTTGTGTTGGACTCGACTGCCAAGGACGAGGAGATTGAGGTTCGAATCTCGTTCGGTTGTATTGAGGGTGTTTTATTCTAGATGGATCCCGACTCTCCCTCCCCGCAAATGTGAGTTCACTTCCTCTAAAACATCCTTAATCCATTAGAGTAATAATTAATACATAAACCAAACGGGTGGTGACTATGTGCTTAAAAAATGTTTTAGAACCTAACTAAACGAATAAAAACTATGTATCTATATTAATAATAACATTCCAGGGTCTGTCTGTACATAATCAAGAGACAGTAAGCCTGCTTGCATTCCCGTCTTTTTTACTTGAGGTACTTTTTAAGTTTTTTTAATGGTTTTGCGAGTAAATGAGATTTTTTTTTCTATATCTTTTAAATAGTAAATTTAAACTATTTTGGTGCTAACTCATTGAATCAACGACTCCAAAGTAATAACTATAATGGCGGTTGCTTGCATTTGAGTCTGTGATTTAATTACTTTTTTTAGTTTTTGTATGGCTTTGTATGTAAATTAAGATTATTTATTTTTATGTCTTAAGGCCATTTTCAAGAACAATATTAATGATTGAGGTAGAAGTAAGTGGCATTTATTTGATTGCTAAGGAATGTTTTCAAGAACATCAATGAGCAAGACAAGGTCAAGTGAGGTAGAAGTCACGAGGCTTAGAGATGGGTCAGCAAACAAATCTTCTCACATCATACACCACTTGACCCATTGCCTTTCTCTGCGTTATTCAAGAAAACGTTCATTAAATTATCTAAATTTTAAAACAGAATTTGGGAGTGAAAAGTAAATTATGAAAACCAAAAGAAATTAGGTCATCTAATTGGTGAAACATGATTGTACACTCACAAGCAAGACTCTGTCTCAATTATTACTCCCCCCCTGCGGGACAGGGTTTAGAATAGTCCCGCAGTATCCCCTGCTTGTCGTAAGAGGCGACTAAAAGGGGAGGCTTCTGTGCAGGACGTACCTCGTGCAGGAAAAACCTATCCTTAATCTTTCCTTTCACCTCCTTTTTTCTTCCTTCCCTTTCACTCCTTTTTTTTTTTATTTTTTTTTATTTATTTTTTTCTCCCTTCGCTCCCTCACTCCTTACATCTTTCTTCCCTTCCCCTGCCGTCCAGTCCTGCACAGAGACTTTTGGCTCCACCGTTGATGACCTTGGCATCTAACACGGCTTTCCTTTGATGACTATCGGATACCACTGCTTAGAGCTCCTGAGTGAAAGTGCGCCGGTTGTAATATCTTGGTAGAAGGGCCTTAGGGATGACAATAACCGGGTACCCTACCTTGAGAAAAGACCGGTTGCGTTCACGAAGGCCCGGACGTAAAATTGGCACTTTCCTGCACCCACTTACTGCGATGACCTCTCTCCTGGCGCAGCCCCACGCGAAGGTTGTCATGTCTAGCGTCGTGTGGGGTTTCCCGCCAGGAGGGTTAACAGGGCCTCATGTGGTAGAACCAACTTGGATCACCCTGGGTCTACGATCCGAGTATTGTGCAGGTTGTCCCCAAAAAAGGCATGGCCACCTCCATTGTCACCGCTGACACCTCACTGTCCGCTAGCAACGTACTGCCACACCCCGCTGGCAACTCACTGCCCAGCCCCTCACAGGGCCGTATTAATGATAAGAGCCGGAAACGGGTAAGGCCGTCCAGCCCTTTAACAGAAAAAGTCCAGGAAGTTGTGAGGCCCCAGCCCCGCTTCCTGGTAATGTCTCGAGTAGAGGAAAACGAAAGTCTTAAGCGAGTAAGCCCATTTATCCTCGAAAGAGTGATAAATGGTGCAGCACAGTCTGACGTATCAATAAGAAAACTGCGTGATGGCACTATAATGATACAAACAATAACAGATATTCAGTCCTCAAAAGTAATGGCAATCTCTAAAATACCGTTGAGCAATACGTCTCATATACCGGTGAAGGTGGAGCCTCACGGGTTCCTCAATGTTTGCAAGGGAGTGGTCACTTGCTATGACCTCGACTGCGTGAGCATTGAGGATATCTGTGAGGAACTTTCCCCCCAGCACGTCACCGAAGTATACCGCATTGTAACCAAAAAGAACGGACAAGAGAAAAAAAACGACACGTATATCCTTACTTTTGCAACACCTACCCTTCCAAAGGAGGTCCGAGCAGGTTTCCACGTGCTCAGGGTCCGTCCGTATGTCCCTGACCCCCGGCGCTGCTTTCAGTGCCAGGAATTTGGGCATACGAAGCTGCGATGCCGTGGCAAGCCAACCTGTGCGGATTGCGGACAGGAGGCTCACGAAACACCATGTGAGTCTCCTAAGCACTGCGTCAACTGCAAGGGTCCGCATTCTGCCTGGTCTCGGGCCTGTCCGAAATGGAAGGTAGAGAAAAAAGTCCTGGAGATACAATCCGAAAAGAAGATCTCATATGCCCAGGCACGAAAGGAATACACATCTAGTCAGGCTCCGGTATTTCAAACCTCCTACAGCCAAATTGTCAGTCAGAATATCAACTGTCCCAACTGTCATTGCACAGTTAATCTCGCAAAGCCATCTACACGACCTGTGCCATTAGTCTCTACTCGAGACAATCTCAATAATAACGTGCCAACTAAGGTGGCGCCTAAATTGCTAGAAGAGGCGAAATCTCAACATAGGTCGTCTCCCCCACCCGTACCGCCGAGGAGCCCTCCTCGGGGAACACACCCGACTGCACCTCGGGGACCTCCCCCGAGCCCACCTCGGGGACCTCCTCCGAACCTACCTCGGGGACCCACCCCGAACCAGCCGGGGAAACAAAAGAACTTGCGGCCGTTGTTGGTTCGTCCGCTCTGGTCTCTGGGTCACCGGAGGTTGGAGTGGGTGGCGGAACGGGTGAGGCCGCAAAGGCGAATCCTGCTGGTGCCTGGAGAAAGGTCCAGAGAGGTGTCGCCGACACAAATAGTAAGAAAAAAGTGCCAAAGGCTGTAAGCCTTCGCGCTTAGAATCAACCCCCAAGTCTCTTCCGGAGAAACAAAAGCCTCTCTTGAAACGAGAGGTCCAGGAGAGACTTGGCAAGGCCAGAGGACCTAAAAAGGTCCTTAACCAATTTTTATTACTAAGAGATAGTGACATGGATTGCGTGGATGAATAAATTTATATTTGTACCTAATGTCGCTACTACAATGGAATTGTAGGGGTTTTTATGCTCGTGTAGAGGAAATTAAACTAATAATTTCTTCCCTGCATCCTTCCATATTGTGTTTGCAGGAGACCCACTTCCACCCAACTGACAGCCCGATGCTTCGTGGGTACGATGTATATCGTACCGACAAGCCATTCTTCGATCGGGCTAGCGGAGGTGTGGCTATACTTGCACGTAGCAATATATATAATAAGTCTATAAATATTGTATCTGATCTCCAAGTGATTGCTGTGAGAGTCTCCCTTCCTATAGAAGTAACTGTATGCTGCATCTACCTCCCACCAGGTGAACGTGTTTCAAAGAGGAGCCTAGAGGCCCTCTTTAAACAACTTCCCGCCCCCTATATTATCTTGGGGGACTTTAACGCACACAACCTGGTGTGGGGGTCTAATTATACAGACGCCCGCGGGAGGATGGTAGAGGATATTCTTGTCTCGGGAAACCTGGTGTTAATGAACACCGGGACCCAGACACACTTTTCCACCTTTAATGGTGTATCCTCTGCCATCGACCTAACTCTATGTAGCCCCGGGATCGCTGCCCACTTCCTTTGGGAGGTCCACTCGGATCTATGTGGCAGCGATCACTTTCCCATTCTGCTTTCGCTAATTGAAGACCCTCCCGGTATAGCACGTGCACCACAATGGGTGCTTAAACGTGCTAACTGGGATAAATTTCGCGAGCTCGCCGTATTTGTACAACCCCTTTCTCCGGACGTCGATGTTAATATTGCCCATTTTACTTCGACGGTCATCATGGCGGCGAGGGAATCTATCCCTAAATCCTCACCAAACCCGCGCCACCATCCTGTTCCCTGGTGGAACGAGGAGTGTAGATTGGCTATTTCTGACCGTCGAAGAGCATTACGTCTCTTCCATCGGCGTCCTACCTTGGATAATCTAGAATCATTCCGGATTATGCGTGCTCGAGCTCGCCGTATCATTCGTGAAAGCAGAAGAGAGTCTTGGAGACAGTTTATATCTACCCTTACAATTTCCACTCCCACAACTAAGGTTTGGGACAATATTCGTAAATTACGTAGTAGGAAAAATACAATCAATAACATACCTGCCCTCATGTCAAATGGTACGCTTGTCTCCTCCCCTGTGGAGGTCGCCAATGTATTGGGCTCTATGTTCACCGCCATATCTAGCACTGCAAGCTACTCAAATGAGTTTGCAGCGCATAAGCGGAACATAGAGCGCCATTCTATTGACTTTGGTCGGAGTCAGGGGGAGGATTACAACTCCCCCTTTACTTTAGATGAACTGACCTATGCCATGTCCCAGGCGGGTAGCACAGCTCCTGGCCCCGACGACATTAATTATGAAATGTTGCGCCAGTTACCCCCTGCTGGACGAGCATGTCTGTTGGACCTCTACAATAGTGTTTGGGAATCTCGTCAGTTCCCAACACTGTGGAGGCAAGCAACAATTATCCCTCTATATAAAAGTGGCAAGGAAAAATTAGAACCAACTAGTTATAGACCGATAGCCTTAACTAGTTGTGTATGCAAAATATTGGAAAAAATGATAAATAAACGATTAATATGGTATTTAGAATCCCGCAATCTACTATCAAATATTCAATGTGGTTTTCGCCGCAACCGATCAACGGTGGATCATCTCGTCCGTCTCGAGACGGCAGTTCGTGACGGCTTTCTCCATAAACAGCATCTTTTGGCAGTTTTCTTTGACTTGGAGAAAGCGTACGATACCACATGGCGGTACGGCATTTTAAAAACCCTTTTTAACTGGGGGTTCCGTGGGAACCTCCCTGTTTTTATAGCTAATTTTATGTCAGATAGACACTTCCGGGTAAGGTTAAACAACACCTTATCCGATGATTTTATTCAAGAAAATGGGGTGCCCCAGGGCAGTATTTTAAGCTGTGCTTTGTTCGCCATTGCAATAAATGGCATTGTGGACAACGTACACCTTCCTGTCCGTTCATGCCTCTTTGTGGATGACTACGCAATTTATTGTAGTTCATCGAGTCTCCACAGGGCTGAACGGCAGATACAACTCTCTGTCAACAATCTATGGTCGTGGGCATCGCGTAATGGCTTTCGCTTCTCTTCAGCCAAGACGACGGTCGTCCACTTCCATAGATTACGTGGAATACAACAAGCCCCCAGTATTTTAATGAATCACGTTGTTTTACCTGTCTCGGAGACCGTAAAGTTTCTGGGACTTTTATTTGATTTTAAATAAACCTGGATTCCCACATCAAAGACCTGAAAGCGAGGTGCATAAAAGCACTCAACCTGCTTAAAGTGGTTAGCGGTCGGTCCTGGGGGGCTGATAGGGAAACCTTGATGCGCCTGTATAGGGCCTTGGTAAGATCGAAACTAGATTACGGTAGTTTAGTGTATGCATCAGCGAGACCTTCGGCGTTGAAGATGCTGGATAGTGTCCACCATGCTGGCATACGACTGGCTACTGGTGCATTTCGTACCAGTCCAGTCGTCAGCATATGTGCCGACGCCGGTGAGCCCCCTCTCTCTTACCGGCGGTCCTATCTTCTGGCATCTTACGTTTCAAAACTTCACTGCATGCCGGAGCATGTTGCCTACCGACCTGTGTTTCATCCCCCTAACCGTGTCTTGTATGAAACCAAATGGCGTAGTACAAGGCCGGTTGGGATCAGGATGCTATCGGTATTCGACACGTGTGGGATAGTCCTGCCAAAGGCTATCCCCACATACCCAGGTAGAGTTTCTCCCTGGAAGATTCGCCTACTTCAATGCCATTATGATCTTGCCAAGTTCCCTAAAGCGACCACCCGCCGATTATATATGAGAGGACATTTAATGAGCTCCTCTCCACTCGCTTTCAGGGCTTTGAGCGCATCTATACGGACGGCTCCAAGTGTGGGGCTTCCGTGGGATGCGCATTTGTTGTGGAGGGAAACAATTTTAAATTTGGTTTACTTGGTGAATCCAGTGTTTTTATGGCTGAATTATACGCCATTTTTAAATCTCTGTGTTTTGTGTATCGTAAGTGTCACCGTTCTGTTCTCATCTGCACGGATTCCATGAGTGCTTTGTTGGCATTGTCCACCCTCTACTCTTGGAATCCCCTGGTGCAGATGATACATGAGCAAATTTTAAAAATTGATTCATTAAGCACCCGGCTCGCCTTTTGCTGGATTCCTGGTCACGCCGGTCTCTCAGGAAATGAACTGGCTGACCAGGCGGCCAAGGAGGCGGCACGCCTGCCTCCGGAGGCGAGTATGGGTGTGATGTTTTTAGATCTAAAGGGTTATGTTCGGCGTGGGGTCTTACGCACCTGGCACGAGCAGTGGGTTTCGACCCCTGCTCAGAACAAGCTGCGGTCCATCAGGGACGGTGTGTCGCGGTGGCCCTCTTCTATACGAAAGTCCAGAAGAGAGGAGGTAATCGTGACAAGGCTCCGCGTCGGACACACAGCGTTGACCCATGGATTTTTATTAAGAGGGGACCCACCTCCAGTGTGTGAGTTTTGCGATGCTCCCCTTAGTGTGTACCACATTTTGGTGGAGTGTCGCAAGTATGCCCCTATCCGCCTGGCACTTAATTTTAAAGGTGACCTTCGGTTTTTACTACGCGATAGCGCGGATGGAGTTATATGTTTACTTCGTTTTATACGCCAGGCGGATCTTTTTAATGCTATTTGAGTCACTTTTATAAAGTGACTCATCTGGACTTTCTCATATTGAGTTTTTTTTTAACATTTTAGTATATTTAAATATGTTTGTTTTGTCTTTTTAACGTATTATTTTAACACGTTTTATGATTTTAATGTGTTAAATTTTAATATGTTTGTTTTGTAATTTTAACGTAGTGTATACACCTGTGGTTTTATTTTAGCAGGTGTATCACTTCTTTTATTCTAATAGCCCATTTGAGCGCTCCTATGGAGTGTCTCAAATGGGCATTTTCTCATATTGAGAATAACTGTTTTTAAATTAATTTAAAAATTTTATTATTGTATATTGTTTTATATTTTATCTCTCCACCTGTTTATTCTAACAGGTGGACTATGTGATGTCTCTTCCCATTGGGGATTCTACTGTGTTTAATTTATTTTTAAAGGCCCTAATGACCTTACTGTGTCGACGGGCCTCAAAACAATAATAATAATAATTATTATTATTATTACTCACACACCCACATCAGCACGATCGATTTGTTTTTTGCAAGTAAACAAACTTTTGGAGCGGTATAGTGGCCTCACTACTTTTTACTTCTAGATCACTTCTCACTTCTGAAGAGGGATGAGCAAGGCCCTAGTCAGGGTAGGGGTTCAAACAACCCCGAAATTTTATCAACAAAATATAATATATGGCTTTATTTATGGTTCACAAATTAGGGGGCTGTATTACCATAAAAAGCACTTCAGAGAGCTTCTAGAGGTATTTAATATTCATAATTTTTTATATTCTCCTGCATTTATGGTTTTATGATGACATAAAAAACACTTCAGAGAGCTTCTAGAGGTGTTTAATATTCATAATTTGTTATATTCTCCTGCATTTATGGTTTTATGATGACTTAAAAAAACACTTCAGATAGCTTCTAGAGGTGTTTAAATAATTATATAGATTAGTCCTTGACTCCGGCAGTTATGGAGCTATTTTACCATAAAAACACTTTAGAGACCTTCTAGAGGTGCTTACTACAGTCAACTCTCGATTCTACAACCCCGGGAATAGCGTCCCTCTCGAAGTAACGACAATTTTTTGGGGAACCATGAAAAAAGGGGGAAAAAAGGTTGAAAAGTTTAAGGAAATCGGCTGTAAAATGTGTTTGTTGCATTTATTTAGGTCGCTGCGTTGCAATTATCTTTGTGAGAGCTGTATTACTAGTAACTGGGGTGGGTCAGGTATAAAAATAGACACCACCTCATCAATGTCAGCCAATAGCACTCTACTCTGTCCACCCCCTTCCACAAGCAAGACAATGTTTCGCCACGCGCGACTGCCGCTACATCACGCGCCAGGCTTGCTTTTGCCATTGTTATTTCGATTCTAGATTTGGTTACTCTTTTGGTTGGATTTTGTGAACAATTTTTGATGACTCACGCTATTTCTTGTCTAAAAAATGCAATTTTTTCATATGAAGATCAGGGGTGCAACAAAATCTGTTAAAATTCCAATAACGACCCCTTCGAAATAACGACCCTTTTCCAGGGAACCGTGAAAGGTCGTAGAATCGATAGTTGACTGTATTAATAATTTGTCCTAGCCTTCGGCACTTAGGGGTATATGTTGCCATAAAAAAAAACACTTCAGATAGCTTCTAGAAATGTTTAGAATTTAGATTTTTTTCTAGCCTCCGGCAATTAGAGTTTGTGCCCACCAAACCCTCCCTGAAATTAATGGCTGGCTACGGCCTTGGTGATAAAAAGTAAACCAAGTAAATCATTGCCATTTCACATCTAAAGAGTGAGCTAGAAGTATAAGTTGTTTCGTTTTTGCATACAGCCCTTAGATAGTAAATACATATTAATTAACATAAATCTAAGGTATAGCGATACAACCAGGTTTTGTTAAGTTTCTATTTTTACTGGACAGCAAACAATGAGCAGATCGTACAATCCATCCTTAGAGTTTTTGTATGTTGGTCTGATTGTATTTTGTATGTTGGTCTGATTGTATTTTGTATGTTGCCAGTAAACTAATCTAATCGGATCGAGATGGGACTTCTGTTGGATTCCTTATTTTTCCACCAACATGTTGTTGTTGTTGTTGTTACTGTTGTTGTTTTATCATATCATCATCATCATCATCATCATTTTTATTATTATTATTATTATTATTATTATTATTATTATTATTATTATTATTATTATTATTATTAGCACCACATTCGGGCTATACGCACCTACGCTAATGTGTAATGGTAGGGTGATTGCGAGATGAAATGAAGGACCTACAGTTTAACGTGGGATCCGAACCACGGTGGAGGTCTGTCATTCCACACATTCACAAGTTGTGATTAATACAGGTCTTGTCAGAGGCGAAGGAAGGGTTTGGCAATCAAACAAATCTGTGCCGGGACCGCCGACATGTTAACCTAGACAACAAAACGCTACCTACGTCCAACCCAAACGGGTAGTAAGACTGGTGCAATCAAATGTACAAAGCTGGCTTTCTCATCTGTATCTCAGTAAAAAAAAAAGGCGTTGGTAGTTATACTTCAAGGTTTGTTTATTACCGGTACCGTAGTTTTTATTACTACACTCGTGCGCTGCAAGATCAGTAGGATAGTTTTCAACACAATCTTGAAATTCTAAATAATATTTGATCTCCAGTTTGTGAGGTGACCTGGTGGTCTAGGGGTAACGTGTCAGACTACCATGCTGGCGGCCGGGGTTCAATCCTCGGTCCCAGCAAAGATTTATCTGATTACCAAACCCTTCCTTCACCTCTGACGAGACATCTTGTGAATGTGGGGAATGCCAGGCCTCCACCGTGGTTCGGATTCCACGTTAAACTGTAGGTCCTTCATTTCATCTCACAATCACCCTACCATTACACATTAGCGTAAGTGCGTATAACCCGAATGGGTAGTAAGACGCGGTGCTAATAATAATAATAATATTAATAATAATCTCCAGTTTGTGAACCACTCAGCTACCCTCCAAAAGAAAATTAATCCAAGCTTATATAGTGCGGGCCTCTCCCACCTCCCTTCTTGACCTTGAGGTTATCTTGGAGTTTGCTTCGCTCAGTCGCTCTCTTTCTTATTGGCATGTCAAGGGACGGACAGAGGGTGACGAGCAGACATAAAAGAGTAGTAGTTCATGTAACCGACACACACTATTGAATTTAAAGTCATGTTGCCTGACAGTGGTTGATACTTTCTCGCTCCTGTAGGTGGCCCCCTTAATCTATAATCTCTTAAATATTTTTATATTCGTCTTCATATCTCTAATTTTGCTATTGTTTAGCACCTCTCTTCTCATCTATTATTTTTGTACTCCCTGTCATTCTATTCATTTCCCTGTAGCTTGTAATGAAATAGATTGATTTTTCATTTCGTAATAATTCAAAATAAAAGTTCTCGCCCTCATTATATTTCAAATTAATGAATAATTTCAGAATATAAAACTCAATGCATCCACATATGTCAGGAAATCTTCTCACACACATGGGTACTAATTTTTTTTATGTTGTTTAAAGTAATTCCCTTTTGCTTACATTCACCCATCCTCTTTGCAAATACTTTTGAAAAGTAACAACTTCGATGACAATTTCTATCGCCCTCCTTCCTCTCTGGAAACAAATATAAACATTCTGTAACAGAAAGAAAGAATATTATAGAATGATTTATCTCAAACTATATAAAAGAAAGATGGCTTCTCTACTCACTCGACTTACAACCTTATTGAAGAATGGTCCGCGAAACATTGATCTCTATAACTTTTCACTCAGTTCACAATCTTACAATAGAATGCTCTGCGACGCACTAATCTATCAACTTTAAGCTGTAGTAAAAATTAATTTTGAGTCAAATGTTCATATAATCAAATAAAAATAAATTTATTCAGAATAACTACATTTACATATACATAAAATTAAAACCCGACCCCTGTCATCATCACGCCGGGCTCCCAAATAAGATTCTTCAATAACTGTCAACAATTTCCCCCAAAGATTCTCCTTACAACGTGGGGCTTGACAACAACTTCCCCCAAAGATTCTCCTTACAACGTGGCGCCCAACGTGGGCCTTGACAACAACTCCCCCAAAGATACTCCTTTCAACGGGGCGCCCAACGTGGGGCTTGACAACAACTTCCCCCAAAGATACTCCTTTCAACGTGGGGCTTGACAACAACTCACCCCAAAGATTCTCCTTACAACGTGGCGCCCAAAGTGGGGCTTGACAACAACTCCCCCAAAGATACTCCTTTCACCGTGGGGCTTGACAACAACTCACCCCAAAGATACTCATTTCAACGTGGCGCCCAACGTGGGGCTTGACAACAACTCCCCCAAAGATACTCCTTTCAACGTGGGGCTTGACAACAACTCCCCCCAAAGATACTCCTTTCAACGTGGGGCTTGACAACAACTCCCCCCAGATACTCCTTTCAACGTGGGGCTTGACAACAACTTACAAAAACCACCCGCAGCAGATCTCTTTACAAACTCCTTGCAACAACATCTATCATATCCTGCTTTATATCATACAATTTCAGCCGTCCGTTCACAATCTTTCCTTCTAGTTTTTCTTCCAAGATGATGACCAAAATCTCATCATTTCTTAATGTATGTATGTTAATAAAATACTAAAAGTTTAAAAAAATATAAACCTACAAAGTTTTGTCATAATTCATATATTTCGTTAGAAGCAGTGGCGGCGCGTGATATTTATTTTTGGTGGGGTCATCTCAAATCTTACCGGTGATGATTTTTTCTCACCACGTGTTTATATGTTAAATTTAATTCATTCAAGTTTTCTTATTTAAAAAAACACTAGAACTACAAGATCACTAAACAAATATACAAATAGAAGGAATAAAATAATACTGGTTTTGAATTAATCTTACCAAGGGATGACACTATTTCATTATTTGTACAAAAGTTGGGCACGTCTGTTCTTTTGACTGGCAAACATATCGATGACTTTGTTGTTGAATTTTGGAAATTCAGCAATTTATTCCTTATGTATAGAATAATGCACAAACAACCAGCGAATTTAACCGGTCTTGTCCCATGATGTTCCTAAGGAAAGGTTTTTTTTTAATCATTATTTAGCATCGCGAGTTACTACCCGTTCGGGTTATACGCTTTAAGTACTAATTACGATAATTGATTAGGAATATGGAAGGTTGAATTAGAGGAAGTGAACCCTCATTTGCGTGGAGGGAGAGTGGAAAACCATTTAGGAAAAAAAAACCTCAGTTCACCCGACCGAGATTTGAACCTCGATCTCCCCATCCTCAGCAGATGAAGGAAAGTTTGGATTCTCTTTAACGTACTGAAACTTCGCTATGACCGCGAAATCTATTTGTGATTAAATATTTACGGGTTTTATTCCAAGCACCGCGTCTTACTACCCATTCGGGTTATACGCTTATGTGCTAATCACGCTAATAGTTTTAGGAATTAGGAAGATTATATTAATAGTAAGTGTACCCACATTTTCATGGAGGGAGAGTGGAAAAACCATTTTGGGAAAACCACCCTCAGTACACCCGACCAAGATTCGAACCTCGATCTCTCCTCATTGGCAGTTTAGCCTACTGCAAGAGTAGCGCGTTAGACCACGCGTTCACCTAAGCTGTTAATGTTTACTGTTCCAAATGTTTTAATTCTACATACATTTTCCAAATGAAATGCACATTCCACGCGTGTTATTAATTCTTTCACTTAAATGTTTAAGATGTTTACAGCTTTAGTTGTCCACAACACTACACCAGCAAATAATAAACAATGAAAACAAAATAAGCTCTGTCCCTCTTCACTCAGCTAACCACACATTTTCAGCCTTTCTTACGTTATTTTATGGGGTAAATAAACGTAAATTTAAAAAAGATGTATTCAAACTATTTGTTAATTTATTCAGTCTCTTTAGTAACACCACTATACAACTGGGTACCTTTGCACACGCACTCCATTGGCGTAGCTTCAACCAACTGGCATTACAGATATATTATCTGAAATAATTAATAACTTTTTATGACAGACACATTTACAGTTTTTAGGGTTTACCTCCCACGTCTCGCTCCTGTGGACGAACCAGCCCTATCCCTGTTAACACCACGTTACCGAACAATCCGCCCCGCTGTAGTGATTTTCGAAATTCATCTCGTTAATTTGAAAACACAAACGCTGAATTTAGGGCATATATCAGTACAGTCGACTGTTTAAATCTTAAATTAAATTTGTAGAATGTGGTGACCCAGTTTGATGTACGTTTCTATCAGATTTTATTTTCACGTAAATGATGGTGTATTTACATTAAAATACCTGCCTCAGCTTGAATGGTTTCGTTAATAGCCCTTTAAATGTGATAAAAAAACCCAATGAAAACACTCTTTTTATTCTACTTTTCTTTTGAAGAACAGAAAAAAAACCTGTTTTTTAATTTGCATGTTCTCAAGTAGGGGTGAAAATGTATTCAAATAAAATATACTATTTAAAATAAAAGGTGTCTTTGCACTGACTTGCTCTCCCCCAACTGTTTACATCGCTACCAGATTCCAATGAAACAGTCAACAACATTCACCGCTATCTCTCTCTCTTTGTCTCTGCCCGCGGGAGAATGTACAATACTTCCGCTCAGGACTCGCAACAGAAAACAAACATTTTCTCAAGACTTTGCTATTATAATTAAAGGCACAGAAAATGACAAAATTAATATTAAATTGGAACTTAACGTGTATTAAAATTATCCTTTTAATTTTTATTCTAATGAAACGGCATTTGGAAATATCTTAAGTTAAAATATCCTAGATTATATTTTGATCAAACTTTTTATTATTATTATTATTATTGTTTTGAGGCCCGTCGACACAGTAAGGTCATTAGGGCCTTTAAAAATAAATTAAACACAGTGGAATCCCCAATGGGAAGAGACATCACATAGTTCACCTGTTAGAATAAACAGGTGGAGAGATAAAATATAAAACAATATACAATAATAAAATTTTTAAATTAATTTAAAAACAGTTATTCTCAATATGAGAAAATGCCCATTTGAGACACTCCATAGGAGCGCTCAAATGGGCTATTAGAATAAAAGAAGTGATACACCTGCTAAAATAAAACCACAGGTGTATACACTACGTTAAAATTACAAAACAAACATATTAAAATTTAACACATTAAAATCATAAAACGTGTTAAAATAATACGTTAAAAAGACAAAACAAACATATTTAAATATACTAAAATGTTAAAAAAAACTCAATATGAGAAAGTCCAGATGAGTCACTTTATAAAAGTGACTCAAATAGCATTAAAAAGATCCGCCTGGCGTATAAAACGAAGTAAACATATAACTCCATCCGCGCTATCGCGTAGTAAAAACCGAAGGTCACCTTTAAAATTAAGTGCCAGGCGGATAGGGGCATACTTGCGACACTCCACCAAAATGTGGTACACACTAAGGGGAGCATCGCAAAACTCACACACTGGAGGTGGGTCCCCTCTCAATAAAAATCCATGGGTCAACGCTGTGTGTCCGACGCGGAGCCTTGTCACGATGACCTCCTCTCTTCTGGACTTTCGTATAGAAGAGGGCCACCGCGACACACCGTCCCTGATGGACCGCAGCTTGTTCTGAGCAGGGGTCGAAACCCACTGCTCGTGCCAGGTGCGTAAGACCCCACGCCGAACATAACCCTTTAGATCTAAAAACATCACACCCATACTCGCCTCCGGAGGCAGGCGTGCCGCCTCCTTGGCCGCCTGGTCAGCCAGTTCATTTCCTGAGAGACCGGCGTGACCAGGAATCCAGCAAAAGGCGAGCCGGGTGCTTAATGAATCAATTTTTAAAATTTGCTCATGTATCATCTGCACCAGGGGATTCCAAGAGTAGAGGGTGGACAATGCCAACAGAGCACTCATGGAATCCGTGCAGATGAGAACAGAACGGTGACACTTACGATACACAAAACACAGAGATTTAAAAATGGCGTATAATTCAGCCATAAAAACACTGGATTCACCAGGTAAACCAAATTTAAAATTGTTTCCCTCCACAACAAATGCGCATCCCACGGAAGCCCCACACTTGGAGCCATCCGTATAGATGCGCTCAAAGTCCTGAAAGCGAGTGGAGAGGAGCTCATTAAATGTCCTCTCATATATAATCGGCGGGGTGGTCGCTTTAGGGAACTTGGCAAGATCATAATGGCATTGAGGTAGGCGAATCTTCCAGGGAGAAACTCGACCTGGGTATGTGGGGATAGCCTTTGGCAGGACTATCCCACACGTGTCGAATACCGATAGCATCCTGATCCCAACCGGCCTTGTACTACGCCATTTGGTTTCATACAAGACACGGTTAGGGGGATGAAACACAGGTCGGTAGGCAACATGCTCCGGCATGCAGTGAAGTTTTGAAACGTAAGATGCCAGAAGATAGGACCGCCGGTAAGAGAGAGGGGGCTCACCGGCGTCGGCACAGATGCTGACGACTGGACTGGTACGAAATGCACCAGTAGCCAGTCGTATGCCAGCATGGTGGACACTATCCAGCATCTTCAACGCCGAAGGTCTCGCTGATGCATACACTAAACTGCCGTAATCTAGTTTCGATCTTGCCAAGGCCCTATACAGGCGCATCAAAGTTTCCCTATCAGCCCCCCAGGACCGACCGCTAACCACTTTAAGCAGGTTGAGTGCTTTTATGCACCTCGCTTTCAGGTCTTTGATGTGGGGAATCCAGGTTAATTTAAAATCAAATAAAAGTCCCAGAAACTTTACGGTCTCCGAGACAGGTAAAAACAACGTGATTCATTAAAATACTGGGGGCTTGTTGTATTCCACGTAATCTATGGAAGTGGACGACCGTCGTCTTGGCTGAAGAGAAGCGAAAGCCATTACGCGATGCCCACGACCATAGATTGTTGACAGAGAGTTGTATCTGCCGTTCAGCCCTGTGGAGACTCGATGAACAACAATAAATTGCGTAGTCATCCACAAAGAGGCATGAACGGACAGGAAGGTGTACGTTGTCCACAATGCCATTTATTGCAATGGCGAACAACGCACAGCTTAAAATACTGCCCTGGGGCACCCCATTTTCTTGAATAAAATCATCGGATAAGGTGTTGTTTAACCTTACCCGGAAGTGTCTATCTGACATAAAATTAGCTATAAAAACAGGGAGGTTCCCACGGAACCCCCAGTTAAAAAGGGTTTTTAAAATGCCGTACCGCCATGTGGTATCGTACGCTTTCTCCAAGTCAAGAAAACTGCCAAAAGATGCTGTTTATGGAGAAAGGCGTCACGAACTGCCGTCTCGAGACGGACGAGATGATCCACCGTAGATCGGTTGCGGCGAAAACCACATTGAATATTTGATAGTAGATTGCGGGATTCTAAATACCATATTAATCGTTTATTTATCATTTTTTCCAATATTTTGCATACACAACTAGTTAAGGCTATCGGTCTATAACTAGTTGGTTCTAATTTTTCCTTGCCACTTTTATATAGAGGGATAATTGTTGCTTGCCTCCACAGTGTTGGGAACTGACGAGATTCCCAAACACTATTGTAGAGGTCCAACAGACATGCTCGTCCAGCAGGGGGTAACTGGCGCAACATTTCATAATTAATGTCGTCGGGGCCAGGAGCTGTGCTACCCGCCTGGGACATGGCATAGGTCAGTTCATCTAAAGTAAAGGGGGAGTTGTAATCCTCCCCCTGACTCTGACCAAAGTCAATAGAATGGCGCTCTATGTTCCGCTTATGCGCTGCAAACTCATTTGAGTAGCTTGCAGTGCTAGATATGGCGGTGAACATAGAGCCCAATACATTGGCGACCTCCACAGGGGAGGAGACAAGCGTACCATTTGACATGAGGGCAGGTATGTTATTGATGGTATTTTTGCTACTACGTAATTTACGAATATTGTCCCAAACCTTAGTTGTGGGAGTGGAAATTGTAAGGGTAGATATAAACAGTCTCCAAGACTCTCTTCTGCTTTCACGAATGATACGGCGAGCTCGAGCACGCATAATCCGGAATGATTCTAGATTATCCAAGGTAGGACGCCGATGGAAGAGACGTAATGCTCTTCGACGGTCAGAAATAGCCAATCTACACTCCTCGTTCCACCAGGGAACAGGATGGTGGCGCGGGTTTGGCGAGGATTTAGGGATAGATTTCCTCGCCGCCATGATGACCGTCGAAGTAAAATGGGCAATATTAACATCGACGTCCGGAGAAAGGGGTTGTACAAATACGGCGAGCTCGCGAAATTTATCCCAGTCAGCACGTTTAAGCACCCATTGTGGTGCACGTGCTATACCGGGAGGGTCTTCAATTAGCGAAAGCAGAATGGGAAAGTGATCGCTGCCACATAGATCCGAGTGGACCTCCCAAAGGAAGTGGGCAGCGATCCCGGGGCTACATAGAGTTAGGTCGATGGCAGAGGATACACCATTAAAGGTGGAAAAGTGTGTCTGGGTCCCGGTGTTCATTAATACCAGGTTTCCCGAGACAAGAATATCCTCTACCATCCTCCCGCGGGCGTTTGTATAATTAGACCCCCACACCAGGTTGTGTGCGTTAAAGTCCCCCAAGATAATATAGGGGGCGGGAAGTTGTTTAAAGAGGGCCTCTAGGCTCCTCTTTGAAACACGTTCACCTGGTGGGAGGTAGATGCAGCATACAGTTACTTCTATAGGAAGGGAGACTCTCACAGCAATCACTTGGAGATCAGATACAATATTTATAGACTTATTATATATATTGCTACGTGCAAGTATAGCCACACCTCCGCTAGCCCGATCGAAGAATGGCTTGTCGGTACGATATACATCGTACCCACGAAGCATCGGGCTGTCAGTTGGGCGGAAGTGGGTCTCCTGCAAACACAATATGGAAGGATGCAGGGAAGAAATTATTAGTTTAATTTCCTCTACACGAGCATAAAAACCCCTACAATTCCATTGTAGTAGCGACATTAGGTACAAATATAAATTTATTCATCCACGCAATCCATGTCACTATCTCTTAGTAATAAAAATTGGTTAAGGACCTTTTTAGGTCCTCTGGCCTTGCCAAGTCTCTCCTGGACCTCTCGTTTCAAGAGAGGATTTTGTTTCTCCGGAAGAGACTTGGGGGTTGATTCTAAGCGCGAAGGCTTTGTTACAGCCTTTGGCACTTTTTTCTTAATATTTGTGTCGGCGACACCTCTCTGGACCTTTCTCCAGGCACCAGCAGGATTCGCCTTTGCGGCCTCACCCGTTCCGCCACCCACTCCAACATCCGGTGACCCAGAGACCAGAGCGGACGAACCAACAACGGCCGCAAGTTCTTTTGTTTCCCCCGGCTGGTTCGGGGTGGGTCCCCGAGGTAGGTTCGGAGGAGGTCCCCGAGGTGGGCTCGGGGGAGGTCCCCGAGGTGGGCCCCGGGGGGACCCCCGAGTAGGGCTCGGGGGAGGTCCCCGAGGTGCAGTCGGGTGTGTTCCCCGAGGAGGGCTCCTCGGCGGTACGGGTGGGGGAGACGACCTATGTTGAGGTTTCGCCTCTTATAGCAATTTAGGCGCCACCTTAGTTGGCGCGTTATTATTGAGATTGTCTCGAGTAGAGACTAATGGCACAGGTCGTGTAGATGGCTTTGCGAGATTAACTGTGCAATGACAGTTGGGACAGTTGATATTCTGACTGACAATTTGGCTGTAGGAGGTTTGAAATACCGGAGCCTGACTAGATGTGTATTCCTTTCGTGCCTGGGCATATGAGATCTTCTTTTCGGATTGTATCTCCAGGACTTTTTTCTCTACCTTCCATTTCGGACAGGCCCGAGACCAGGCAGAATGCGGACCCTTGCAGTTGACGCAGTGCTTAGGAGACTCACATGGTGTTTCGTGAGCCTCCTGTCCGCAATCCGCACAGGTTGGCTTGCCACGGCATCGCAGCTTCGTATGCCCAAATTCCTGGCACTGAAAGCAGCGCCGGGGGTTAGGGACATACGGACGGACCCTGAGCACGTGGAAACCTGCTCGGACCTCCTTTGGAAGGGTAGGTGTTGCAAAAGTAAGGATATACGTGTCAGTTTTTTTCTCTTGTCCGTTCTTTTTAGTTACAATGCGGTATACTTCGGTGACGTGCTGGGGGGAAAGTTCCTCACAGATATCCTCAATGCTCACGCAGTCGAGGTCATAGCAAGTGACCACTCCCTTGCAAACATTGAGGAACCCGTGAGGCTCCACCTTCACCGGTATATGAGACGTATTGCTCAACGGTATTTTAGAGATTGCCATTACTTTTGAGGACTGAATATCTGTTATTGTTTGTATCATTATAGTGCCATCACGCAGTTTTCTTATTGATACGTCAGACTGTGCTGCACCATTTATCACTCTTTCGAGGATAAATGGGCTTACTCGCTTAAGACTTTCGTTTTCCTCTACTCGAGACATTACCAGGAAGCGGGGCTGGGGCCTCACAACTTCCTGGACTTTTTCTGTTAAAGGGCTGGACGGCCTTACCCGTTTCCGGCTCTTATCATTAATACGTCCCTGTGAGGGGCCGGGCAGTGAGTTGCCAGCGGGGTGTGGCAGTACGTTGCTAGCGGACAGTGAGGTGTCAGCGGTGACAATGGAGGTGGCCATGCCTTTTTTGGGGACAACCTGCACAATACTCGGATCGTAGACCCAGGGTGATCCAAGTTGGTTCTACCACATGAGGCCCTGTTAACCCTCCTGGCGGGAAACCCCACACGACGCTAGACATGACAACCTTCGCGTGGGGCTGCGCCAGGAGAGAGGTCATCGCAGCAAGTGGGTGCAGGAAAGTGCCAATTTTACGTCCGGGCCTTCGTGAACGCAACCGGTCTTTTCTCGAGGTAGGGTACCCGGTTATTGTCATCCCTAAGGCCCTTCTACCAAGATATTACAACCGGCGCACTTTCATTCGGGAGCTCAAGGCAGTTGTATCCAATAATAAACAGAGAATAGCCGGGTTAGTTGCCAAGGTCGTCAACGGAAAGGCCAAAGGCCTCTGTGCAGGATGAACGGTGGGGGAAAGGAAGAAAAAGGTAAGGATAGATAAAGCGAAGGGGGAAGAGTGAAAAAAAGGTGGAAAGTGAAGGAAGAAGAAAATGATGTGAAAGGAAAGATATAGGATAGGTTTGTCCCACACGAGGTACGTCCTGCACAGAAGTCTCCCCTTTTAGTCGCTTCTTACGACAAGCAGGGGTTACTGCGGGACTATTCTAAACCCCGTCCCGCAGGGGGGATCAAACTTTTTAATTTCTAATTTAAATCAACCCACTTTCATGGTCGCATAATTAAGGCGTCATTCTCGCTATAATCGGAACTGCCGATGGCGGGTATATCAAGGTTCGAATTCTGGTAGGGTATTCTGAGGTTGATTTTATCTAAATGGTTTTCTACTCTCCCTCCAAACAAATGCGTACCCGCCTCGGTGGCGTGGATAGCTAACGCGCTAGTCGTGTTGAGCTCGACTGCTGAGGACGGGGAGATCAAGGTTCGAATCTCGGTCGGGTGAACTGGGGTGGTTTTTCCTAAGTGGTTTTCCACTCTCCCTCCACGCAAATGCGGGTTCACTTCCTGCAATTCAACCTTCCTAATCCATTAGCGTAATTAGTACTTAAAGCGTATAACCCGAACGGGTAGTAAGACGCGGTGCTAAATAAAATAAAAAAACATAACAAATAAAATATTAATAAAGCACAGCACACTTATTAATTAAATTTAATCCCCCCCCAAAACTGAAGGTTTTCTTTAGTTTAACTAGTCCTTTCTATGCAGCATCAATACTGCTCGCATGCTGCGTGTATAATCCATTCACGGTAGGAATTACTCTCTGAAAGGTCTTTTTCCCTACCTATATCCTACTATATAATAGATTTATGGTAGGGAAAAAGGCCTTTAAGAAATTAATTCCTAAGTTGAACAGACTTTATGAAAGACAATTGAACCAAATATATATGGTCTATATACACACACAGAACTATATATATAAGAGTGGCGTATTCTCTGGGTATGCTAGTCCTGCGCCGCATACCCAAAATGATATAGACTAGTTTTTGTTTAATTCAATGTTGTCTGTGTGAACTGTGAAAACAATAATGTTTGAATTGTTATTAAATATACATGTAATGAATTATTAATTTTAAAACTAATATTGGTTCAAATTCCAAGATACTGTGTTTTAAGTAATTCTTCTTCCAAAAGGTTCTATGTTGCATAATTGGAAACCCAGGGCCTGCTACTTGAAAAACTCAGGGCAAGATAGGGAGGCTCTAATGACCTTGCCCAATGTCTAGGGGGTGGCAACACATTCCTTTCCGCTCGCCCCTAAGTAATTGGCCAATGAGCTCGGGTTTTTCACAACCCAGGTCATGCTGTTCCTGGTAAGCAAGCTAAGCATTGTGCCAACTATTGAAAAAAGATTCAATATCACAATGTTTATTTATTAAGCTAATTTAGTATAGTTTAAGTAAAAAAACATAAAATAAATATATAATTAATTGTAAAATAATAATTAGTGTATGTAACAAGCTTTAAATTATACAATAATTAAGTACATTGATTTATGTTTAGGTATTATAATAATATGTATTATCATGTATGTGGCACACACATTTAACTATTCTTTCAAATGTATGCATTTCAGCACTGATAGAGTGGTGAAGGGGGGAGGGGTAAGGCGGGTGACGAGGCTACTAACTGTTTTTGACGGTAATTCTTGTTTTATTTTTAGTAGAAAGGATCGTGGAGTTTTAATAGTGTTCTTTTAGTTTTTGTTTTACATTAACCACGTATTAGTCATTGTGATTTTATATAATTATACATTAAAGAATCCCAAAAGTCAGGAGTGTGATTTCACCATTTCAAGATGATTTAGAAGGAAAAGGTAAAATAAAATATATTTTCTTATCATTTACTCAATCAGTGGCGCACCCAGCCATTTACTTTGGGGGAGGCATTCAATCAAGGCTGTAGCAAGAATGACATTTTGTTGGAGAGAGCGGGTTTGTGATTGCACAGCCTCCTAAGCTCTGAAGGCCGAGAATATTTATGAATATTAAATGCTTTTATAAATCCTTTTGAGTAGTTTTATTGTAATTAAGATATTTAAATAATACAAATGGTATCGAAGCTATTATTTGTATGTTTTTTCAATTGTTAATTTTGTGTGTAACGGTAAACATTTTGAATATCAGGCTTAAGTCTGAAGTCTGGTCTTAAAATGTAGCATATACATTCGACGCATCTTCAATGTTAGTTACACTTAATATTATTTAAATTTCTATTAACATTATTTGTGGTGTTGGAGAAAGAGGGGGTGGGGGGTCAAATACCCTGTTTGCCCCTCTCCCCCTTGGGTGCACCACTGCTTACAGCAAAAGATATGTGTAAATATCTTAGCAATAAACCAATGAGGTAGCATTAGAGGATTAATAGTCCGAGATAATCTCTCTTATGATAGTCAGAGTTTACGCATCTAAATAGCTTCTGGAGCATAAATTCTCAAGTTGGGAGACTCGTTTGTTTCCAAGCAGCATTGTGTGAGATAAGTTAGACTTTATAAAATAGTTTTAATTGCAACGTGAGTTGGAAAATCCCCTGATTCCCTCTCACCAAGATCTGATGGACGATTGATTGATTGATGTATCACTTCATTTTACTCTTATTATGATTGTTTGCTTTGAGTATTGCTAATTGTGTGCTTTTAATTACACTGGGCTAATTGAATAGGATCTGTCTCTCTTGTGCATTCAGAAATGTGCCCATACCACTCTCAGCCCCGACATTAATATTTACTTAAATTTCTAACAATGTAGATATCATTACAATTTGAGGACCACCTTATGTGGTATAGTGGTTACAGGTTCTGGCTATGAACCCAGAGGTCCTGGATTTGATTCCCGGTGCGTCCAGCTTATCTGGGAAGCAGTGGATCTGGAACGGGTTAGATTCAGACTAGAGTGGAAAATAAGGAGCTACTCGAATAAAGTAGTAGTGACTCCAATATAAAAAGCAGAGCATAATGGATGGAGTCATCGTAGTGCTGACTACATGACACCCTCTATCCGAAAGAGTTGACACCAATCCGCCAAACAGGTGGGTAGCCACTCGGTAGGTATAGCCTGAATGCGGGCTGACACCATGGAGTTACTTTTATTACATTTGAAGTGCATGGTAATCATCGTTATGGATAAATAAAAGTAGTGAGAATATGGGAGTGGAAGAGGGGGGCTCAAAATTTCCTAATATAGCATACAGTTAAAGGGAAATAAAAAATGTTCGAGAACCACTGTTTTATATGGACACATCTTCAAATATATCCCTTGAAATAATCTCTTGACGTTCTTGGACAACGGTGGTTGAGGGTCCTTGACCTCCAAATCTCCGTTGCAATTTTTAGAGCACAGCATACCTATTAATTTTTCTCAGAATACGCCACTGATATTATATATATATATATATATATATATATATATATATATATGTGTGTGTGTGTGTAATTTAAGGTGTACTCGGAAAAATTACGGTGAAAATACCTGTAACTACCTAGCTGGTCCAGCTGGAACAGCGCTGTGACTGGTTGAAATTGGTCACGTGACCACGCCTCCTCACTCTCTGATTGGCTGTTGGTTTTCCCTCTCCCCTCCCACTCTCCTCCCCTCCTCCTGACCACTTTTCCAGACATGTTGGCTCTTGTTACAAACATGTTGGTACTTGTTTTTTATGTATACTCATAGCTTTTTTTTTAAATTAAAGGGTTTTTGATTCATTGATTAGAATTGGAATGGGACGTTGGAGTTTTTTTATTTATTCATTGGCATGCGGTCCACGGTGTCGGGCGTTCCTCCCTCGTCATCAGAGGGAACACGGAGCACGAAGCTCTTTTGATGGCAGCGTGGCGTAGAATGAACAATGGCTCCCTGTCACAAGACTGTTGGATTGCCTTTCACTTCCCGGAACAAACAGCACGAACCTCTCCTGATGACCGTTTTGGGTACGTGTGATAAATAGTTCCCCTGCCTTGAGACCCCTTTCACTTCCTCTCACTTTCCCTCCTTAGAGGTATATGTTACTACCCCTTATGTGGTAGTGGGTTTTACCGGTGTTGCAACCCTATTCAGCCTGTGATTAAATACGCAAACAAAAACTAATATTTCCCAGTTTATTTATTGTTGTTTCAAAGAAAAGTTTCAATGGCCACTTTACGGGTTTTCTGAGGTTTTATAATCCTTCCATTGTTTGTGGGTTGTGTGTTCTTTCTCCACAGCCGGGTGGAATTATTGATTAATCATTAAAGAGATGGGGTTGGGGGGAGGTGGGAAATGTAATAACATAAGTTACTGCAAATCCGCTTTTAGTTGAGGTATCCGTAAATTTCTAGGAAGAATACTTTATTTTGTTCAGTGTAAAAGGAAGCTATAAGTACTGTAGTATTGATTGACAACTACTAAACACCAAACCCCCCTCTCCTGGAAACTACCAACGTTCTTTTCACTGACTTGGCGACAATAATGCTATTATAGTCTTGGTTCTCCAGCTGTTCAGTGTGTTTTGTTTTAGTCTTAACTGTGTGATAATGTCGTTTACCAAGAGTAAACGGGAGATTGATCAAGAATTTCAGGTGTTTAGTGAAAATTCGGAGATTAAATATTTTTTTGTTGAAATTAAATCTAAACCTACATGTTTGATTTGTAAGCAAAGAATTTCAGCTAAAAAATAGTACAATTTAAAAAGACACTACGAAACAAATCACATTAATTGTGTAGCATCGGATGGTGTACCATAGACTCTAAACAACAACAAGGCGCTGACTTACCCAGTTTGCCCGCTGCCCGAGGCTCCATGCAAGATAGACACAAGTCGGACGTAACTTCGCGTGACCGAAACAAATCTAATACTAACTTGAAGAATGGGGCGCAAATCGGCGACGCCCGTAAAGTGGACTGACTGACGCAATGCGGATATCCACATCGTGAAGATTCCCGACCGGCCACGAACTTCCCCGAAGTTCGTTTTAGGCATGCGCAATATGTTCCCTGGCGATCCTAAATGTTTTCCCCCCCAATGTCTCCCTTCTTTTCCCCCTCTGTGGCAGATTGTATTTATACGGGCATCTGAGCCTACTATCGACACAATTGGGCCTTAACCGTACTAGGAGTAGGAGAAGCTCCGGCTTCATTCGTATTATAATGTAAGATCTAAATTATTTTCTGGCAACTCTAACTTAGCTTTGTATTAATATTAATTATTCTAAATTCAGTTTTGACGTCATTTCAATTTATTTCAAAATATGGAGCATTGTAGTAAATTTAATGTGACCTCGTTGGTATCACAATGCGAATCGAGTCGTAATCCTTGCTGGATAATAATCGATTATTAACTTTTGAGAGATATCGATTTTCTTTCATCAATATAGAATGTTTGTTTTTTAACTCGATATTTCTGTGAGAAATATTTAAATGCATGTTCGCGGGAACATTGAGTTGGTTGAACTTAGGATTAAAACTTTTGTACCTTTGCTATAGACTCGTAACTATTTATTGTTATAAATTATTCGGAGTAAATTTGTGGATACCAAATTAGGGTATTTTTCTTATGTTTAGTTCTAGGAGGTTATTAAGTGTAAATAAGCTTTGGTATTTAACTGTTAAGATATAAACCATATTATTGTAAGCTTCCTCTTGTAACGTATCTTAATCATCACAAACATTATGACTGCCATTATAAAAAAAGAAAAGGGAACCAAAGCCTATAAAAGTTTTGTAACGCTAAAGTAGAGTAAATGATTATTTGTTTGTTATGAACTTTCTAAAATCTACTGATAATACTATAACATTTTTACGACGTTTTGGTGAAAACCATAAATATTATACAATTGTATATATTACAACTATATTTGATGTTCAATATTTAATCCTTTTAAATAAATTTGATATTCTATATTCTACAAATATCTTCTTGACGTGATTTATAATATAAGATTTTCCCACCATACCCTAGGTATACGAGAGTATATTTAAGTAAGTTTTCTAATATGGTGAACATGAGGGGCAGTATATATTCTTTACCTTCTCTTGAGATGGACTATCCATATGTTTTACTCTGCGACAGGTGGGAGTTGTGAGATCTGATGATTTGAATGTTGTCTTTAAACCTTGAAAAGACAGAACTCCTTGCATTCACTCCTGATGTCCCCCCTTTTTTGTATGTACCTTTCTTGTAGTTTGAGCCTCCTCCCCATTAGGACGGTTCAAAATCTGCGCCACTCTGCGCTCAGAGTGATTGCATCTTGCGTGTTCTGTTTAACTAATTTTTTGTAATTCTGTTTCATGAATCACACGACTGCCATGGACTCTGCCTCTGGAAGCACGATCAGCTCGCGGTCTGAAATCTACCTGCTCAGCGGCTCCGATCTGCGTGAGGAGCTCAAGGCGAGGAAAATCCCATTCCCCCCGAGGCAACTGTTGCTGTTTTGCGGTCCTTGCTGTCCGAGAATATTTGTAAGTCCAGCGACCCTAATAATGACACTGTTTATAACGTTAGCCAGCCTTCTTGTGAGGATGGGGATCAGCACAAACTTGAGCCTGTAGTGATAGAGGGGGTTAGTGGACTCCCAATTCCTCCCGTTGTTCCCACCACTAGTCCACATATTTCTAGTACTCTCTCCAAAACACAAAGTAAGGTCGCTAGCGAGCGCGTTAGACTTTGGCCGGTGTGCGATGGGTTATCGCCCCCGGAATTATTTAACTTTTTGGTAGAGGTTCATAGAGTTTGGAAACTCAGACTCGTAGGGGACTTAGAGTTATTAACCTTATGTATTGGCAAGACGTCAGGATTTCTGGCACACTTAATCACTGAGTGTATTCAGCTAGGTCTTCCCTGGACTAGGGTGAAAAGTCGCATATTAGAATCTCTAGTGTCTAAAAGAGATAAGGACACCCTGTATAAACAAAACGTTCGCCGTTTTCAGTTTCCTCAGGAACCCTTTCGATTATTTATCTTGGCTATCTCTGAGGCGATTGAAGTGTTGGGTATTAATGTACCTGAGAATGACATAGTGGATATTATCCTTGAAAATGTGTCCCCTTTGACAAGGAGACATTTCATATTTTCTTATAGGCCTACTACTGTTTCCGAGCTTTACTCGTTGGCGTCCAGTATAGAGGGTTCACTTTTGGCTGAGAGGGAATATTTGTATGAATTTCCCGCGCAGGTACCCCGTAACTTCAGACAGGAAAGACCCCCCAACTTGCGACTATTACCAGGCCTATTATGAACGTGGGTTCTAGTCCCACTACTAGGCAAAGAGGCGGGAATAGGTCAAGGAGATCTTCTGATTTAACCCACGTCCGATGTTATCGTTGCCGTCAATTAGGGCACCTTCAGTGGGAGTGCCCCTCGGGAAACGTGTGACGCGTGGTGGTAGTAAGGGGGCCGCCGCGCGTGAAGTTTCCAAATCTTCTATCCCCCTTTCCCCTGTTGTTGGATTCTCAATTAGATCCGTGCCTGGCTCTGCCTTACTTGACACTGGTTCAAGTGCTTCGTTTATTAGTGTTGATTTTTTGAATAGTTTAAATTATGTTGGGAAGATACTGGTGGGGAAAGTCGGTGTTAAGGCCTTTGTCTTAGGCAATGGCAACCTCCTTAAGGTTAGTGAGAAAGTGAGTCTTTCCATAAAAATAAAGGGGTTTTCTTGGAAGAGGGACTTGTATTGTGTTCCATCATTACCCTACAACTTAATCTTAGGTAATGACTTCCTGTGGGGAACTGGTGCTGTCATTGACCTGGCTAGGAAGGAGTTAAGTTTTGGGTTTTCGCCCAGGGTTAAAATCCCGTTTTATACTAATCATATTTTTCATAGTTTATGTTTGTTTGATGATGGTAAAATAGCCATTAGGGGTCTGCTATCTAAGTTTTCAGACGTCATTACTACCAGGTTAGGTAGTTGTAACGTCCTGCCTTATGAAATCGTAATGAGTGACAACATTCCCATTAGATCAGGTCCGTACTCATGTGCTCCGCCCAAGATGAAGGTTTTTCGGGAGTTGATCAATGATTTAGAATCAAAAGGGGTCATCCGCCCCTCGAACTCACCGTATGCAAGTCCTGCATTTATTATACCCAAAAAAGGGGAAGGCTTCAGACTTATCGTCGATTATAGGAAAGTCAACAAAAAGATCCAGTTTGACCCATACCCAATGCCTAGCGTAGAATCAGCCTTTCAGCATCTTGGTAGAGCTCGTGTATTTAGCCTGATTGATCTCAACGCAAGCTTTTTGCAATGCGCCTTGACAGAGTCTTCAAAAAAGTTTACTGCTTTTGTCACTCCGTGGAGACAATACGAATTTAACCGTGTCCCCCTTGGCTGTAGTATAGGCGGACAAGCCTTAAGTCGCGTACTGGACCATGTGTTGTCTGACATTAAATACGATTATGTATTTAACTACTTGGATGACATATGTGTATATAGCAATTCGCTTGAGGATCATTTAGTGCATTTAGAGGAAGTGTTGACTCGATTAAGGCGAGCAGGCCTGACCGTAAATCCCGATAAGGTTACTTGGGCAAAACCCTCCATCAAATACCTGGGGTATGTTATTTCTGAGGGAAACCTCCTTATAGATCCCGAGCGAATCAGCCCCATCATTAATTACCCTCCCCCCTCAAATCTCAAGGGCGTGATGCGTTTTGTTGGCATGTGTGCCTATTACGCCAGATTTGTCCCGGCCTTTTCAGAGATTACCGCTCCGCTCAATGCTCTAAAGAGGAAAGGTGTCACCTTTTGTTGGGGTGAGGAGCAGGCTCAGGCTTTTAACCTATTGAAAGAAAAGCTTATCTCCCCCGAGGTACTAAGGATGCCCGATTTTTCTACTCCATTTCTCCTTCATGTTGATGCTTCGTCTGTGGCTCTGGGGGCTGTGTTGTCTCAGAGGTCATCGGAGGGAGTCCGGCCGGTAGCCTTTGCTAGTCGAACTCTCACCGATGCCGAGAGGCGATACAGCGCCTATGAAAAGGAATGTCTCGCCTGTGTCACAGGCGTTGAGCGTTTCGCCGACTACCTAGAGCAACGAGAATTCGAGCTCTACACCGATAACCAGGCTCTTGCGTGGATGTGGGGTCACCCCAAGCAGCTAGGGAAAATAGGGAGATGGGTTTGGAGACTATCCAGGTTCAAGTTCTCCACCCACCACATTTCCGGGAAACATAACGTTGTGGCAGATGCTTTGTCCCGCATGGCGGAAGATAACTCTCCTATTGGTTCTCTCGAGGTAGCTCCTGCTTCCTGTGTTATTCAGTCCATTCCTGAATCTTTTACGTCGATTGGGAACCACCAAAATAACGATCCGTGGTGTGTAGACTTAAAAGACAGGATATCTAGAGGGGAGAAAATAGGGTCATATGCTATATTCAAGGGGCTATTAGTTGTGACGAATTCTAAAGGGAAGTGCAGGAAAGTGGTTGTGCCAGGGGCGGTGCGATCAATGTTGCTGAAATATTTTCATGATTCTGCATATGGTGGCCATCTTGGAGTTTTAAAAACCTTTAGGAAAATTACTAAGGAATTCTTCTGGCCCGGTTTGTATAACGATGTGAAGGAGTGGGTTAGCCATTGTGAGAGCTGCCAAAAGGCTAAACCCGCCCAAAATTCCAGAGTTGGGCTCCATTCGGCCGATGTTGCCCAACGTCCCTGGGACAAGGTCTTCATCGATTATATTGGGCCAATCACCCGTTCCACTTTAGGTAATTCGTGTATCCTTATTTTGGTAGATGCCTTTTCCAAGTTCGTGGTTCTGATCCCGTTGCGCAATATGAAGGCTACCACTACTGTCAATGCCCTCTGCAGACGAGTGTGGGCATTATTTGGAGCACCACGTGTTGTGGTCAGTGATAATGGTCCTTGTTTCCGATCTAGCTGTTTCAAAAATATGTGTTTCGGTTGGGGAATCAAACATGTGACCACTAGCCCCTACCACCCCGGACCCAACCAGGTGGAAAGATTCAACCGCAACTTAGTCATAGCTCTTACTATTTACCACAGTGAGACGCAGAATGCGTGGGATCAAGACTTGGATTTTTTGAATTTAGCTTTCAATTCTGCTTTCCATGATTCGATTGGCTGTTCTCCTGCTTCCATCTTTCGGGGTAGAGAGTTGAATCACCCCCTATTAGCCATTTGGAACATAGACCCATTATTAGAGAATTATGATGACTCCTCCCATAAGGATAGATGTCAACGTGCCCTGGATCACCTTAAAAGGGCTCAAAGAAGGGTGGCTACTGCTTATAATAAGGGGAGACTCCCCGTTCCCTTCTGTGTGGGGGATAGCGTTTTATGTAGGGAATTCCCTTTGAGCTCCTCGGCGGAGAAGAGATCAGCGAAGTTGTGCCAGAGGTGGAGTGGTCCATGGACGGTTGACAAGTTTCTGACCCCCGTGACCGTCTATCTCAAGAATGTGAAGGATGTATCTATTTCTAGGCGAGCTCATGTTAGCCATTTAAAAAAAGGTTAATCTTCCCACCCTAAGGTTTGAGCCCAATTGTCCCTAGGGATATGGTGTGGACCTTTTTTAAATTTTTTTATGTGAGTTTAGGATATTGTGATAATTAATATATATATACATATATATATATGTACTTAGATATATTTATAACGCTAGCAAGTAATGGTAGGTTAGGGATTGTTTATTCTTTGCTACTCCTGGGCCCAGGGCAAGTATTTTGAATGATTTAAATATATGTACATTATTTATTATGTGCCAGACATGTGTATACCTAATCAAGATACATCCTCGTAGTAGTGACAAGTGCAAAACTAGTGGAATAGTGCACCGAGTGGCTAATGACTGGCTGATTCTGTGCTACCAGGCGGCCATTGAAACTACGAACTGCACCATGTGATAACTAGTCTAATCCTTTTTTCCTCGTATGAGAGCGAGAAAAAAAAATAATAATATATATAAATTTTTTTTGAACATTGGATAAGGACCCTAATTAAGTAGGGATGAGAACGTTTAATTCTGTTTTCTGCTTCTGTTTTTTTTGTGTGTGCAGCCCAGAGGAGTCCGGTTTTCTATGTCGTCTCCCTCCCCTTCCCTTTATCCCGTGCGCATGCCGCGAGAGAAGTGGCTTGGTGATGCAGACCTGATGTGGAAAAGATTGTGGTGGCGGTTCGCAGCCTTCTATTAGATGTGAACGGTCGAGCTACTATGGTGGGCAGCTGAACGACCTGGCATTGGGCATTGTGCCTAATCCCTTCGGCGGTCGCAGCGAACACACACATCCGATCTACAAGGGTCCTGGAAGACAATCTGGCGCCAAGAAAGAAGTAGAAGGATGTGATGGCCTACTCCCTCCCCCTTCGCCCCTTCAAGGGGGGGAGATTTGTAGCATCGGATGGTGTACCATAGACTCTAAACAACAACAAGGCGCTGACTTACCCAGTTTGCCCGCTGCCCGAGGCTCCATGCAAGATAGACACAAGTCGGACGTAACTTCGCGTGACCGAAACAAATCTAATACTAACTTGAAGAATGGGGCGCAAATCGGCGACGCCCGTAAAGTGGACTGACTGACGCAATGCGGATATCCACATCGTGAAGATTCCCGACCGGCCACGAACTTCCCCGAAGTTCGTTTTAGGCATGCGCAATATGTTCCCTGGCGATCCTAAATGTTTTCCCCCCCAATGTCTCCCTTCTTTTCCCCCTCTGTGGCAGATTGTATTTATACGGGCATCTGAGCCTACTATCGACACAATTGGGCCTTAACCGTACTAGGAGTAGGAGAAGCTCCGGCTTCATTCGTATTATAATGTAAGATCTAAATTATTTTCTGGCAACTCTAACTTAGCTTTGTATTAATATTAATTATTCTAAATTCAGTTTTGACGTCATTTCAATTTATTTCAAAATATGGAGCATTGTAGTAAATTTAATGTGACCTCGTTGGTATCACAATGCGAATCGAGTCGTAATCCTTGCTGGATAATAATCGATTATTAACTTTTGAGAGATATCGATTTTCTTTCATCAATATAGAATGTTTGTTTTTTAACTCGATATTTCTGTGAGAAATATTTAAATGCATGTTCGCGGGAACATTGAGTTGGTTGAACTTAGGATTAAAACTTTTGTACCTTTGCTATGGACTCGTAACTATTTATTGTTATAAATTATTCGGAGTAAATTTGTGGATACCAAATTAGGGTATTTTTCTTATGTTTAGTTCTAGGAGGTTATTAAGTGTAAATAAGCTTTGGTATTTAACTGTTAAGATATAAACCATATTATTGTAAGCTTCCTCTTGTAACGTATCTTAATCATCACAAACATTATGACTGCCATTATAAAAAAAGAAAAGGGAACCAAAGCCTATAAAAGTTTTGTAACGCTAAAGTAGAGTAAATGATTATTTGTTTGTTATGAACTTTCTAAAATCTACTGATAATACTATAACATTTTTACGACGTTTTGGTGAAAACCATAAATATTATACAATTGTATATATTACAACTATATTTGATGTTCAATATTTAATCCTTTTAAATAAATTTGATATTCTATATTCTACAAATATCTTCTTGACGTGATTTATAATATAAGATTTTCCCACCATACCCTAGGTATACGAGAGTATATTTAAGTAAGTTTTCTAATATGGTGAACATGAGGGGCAGTATATATTCTTTACCTTCTCTTGAGATGGACTATCCATATGTTTTACTCTGCGACAGGTGGGAGTTGTGAGATCTGATGATTTGAATGTTGTCTTTAAACCTTGAAAAGACAGAACTCCTTGCATTCACTCCTGATGTCCCCCTTTTTTGTATGTACCTTTCTTGTAGTTTGAGCCTCCCCCCCATTAGGACGGTTCAATTGCTATGGAAAATATAAGGGATTTAATAATTATTTAAAGGAACGCCTAATAAAAGCAGTATACAAAAGGATCTAATTAAAAATGAAACGATAATAAGATGAAATAAGAGGTAAAAGTTAAAAAGACAGCATGGAAATTAATTTATACTATTTAATAGGATTGTTATAAGTTTTTATTATTACTAGTCTTACTATTATTCTGTCGATCAATCCATCTTCTCTTCTATATTGATGTAACCATATATTATATTCTGACTCTTTCTTCTATATTTTTAATTTGGTAAAGGTTCTTGTCTTAAAAACTCAATATGTTTTTTAAATTAATTTCCATGAGCTGTCTTTTTAACTTTTACCTCCTATTTCATCTTATTATCTTTTCATTTTTTATTAGATCCTTTTGTATACTGCTTTTATTAGGCGTTCCTTTGAATAATTATTATTATAACTCTCCTTACTAAATTACTATGAATATAACTAATATAAGGGACTTATGTGTCAAAACAAACTATAAGAATTAAAAAGAGGTCTTAAATTACAGCAAAGTGTGTTTTTGAATGTTAACAAAGTGAGTGATGCTGAGATAAAATGTAATCATGTGATATCAGAAAAAATTGCTCGTACTTCAAATCCGTTTTCTGAGGGGAAATTTATCACTGTAGACATTATGTGCCCCCCCAAAAAAAAGAATCTGTTTTCTAGCATTAGCTTATCTAGAAATAATGTTTCTCAGTGAAATGAGGATTTAGCAGACAACATGCACAATCAGTTACGCGAGAAATCAAGAAATCAAAAGGGTTTATAGCGTTCTCGAATGCTATTGATGAGAGCACCTATATATGTGATGTAGCTCAGTTAGATATTTACATTCGGGGTTTGGATGAGGATATTAATGTAACTGAGGAATTGTTAGACTTGGTGCCCATCACGAATACAACAACAGGAAGTGATATATATTTATTAGTGTGGAAACAAGCCTTAATAACTTGGGTGTGGATTGGATGGAGCTATTCGGTGTGGCAATAGATTGTGCTCCTGCAATGGTTGGGGTAAAAAAATGGGTTCAGTGCACGATTAAAATCTAAGCTCATTGCTTTACCAAATTATAACTTACCATTCAGGAAAGTGCACTGCATTATTCATCAAGAATCTCTTTGTGCAAAATAAACTAAAAATGACGCAAGTTATGGATGTGGCAGCTAAAGATGTCAACTGGATTCGGTCACACGCATTGAATAGTAGGCAATTCAATGAGCTACTTAGTGAGCTCAGCGGTCTATTGTACCACGCTGAGGTGAGGCTCAGTCAAGGCGCAGTCTTCCAGTGATTGTTAAATTTGCTGGAGATGATACACACATTCATGAGTTCAAAGGGCAAAGCTGTGCCAGAACTTCAAGATCCAATTTGGATTATGAACCTTTGCATTTCTTGTTGACATTGCAACTCATTTTAACACCTTAAATATGAAAGTACAAGGATGAGATCAAGTTGTTACCAAAATGTATTACTTGATTCAATCATTTTTATTGAAACTTTATCTGTGGGAAGGTCACCTGGCAGCAAACAACATGGCTCATTTCCTACTTTGAAATCAGTGTCTGCAAATAGCAATGATGGAGCCAAATACCTCCCGCCAATCATTTTGCTAAAAAATGAGTTTCAAGATAGGTTTTCTGAGTTTAATGATTTTGAATCAGACTTTCAATTATTCATTGCACCTTTCACCTTACCAGTAAAAAGTGTGAAGGAAGAAATTCAAATAGAACTAAGAGAACTAGTGTAAATATGATTTGAAATCTAAATATAACACTATTGGGGTACCAGAATAACTGATATATTTTAGAAATGACTATACCAAATTAAAGACCCATTGCTCTGGAATACTATCAGTGTTCGGGAGCACTTATGTGTGTGAGCAATTATTTTCAGCGATAAAATTAAACAAAAATTAAGCATAGAATTAAATTAAAAGATGAGCGAATGAACGAAACAATAAAATTAATATCATCGAAGAAATCGATACTGTATACAGATCAGTTGGTTTAAAAAAATAACATTGGAAAACAAATACAAGAGTTATTTTGGCCAACTTCACTTGTCGCTAAAATTTGAATAATTTAGTTTAGCCCTTATTCCACTCTCTAAATAGCCCTATTGTTTTACTGTTCACTATGAAGAAAGGGGGCAGGAGTCGGGTAAGGTTTGAGGTTTAGGGCGATAGTTACATGCACAATTGCAACAGCGTAGAATGTAGATGACAGAAAATGACAGAAAGTAATGTTGGCCACCCCTGGAGTAGAGTAAAACAAAACTAAAGGACGCTTCTCTCCATTCGCGTGTGACCTACAGAATAATCTTGTTGCAAGAAACGCGCCATTTCAAGTATGTAAGCAAAAGCGGGAAGTAAAAATACTTTCAATGCACCAGCAATTCTTCAAGACATGTGTTTATTTGTGTGAAAATCAAATAAAAATAGATTAAACCTATGCAATAGACTAAACCTATTCTTAACTAAGTCGGTAGCGTGAATGTGTAGGAATCCAATGAGCAGACATTGGTCTGCAAAGTCTGGTTTTTTTAATGACTAAAATAACTGGTATGGAACTCCGCACGGACTTTCTCGCTCTATTGTTTAAAAATGGACATATTTACTCAAAACTCGTAAGATATGTAAAACGAAATTATATACATTAGCAAAACCAAGCACAAATTACACTATACTTAAGTAAAACTTTTTTTATTAGTCCTGGTTTTAAATTTTATAATTTTGTTTGAAAAAATTAATGTCCTCATTTGTATGTTTGTACCGATAAAAAATATCAATGTTGGGTCCACAAAAGTCAACACCTTGTATTAAAATTTCTACTTTCGGTTAAATTTTTTGACATTTTATTAGGTGTTGCATTGCTATTAAATTCCTCATGTATAAATTTTTACCAATAAAAAAATGTAAATATTGACTATTGAGTTTAAACTGGATATAGATCATTGTTGTACAAACATTTCTCCTAAGAGGTTTAAGAAAAAACAACATAAACTTTTAGAGACTTACTTATATTTAATTACTCTATGGCATTGGAGAATTATTGCGTTAAAACTTGAGTAATATCGCTTTACAACTAAAGCTCACAAAATTGTATAAATATATTTGCCAATATCTCAGAAATTTTTTGATTTATAAAAATATATTTCATATAAAAGTTTTTTATTTTTAATAGTACTACAGTTTTGCAAAGATAAGTTATTTAGTATCTCAAATAGTTGCGGAGATACGGAAGTTTCTGCCTCTGTAAATTACTTTAAAATTCATTTTCATGGTAAAATGAAAAGAGCCAATTTATTTATAATCTTAATCAACACATATGTAAGAATTTTAATCAAAATCGTTAAGAGTTCATTTTGGGAAAATCTATTTTTTCTCTTTTCGCCCTTTATTAAATTACTCTTAATTGTAAGTTTAAACAGACACACAGACAGACGTCATTGCAAAGACCACTTTTTAGGGTTTGGGGGAGGGGGGTGTCTGGAGACGCCGACATCCATCAAGATTTCAGGTTAGATTTTCTTTTGCAGTCGCAATACTTTTTTTACCTTTTATGTTCGAAAAGTTAAAATATATATATTTACAAATAGATTGAAAGTTATTGGTTTTTATAAAAATATGCCTCTTGTAAAATATTTATATTTTAAAGAGACCTACATATTTGCAACGATAAGTAATTTAATATCTCAAATAGTTTAGGAGATATTATAAAAAAGATCATTTACGCATCAGATAGAAACCCTTAAATTCATTTTGCCGAAATATTGAGAGTAGCCATTTTGTTTGGAATATTTATAAATGTTTAGAAATGAAATTTAATCAAAATCGTTAGAGCCAATTTTGATTAAAATCGACTTTTTTCTCTTTTTGCGCTTCAGTAAACTACGCTTAATTTTAGGGTTGTATATCCAATTCCAAAAACCCCTTGGGCTAACCCTATGAAAACCCTAGATACCAAGTTTTAGCCCAATCGGTAAAATAGTTTAGGCTCTAGTTGGAGGTACATAAAGATATACAGACAAAGTCAAAAACCACTTTTTTT
>JBCFYV010002255.1:39205283-39288509 GCA_039000515.1 Timema cristinae
TAAAACCAAATGAAGGAATAATTCGAATGGGAATAAAGACTTTGTTATCAAAAAATATCGTCACTGGATCTTCATTTTGTCGTCAGCTACGACGAATAAATGAAGCAAAAAAAAAGTGTAAGTGGAGTGGATGGCATACGAAGTGTAAATTATGGTACTTTGACTTCCTGGGTTTTGTTTTTAGACCAAGATGTAGTGCGTACAGCGGTTTCATCTAACGACAGTAACGAGGATAGTAACAAAAATGAAACACAAAATTAAGGAATAGCTTTTATTTATTTGTTTATCCATTAATTAAGTTACATACTTACAGTCAGGCGCAAAAAGAGTGTCAAACTTTTTTTTTAATTAGTAAATTAACAGCTATCGGTAATTTTAAGGGGAGTGTATTTCACTTGAAGTTAATTTCGCTGATCTAGACAAAAAGCTGATAAAGATAATGCGAAATCATCAAATTTTGTATAAGCTTAGGGACAGTAATAAAACGACAATATACTGATAGTAAAGATACTGTTTGGATTGCGATGTCTGCTCATTTGGAAAAAGGTGGGAGTTAAAAATATGGTTTCATATATCTTATATTGCTTAACAGAATACAAATTATTTGGTGTCTTCCTCTTTTTATATAACTTTTTTCCTTGTTACTCTTACTAACAATATTGCTAAACTTATAACATATTTCCTTCTATTAATTAAAAATTTGCAAAATTAAATGTTTTTATATCCTCTTATTTCAAAGATACACAATATAAGCTTACAATCATTTACCGATTATTTTGTCTCTCGGTGATGTTCCGTTAGGCCTGACAGTGAAGAGTTTGGCCTTCACAATATTCTAAGGATGGTAGACATACTTTCATTTGAATTATAGTATTTAAAAACAAACTAAATCGTTAGTGAAGCCGTGGGTGTGACATAGTAAAAATTTAATTTTTAAATGTCAATTGATCTTAAAAAATATTGACAAAATCCAAGTAAACATAAAGTGTATTAATATATTCTTTGTTCATGTGTTATAATACCTAGATAACAAAAGACTAATAACTTTTCATTGCCACATCTGTTTGTTGTAAGTTTCAGAGACGGTAATGTAAACTAAAATATACTATATTCAAAAACATTCAAAGAAATGTAAACAATCTATTCCATTGCAATTTTCCGCACCACAGCAAAAAGGATAATATAGCCAAGAAAAGATGTTATATATCTATTTATTAAACCAAATATAAAACCGCATCTTATACCTGTTTGGGCTATACGCATATCAATACGCTCGTGAGCTACGATAAAGGAGGTTGAATTTAATGTGTATGTATCCATATTAACACCGAGGAAAAGTTCGAAACACTGTAGGAATAAACACCCTCAATAGGCTCGGCTGAGGTTCATGCTCTAACTTCCCCTTCATTGACAAACTGGACTAGAATGGCATGATATTTAAACACGTGGAATATGATTCTTTTAGCAACTAATTGCTTGTTTACGTTTATATATTAGTTATCTTTTAAAACAGAAGAGCGTCTATTTGGACCAAAGGTGGGCTTCAATTGGCTTGTGTGTATTAGAATACCTTAACCCTCAATATCAATTTTTCCAAACCCATACATTACAATGTAGTGGGCAAAAGTGTGTTCATAAGCTCAAGGACAAGTTTGATACCAAGGAGGTGGGAACACTTTACTTTTAAATTCTTATCGCCATCCATCGCCCCGTTAGTAAAGATGTAAGGCTTTATTGATGTAGACCTACATTAATTTGTAGGTAGGGCATTTCACGCTAAATTGGTTATTTTAAAATAGTTATTGTTTCATTACCATGGCATAGAACACTTTAAATGTGCTTATTCCTTTTTTCAAGGAAGCAATCTATTAATATGTAAGTTTAGAAAATTCCGCATTATGTAGGTCCAGAAACAACTAACATATATATACATAGTTATATATGTATGTATATTTTAGTGCTCCACCGCACCCATTTGGATTTTAAGCATGTATACTATTTACTCTGTTTTTAATGCTGAGAAAGGCTTAATTTACAGGGTTTGTGCCCACATTTGCGTGGAAGCATAGTTTAAAACCATTTAGGATAAAACCCTCTCATTGAATCCGACCGGTATTGAAACAGGAATCTCCCCGTCATTGTCAAATAGTCTATTTCGATAGTGGTGTCTTAGAACATGTGACCACCGAAGCAGCTGAACCCTGCTATACGTATATATTCTGCTTATTAAATTATATTTTTTAGTTTGTTTTGTTTAGCCTTTGAGTCAGTGCTTATTGGTTGTTGCCATGAAATGTACAGCAAAACAATCTTGCTCCGTGGTTTAATAGGCCGGACTGCCTTTACGAAGCACACTATAAGCATTGTCCTCTTCAGTCATGCGCTTTCGCTAGTGTAGAATGTAGTTATTCAATTAAATGTTACAGGCTAGACTTCCAGAGTAAAGGAGGTATTAGACAAGGGCATTTTCTAGGAGGGTCAAAATAAATAGTGGTGATAGGAAAGGATCTTATATTAAGAAGTATGAGGAAGACAACGTGTGACCTAGCTTGGATGTCAACTTAAAATTAGTCTGACTTTTTGCCTGTGACAAGGAAATCAGGGCTCGAATCCTGATTGGATTTAATTAGTTGGTATTCCTTAGGTGGTTTCTCATATTATTTCCATGTAAATGTAGTTATATTTCTTCTAACATTCCTCCTCTTTATTCATTATTGGACAAGTAATAAGATGAGGAGGACTCAAAAACCTTGGTGTTATTTGCACCTGTGGGAAAGTGGAAAAATATTTCAGTCTTGTGTATTCCAGTTTATCATGGTGTGGAGCACGATGTTCGAATCTTCTGTTAGAAAGTATGCACATGAAATACCTCATTATTTTGAAAATAATTGTTTATCAATCAAATTTACCGCTATTATGGTTAGTTTCTAACACCATTTTCTAACTGTCGGTTTTTGTTTATTTCTTCTGGTGTCATTGAAAATCGCGTTTTTAAAGGACTTAAACATAGCCTGTTATTTTATTCTATAAATGAGAAAATTTGGCCGCGTAGTTCAAATATTGACATATTAAAAAAAAATTAAAGCTAATATTATGGATAATGTCTCTAAATAAAAATATTTTAACCACGTTGTATGAATTGATGGCTGCTATTTAGTTTTCTTTGCGACTATATATTATTATTGGCATTGTTAGCACCGCGTCTTACTACCCGTTCGGGTTATACGCATTTAGGCCAATGTATAATGGTAGGGTGATAGTGAGATGAAATGGAGAACCTACAGTTTAACATGGGATCCGAACCAGGGTGAAGGCTTGGCATTCCACACATTCACAAGTTGAGATCAATACACGTTTTGTCAGAGGTGAAGGAAGGGTTTGGCAATTAGATAAATCTGTGCCGGGACCTAGGATTGAACCCTGGACTCCCAGCATAGAAGTCCGATACCTTAGCCCTAGACCGTTTTGAGACTATAACTTTATTGTAAGGTCCTTAATAATTAGTATCGTTCTTGGCTACGATTCAAGGGAGCGGTTTAGGAAATAATGTTTGAACTTGAGTTGGACCTAAAATATTATTTTTTCTATGGGTTGGCCTTGTAACATTCCATGAACTACTGTTGGATGTGGTCTATCGGTGTTCGATCTTAGTCAACATTTATATTTATTCCTCACTATCGCGTTTCACCACCCGTTTTATATATACGCTTATACTCAAACGAAATCTTCCTCAATCCTACTCAATTAGAGAGTAAATGTATCCAAATTTTGATGGAGGTAGGGTGTTAAAACATTTGTGGCAACACATTCTCAGTCCATCTATCAGGGATTCAAACCCCGAACTTACCATGACTAAAGAACCATACTGAATATGCCGGAAATTTGGACCTAGTGTTTAACTATACCGATAGTTAATATTTAAAGTCCAGTAGGCTATAATTTTGCTTTTTTAATGTTGATTATATGTATTTTATAACTTCAATTATATAATATCCTTTATAAACGACTGGGTAAAATTTGTATTATTTACATTCCCACAAGTGGCTCATAGGAGTGAAAACTTTCACATGGTGGAAACCTCGAAAAGACGGCTCATTTGACCAACCGTTGTTTGTTTCTAAGTAGGAGAGGAAAACAAAACATATACATACATTGGAGTGTGGAACTGTTTTTCAAACTTATTGTTCACAGTTAATTCAGCCATGGAACGATCGTTTAAGTGAAGTTGATAAAGGAAGGATTCTGGGTTTAGTGGAGGCAGGGTATACGGATAGTGAAATTTCGCGTGAAATACCGTGTTTGCGGAAAACAGTTTCGTTGTGGAAATCTAGATGGAAAAATGAAAACAGCCTCAAGTGTCGTCTTGGTGGAGGTGTTTCACGTAAAACTACTCGGGAACAAGACGCCGCGCTAGCTGCTGTAGCTCAGGCAAGCCCAAATTTAACGAGCAGGGAGATTTCTGCGTGGGTTGGGGTAAACTTGTCTAAATACACAATTTTGGAGCGCTTAATAGAAGGAGGGCTCCATTCATTTACTACTGCTTCAAATCAGATAATAAAAGAACGGCAGAAACGGGCTCGAATGAATTTCGTACAAGAAATCTTAGAACGGTCATTATAATATTGGAGGAGAGCTATTTTTACTTACGAGAAGGTATAGAATCAATTGATGGTCTTATGCTAGCTAGTGTAACGCCCTAAAAATGCTCGTTTTCAACCACCCTATAAACATCAACCCCGTTATAGTGGTCGTGTCTCTGTCTCGAGTTGGGGGTGGATTTCACACGCTGGTGTGGGGGTAATGTGGAAAAATAGATTAGCATTTAAATAAGGAACAATGCGTGTGTATCTTAGATAACGTGATGTTGCCGTCTATACAGGAAAGATATCCCGTAGGACCAATTGTTTATCAACCTGACCGGTCACCTGTTCATACTTCTCGGTTAGTGCAACAGTGGTTTGCAGATCATGGAGGGGGATTGATGTTATTCCATGGCCTCCATGTGGCTGTGATATGAACCCAATCGAGAATGTATGGGCAGAAAAGAGTAGGTTTCTTCGTGAACGTAATCTGGATATCATGAATTCTAATCAACTGTGGGATGAAGTTGAAGCCGCTTGGGAAGAGCTCTCCGACACTCCACGGTATGTTGCAAGACTTATTAATTCGATGCCAAGAATATTATAAAGTGTTGTGGAAGCAGAAGTATTTTGGACACGTTATTGATATGATAAATACTTGCTAAATTTAGATTCTTGTTCAATGGGTGTTGAACTATGTGTATTGGCTGGATATAAATCATACTTCACCACTTGGTTTAACCACCTGGATCACCACCTGTCATCATTATATTGGTTTAACCAACTGGACCAGCAACTTTCGTCATTATCTAGGCTTAATCGCCTGAGTCGTCAGCTTTCGTCAGTATCTTGACTTAACCGCCTGGATCACTATCTGTCGTCACTATCTTGGCTTAACCACATGGATCACCCTCTGTCGTCACTATCTTGGCTTAACCACCTGGATCACCATCTGTCGTCACTATCTTGGCTTAACCACCTGGATCACCATCTGTCGTCACTATCTTGGCTTAACCACCTGGATCATTATCTGTCGTCACTATCTTGGTTTAACCACATGGATCACCCTCTGTCGTCACTATCTTGGCTTAACCACATGGATCACCCTCTGTCGTCACTATCTTGGCTTAACCACCTGGATCACCATCTGTCGTCACTATCTTGGCTTAACCACCTGGATCACCCTCTGTCGTCACTATCTTGGCTTAACCACCTGGATCACCCTCTGTCGTCACTATCGTGGCTTAACCACCTGGATCACCATACGTTGTCACTACCTTGGCTTAACCACCTGGATCACCATATGTTGTCACTACCTTGGCTTAACCACCTGGATCATTATCTGTCGTCACTATCTTGGCTTAACCACATGGATCACCCTCTGTCGTCACTATCTTGGCTTAACCACCTGGATCACCATATGTTGTCACTACATTGGCTTAACCACCTGGATCATTATCTGTCGTCACTATCTTGGCTTAACCACATGGATCACCCTCTGTCGTCACTATCTTGGCTTAACCACATGGATCACCCTCTGTCGTCACTATCTTGGCTTAACCACATGGATCACCCTCTGTCGTCACTATCTTGGCTTAACCACCTGGATCACCATCTGTCGTCACTATCTTGGCTTAACCACCTGGATCACCCTCTGTCGTCACTATCTTGGCTTAACCACCTGGATCACCCTCTGTCGTCACTATCTTGGCTTAACCACCTGGATCACCCTCTGTCGTCACTATCGTGGCTTAACCACCTGGATCACCATACGTTGTCACTACCTTGGCTTAACCACCTGGATCACCATATGTTGTCACTACCTTGGCTTAACCACCTGGATCACCATACGTTGTCACTACCTTGGCTTAACCACCTGGATCACCATATGTTGTCACTACATTGGCTTAACCACCTGGATCATTATCTGTCGTCACTATCTTGGCTTAACTACCTGGATCACCCTCTGTCGTCACTATCTTGGCTTAACCACCTGGATCACCATACGTTGTCACTACCTTGGCTTAACCACCTGGATCACCATATGTTGTCACTACCTTGGCTTAACCACCTGGATCACCATATGTTGTCACTACATTGGCTTAACCGCCTGGATCACCCTCTGTCGTCACTATCTTGGCTTAACCACCTGGATCACCCTCTATCGTCACTATCTTGGCTTAACCACCTGGATCACCATACGTTGTCACTACCTTGGCTTAACCACCTGGATCACCATATGTTGTCACTACATTGGCTTAACCACCTGGATCACCCTCTATCGTCACTATCTTGGCTTAACCACCTGGATCACCATACGTTGTCACTACCTTGGCTTAACCACCTGGATCACCATATGTTGTCACTACCTTGGCTTAACCACCTGGATCACCATACGTTGTCACTACCTTGGCTTAACCACCTGGATCACCATATGTTGTCACTACATTGGTTTAACCACCTGGATCACCACCTGTCGTCACTATATTGTCTTAACCACCTGGACCACCATCTGTCGTCACTACATTGGCTTAACCACCTGGATCATTGTATCCTGTTGGGGAAGTGAGGACAGCTCATGGCAAACTAATTAGAACATGCTCTTACTATTATTTTTATGTTATAATTTCTTGTTAACACCTGTTAAGGTTATAAAGTCAAGACCACCCGAATAAAAAAAGTGGTTTTTGACTTTGTCTGTATATCTGTATGTACCTCCAACTAGAGCCTAAACTATTTTACCGATTGGGCTAAAACTTGGTATCTAGGGTTTTCATAGAATTAGCCCAAGGGGTTTTTGGAAATGGATATACAACCCTAAAATTAAGCGTAGTTTACTGAAGCGCAAAAAGAGAAAAAAGTCGATTTTAATCAAAATTGGCTCTAACGATTATGATTAAATTTCATTTCTAAACATTTATAAATATTCCAAACAAAATGGCTACTCTCAATATTTCGGCAAAATGAATTTAAGGGTTTCTATCTGATGCGTAAATTATCTTTTTTATAATATCTCCTAAACTATTTGAGATATTAAATTACTTATCGTTGCAAATATGTAGGTCTCTTTAAAATAAAATATTTTACAAGAGGCATATTTTATAAAAACAATAACTTTCAATCTATTCGTAAATATATATATTTTAACTTTTCGAACATAAAAGGTAAAAAAAGTATTGCGACTGCAAAAGAAAATCTAACCTGAAATGTTGATGGATGTCGGCGTCTCCAGACCCCTAAAAAAAGTGGTCTTTGCAATGACGTCTGTCTGTTTGTCTGTTTAAACTTACAATTAAGAGTAATTTAATAAAGGGCGAAAAGAGAAAAAATAGATTTTCCCAAAAGGGAACTCTTAACTGATTTTGATTAAAATTCTTACATATGTGTTGATTAAGATTATAAATAAATTGGCTCTTTTCATTTTACCATGAAAATGAATTTTAAAGTAATTTACAGAGGCAGAAACTTCCGTATCTCCGCAACTATTTGAGATACTAAATAACTTATCTTTGCAAAACTGTAGTACTATTAAAAATAAAAAATTTTATATGAAATATATTTTTATAAATCCAAAAATTTCTGAGATATTGGCAAATATATTTATACAATTTTGTGAGCTTTAGTTGTAAAGCGATATTACTCAAGTTTTAACGCAATAATTCTCCAATGCCATAGAGTAATTAAATATAAGTAAGTCTCTAAAAGTTTATGTTGTTTTTTCTTAAACCTCTTAGGAGAAATGTTTGTACAACAATGATTATATCCAGTTTAAACTCAATAGTCAGTATTTACATTTTTTTATTGGTAAAAATTTATACATGAGGAATTTAATAGCAATGCAACACCTAATAAAATGTCAAAAAATTTAACCGAAAGTAGAAATTTTAATACAAGGTGTTGACTTTTGTGGACCCAACATTGATATTTTTTATCGGTACAAACATACAAATGAGGACATTAATTTTTTCAAACAAAATTATAAAATTTAAAACCAGGACTAATAAAAAAAGTTTTACTTAAGTATAGTGTAATTTGTGCTTGGTTTGCTAATGTATATAATTTCGTTTTACATATCTTACAGTTTTGAGTAAATATGTCCATTTTTAAACAATAGAGCGAGAAAGTCCGTGCGGAGTTCCATACCATTATTTTAGTCATTAAAAAAACCAGACTTTGCAGACCAATGTCTGCTCATTGGATTCCTACACATTCACTCTACCGACTTAGTTAAGAATAGGTTTAGTCTATTGCATAGGTTTAATCTATTTTTATTTGATTTTCACACAAATAAACACATGTCTTGAAGAATTGCTGGTGCATTGAAAATATTTTTACTTCCCGCTTTTGCTTACATACTTGAAATGGCGCGTTTCTTGCAACAAGATTATTCTGTAGGTCACACGCGAATGGAGAGAAGCGTCCTTTAGTTTTGTTTTACTCTACTCCAGGGGTGGCCAACATTACTTTCTGTCATTTTCTGTCATCTACATTCTACGCTGTTGCAATTGTGCATGTAACTATCGCCCTAAACCTCAAACCTTACCCGACTCCTGCCCCCTTTCTTCATAGTGAACAGTAAAACAATAGGGCTATTTAGAGAGTGGAATAAGGGCTAAACTAAATTATTCAAATTTTAGCGACAAGTGAAGTTGGCCAAAATAACTCTTGTATTTGTTTTCCAATGTTATTTTTTTAAACCAACTGATTGTATACAGTATCGATTTCTTCGATGATATTAATTTTATTGTTTCGTTCATTCGCTCATCTTTTAATTTAATTCTATGCTTAATTTTTGTTTAATTTTATCGCTGAAAATAATTGCTCACACACATAAGTGCTCCCGAACACTGATAGTATTCCAGAGCAATGGGTCTTTAATTTGGTATAGTCATTTCTAAAATATATCAGTTATTCTGGTACCCCAATAGTGTTATATTTAGATTTCAAATCATATTTACACTAGTTCTCTTAGTTCTATTTGAATTTCTTCCTTCACACTTTTTACTGGTAAGGTGAAAGGTGCAATGAATAATTGAAAGTCTGATTCAAAATCATTAAACTCAGAAAACCTATCTTGAAACTCATTTTTTAGCAAAATGATTGGGGAGGTATTTGGCTCCATCATTGCTATTTGCAGACACTGATTTCAAAGTAGGAAATGAGCCATGTTGTTTGCTGCCAGGTGACCTTCCCACAGATAAAGTTTAATAAAAATGATTGAATCAAGTAATACATTTTGGTAACAACTTGATCTCATCCTTGTACTTTCATATTTAAGGTGTTAAATGAGTTGCAATGTCAACAAGAAATGCAAAGGTTCATAATCCAAATTGGATCTTGAAGTTCTGGCACAGCTTTGCCCTTTGAACTCATGAATGTGTGTATATCTCCAGCAAATTTGAACAATCGTGGAAGGACTACGCCTTGACTGAGCCTCACCTCAGGTGGTACAATAGACCGCTGAGCTCACTAAGTAGCTCATTGAATTGCCTACTATTCAATGCGTGTGACCGAATCCAGTTGACATCTTTAGCTGCCACATCCATAACTTGCTGTCATTTTTAGTTTATTTTGCACAAAGAGATTCTTGATGAATAATGCAGTGCACTTCCTGAATGGTAAGTTATAATTTGGTAAAGCAATGAGCTTAGATTTTAATCGTGCACTGAACCCATTTTTTTACCCCAACCATTGCAGGAGCACAATCTATTGCCACACCGAATAGCTCCATCCAATCCACACCCAAGTTATTAAGGCTTGTTTCCACACTAATAAATATATATCACTTCCTGTTGTTGTATTCGTGATGGGCACCAAGTCTAACAATTCCTCAGTTACATTAATATCCTCATCCAAACCCCGAATGTAAATATCTAACTGAGCTACATCACATATATAGGGCTCTCATCAATAGCATTCGAGAACGCTATAAACCCTTTTGATTTCTTGATTTCTCGCGTAACTGATTGTGCATGTTGTCTGCTAAATCCTCATTTCACTGAGAAACATTATTTCTAGATAAGCTAATGCTAGAAAACAGATTCTTTTTTTTGGGGGGGCACATAATGTCTACAGTGATAAATTTCCCCTCAGAAAACGGATTTGAAGTACGAGCAATTTTTTCTGATATCACATGATTACATTTTATCTCAGCATCACTCACTTTGTTAACATTCAAAAACACACTTTGCTGTAATTTAAGACCTCTTTTTAATTCTTATAGTTTGTTTTGACACATAAGTCCCTTATATTAGTTATATTCATAGTAATTTAGTAAGGAGAGTTATAATAATAATTATTCAAAGGAACGCCTAATAAAAGCAGTATACAAAAGGATCTAATAAAAAATGAAAAGATAATAAGATGAAATAGGAGGTAAAAGTTAAAAAGACAGCTCATGGAAATTAATTTAAAAAACATATTGAGTTTTTAAGACAAGAACCTTTACCAAATTAAAAATATAGAAGAAAGAGTCAGAATATAATATATGGTTACATCAATATAGAAGAGAAGATGGATTGATCGACAGAATAATAGTAAGACTAGTAATAATAAAAACTTATAACAATCCTATTAAATAGTATAAATTAATTTCCATGCTGTCTTTTTAACTTTTACCTCTTATTTCATCTTATTATCGTTTCATTTTTAATTAGATCCTTTTGTATACTGCTTTTATTAGGCGTTCCTTTAAATAATTATTAAATCCCTTATATTTTCCATAGCAATTGAACCGTCCTAATGGGGGGGAGGCTCAAACTACAAGAAAGGTACATACAAAAAAGGGGGGACATCAGGAGTGAATGCAAGGAGTTCTGTCTTTTCAAGGTTTAAAGACAACATTCAAATCATCAGATCTCACAACTCCCACCTGTCGCAGAGTAAAACATATGGATAGTCCATCTCAAGAGAAGGTAAAGAATATATACTGCCCCTCATGTTCACCATATTAGAAAACTTACTTAAATATACTCTCGTATACCTAGGGTATGGTGGGAAAATCTTATATTATAAATCACGTCAAGAAGATATTTGTAGAATATAGAATATCAAATTTATTTAAAAGGATTAAATATTGAACATCAAATATAGTTGTAATATATACAATTGTATAATATTTATGGTTTTCACCAAAACGTCGTAAAAATGTTATAGTATTATCAGTAGATTTTAGAAAGTTCATAACAAACAAATAATCATTTACTCTACTTTAGCGTTACAAAACTTTTATAGGCTTTGGTTCCCTTTTCTTTTTTTATAATGGCAGTCATAATGTTTGTGATGATTAAGATACGTTACAAGAGGAAGCTTACAATAATATGGTTTATATCTTAACAGTTAAATACCAAAGCTTATTTACACTTAATAACCTCCTAGAACTAAACATAAGAAAAATACCCTAATTTGGTATCCACAAATTTACTCCGAATAATTTATAACAATAAATAGTTACGAGTCCATAGCAAAGGTACAAAAGTTTTAATCCTAAGTTCAACCAACTCAATGTTCCCGCGAACATGCATTTAAATATTTCTCACAGAAATATCGAGTTAAAAAACAAACATTCTATATTGATGAAAGAAAATCGATATCTCTCAAAAGTTAATAATCGATTATTATCCAGCAAGGATTACGACTCGATTCGCATTGTGATACCAACGAGGTCACATTAAATTTACTACAATGCTCCATATTTTGAAATAAATTGAAATGACGTCAAAACTGAATTTAGAATAATTAATATTAATACAAAGCTAAGTTAGAGTTGCCAGAAAATAATTTAGATCTTACATTATAATACGAATGAAGCCGGAGCTTCTCCTACTCCTAGTACGGTTAAGGCCCAATTGTGTCGATAGTAGGCTCAGATGCCCGTATAAATACAATCTGCCACAGAGGGGGAAAAGAAGGGAGACATTGGGGGGGAAAACATTTAGGATCGCCAGGGAACATATTGCGCATGCCTAAAACGAACTTCGGGGAAGTTCGTGGCCGGTCGGGAATCTTCACGATGTGGATATCCGCATTGCGTCAGTCAGTCCACTTTACGGGCGTCGCCGATTTGCGCCCCATTCTTCAAGTTAGTATTAGATTTGTTTCGGTCACGCGAAGTTACGTCCGACTTGTGTCTATCTTGCATGGAGCCTCGGGCAGCGGGCAAACTGGGTAAGTCAGCGCCTTGTTGTTGTTTAGAGTCTATGGTACACCATCCGATGCTACAAATCTCCCCCCTTGAAGGGGCGAAGGGGGAGGGAGTAGGCCATCACATCCTTCTACTTCTTTCTTGGCGCCAGATTGTCTTCCAGGACCCTTGTAGATCGGATGTGTGTGTTCGCTGCGACCGCCGAAGGGATTAGGCACAATGCCCAATGCCAGGTCGTTCAGCTGCCCACCATAGTAGCTCGACCGTTCACATCTAATAGAAGGCTGCGAACCGCCACCACAATCTTTTCCACATCAGGTCTGCATCACCAAGCCACTTCTCTCGCGGCATGCGCACGGGATAAAGGGAAGGGGAGGGAGACGACATAGAAAACCGGACTCCTCTGGGCTGCACACACAAAAAAAACAGAAGCAGAAAACAGAATTAAACGTTCTCATCCCTACTTAATTAGGGTCCTTATCCAATGTTCAAAAAAAATTTATATATATTATTATTTTTTTTTCTCGCTCTCATACGAGGAAAAAAGGATTAGACTAGTTATCACATGGTGCAGTTCGTAGTTTCAATGGCCGCCTGGTAGCACAGAATCAGCCAGTCATTAGCCACTCGGTGCACTATTCCACTAGTTTTGCACTTGTCACTACTACGAGGATGTATCTTGATTAGGTATACACATGTCTGGCACATAATAAATAATGTACATATATTTAAATCATTCAAAATACTTGCCCTGGGCCCAGGAGTAGCAAAGAATAAACAATCCCTAACCTACCATTACTTGCTAGCGTTATAAATATATCTAAGTACATATATATATATGTATATATATATTAATTATCACAATATCCTAAACTCACATAAAAAAATTTAAAAAAGGTCCACACCATATCCCTAGGGACAATTGGGCTCAAACCTTAGGGTGGGAAGATTAACCTTTTTTTAAATGGCTAACATGAGCTCGCCTAGAAATAGATACATCCTTCACATTCTTGAGATAGACGGTCACGGGGGTCAGAAACTTGTCAACCGTCCATGGACCACTCCACCTCTGGCACAACTTCGCTGATCTCTTCTCCGCCGAGGAGCTCAAAGGGAATTCCCTACATAAAACGCTATCCCCCACACAGAAGGGAACGGGGAGTCTCCCCTTATTATAAGCAGTAGCCACCCTTCTTTGAGCCCTTTTAAGGTGATCCAGGGCACGTTGACATCTATCCTTATGGGAGGAGTCATCATAATTCTCTAATAATGGGTCTATGTTCCAAATGGCTAATAGGGGGTGATTCAACTCTCTACCCCGAAAGATGGAAGCAGGAGAACAGCCAATCGAATCATGGAAAGCAGAATTGAAAGCTAAATTCAAAAAATCCAAGTCTTGATCCCACGCATTCTGCGTCTCACTGTGGTAAATAGTAAGAGCTATGACTAAGTTGCGGTTGAATCTTTCCACCTGGTTGGGTCCGGGGTGGTAGGGGCTAGTGGTCACATGTTTGATTCCCCAACCGAAACACATATTTTTGAAACAGCTAGATCGGAAACAAGGACCATTATCACTGACCACAACACGTGGTGCTCCAAATAATGCCCACACTCGTCTGCAGAGGGCATTGACAGTAGTGGTAGCCTTCATATTGCGCAACGGGATCAGAACCACGAACTTGGAAAAGGCATCTACCAAAATAAGGATACACGAATTACCTAAAGTGGAACGGGTGATTGGCCCAATATAATCGATGAAGACCTTGTCCCAGGGACGTTGGGCAACATCGGCCGAATGGAGCCCAACTCTGGAATTTTGGGCGGGTTTAGCCTTTTGGCAGCTCTCACAATGGCTAACCCACTCCTTCACATCGTTATACAAACCGGCCAGAAGAATTCCTTAGTAATTTTCCTAAAGGTTTTTAAAACTCCAAGATGGCCACCATATGCAGAATCATGAAAATATTTCAGCAACATTGATCGCACCGCCCCTGGCACAACCACTTTCCTGCACTTCCCTTTAGAATTCGTCACAACTAATAGCCCCTTGAATATAGCATATGACCCTATTTTCTCCCCTCTAGATATCCTGTCTTTTAAGTCTACACACCACGGATCGTTATTTTGGTGGTTCCCAATCGACGTAAAAGATTCAGGAATGGACTGAATAACACAGGAAGCAGGAGCTACCTCGAGAGAACCAATAGGAGAGTTATCTTCCGCCATGCGGGACAAAGCATCTGCCACAACGTTATGTTTCCCGGAAATGTGGTGGGTGGAGAACTTGAACCTGGATAGTCTCCAAACCCATCTCCCTATTTTCCCTAGCTGCTTGGGGTGACCCCACATCCACGCAAGAGCCTGGTTATCGGTGTAGAGCTCGAATTCTCGTTGCTCTAGGTAGTCGGCGAAACGCTCAACGCCTGTGACACAGGCGAGACATTCCTTTTCATAGGCGCTGTATCGCCTCTCGGCATCGGTGAGAGTTCGACTAGCAAAGGCTACCGGCCGGACTCCCTCCGATGACCTCTGAGACAACACAGCCCCAGAGCCACAGACGAAGCATCAACATGAAGGAGAAATGGAGTAGAAAAATCGGGCATCCTTAGTACCTCGGGGAGATAAGCTTTTCTTTCAATAGGTTAAAAGCCTGAGCCTGCTCCTCACCCCAACAAAAGGTGACACCTTTCCTCTTTAGAGCATTGAGCGGAGCGGTAATCTCTGAAAAGGCCGGGACAAATCTGGCGTAATAGGCACACATGCCAACAAAACGCATCACGCCCTTGAGATTTGAGGGGGGAGGGTAATTAATGATGGGGCTGATTCGCTCGGGATCTATAAGGAGGTTTCCCTCAGAAATAACATACCCCAGGTATTTGATGGAGGGTTTTGCCCAAGTAACCTTATCGGGATTTACGGTCAGGCCTGCTCGCCTTAATCGAGTCAACACTTCCTCTAAATGCACTAAATGATCCTCAAGCGAATTGCTATATACACATATGTCATCCAAGTAGTTAAATACATAATCGTATTTAATGTCAGACAACACATGGTCCAGTACGCGACTTAAGGCTTGTCCGCCTATACTACAGCCAAGGGGGACACGGTTAAATTCGTATTGTCTCCACGGAGTGACAAAAGCAGTAAACTTTTTTGAAGACTCTGTCAAGGCGCATTGCAAAAAGCTTGCGTTGAGATCAATCAGGCTAAATACACGAGCTCTACCAAGATGCTGAAAGGCTGATTCTACGCTAGGCATTGGGTATGGGTCAAACTGGATCTTTTTGTTGACTTTCCTATAATCGACGATAAGTCTGAAGCCTTCCCCTTTTTTGGGTATAATAAATGCAGGACTTGCATACGGTGAGTTCGAGGGGCGGATGACCCCTTTTGATTCTAAATCATTGATCAACTCCCGAAAAACCTTCATCTTGGGCGGAGCACATGAGTACGGACCTGATCTAATGGGAATGTTGTCACTCATTACGATTTCATAAGGCAGGACGTTACAACTACCTAACCTGGTAGTAATGACGTCTGAAAACTTAGATAGCAGACCCCTAATGGCTATTTTACCATCATCAAACAAACATAAACTATGAAAAATATGATTAGTATAAAACGGGATTTTAACCCTGGGCGAAAACCCAAAACTTAACTCCTTCCTAGCCAGGTCAATGACAGCACCAGTTCCCCACAGGAAGTCATTACCTAAGATTAAGTTGTAGGGTAATGATGGAACACAATACAAGTCCCTCTTCCAAGAAAACCCCTTTATTTTTATGGAAAGACTCACTTTCTCACTAACCTTAAGGAGGTTGCCATTGCCTAAGACAAAGGCCTTAACACCGACTTTCCCCACCAGTATCTTCCCAACATAATTTAAACTATTCAAAAAATCAACACTAATAAACGAAGCACTTGAACCAGTGTCAAGTAAGGCAGAGCCAGGCACGGATCTAATTGAGAATCCAACAACAGGGGAAAGGGGGATAGAAGATTTGGAAACTTCACGCGCGGCGGCCCCCTTACTACCACCACGCGTCACACGTTTCCCGAGGGGCACTCCCACTGAAGGTGCCCTAATTGACGGCAACGATAACATCGGACGTGGGTTAAATCAGAAGATCTCCTTGACCTATTCCCGCCTCTTTGCCTAGTAGTGGGACTAGAACCCACGTTCATAATAGGCCTGGTAATAGTCGCAAGTTGGGGGGGTCTTTCCTGTCTGAAGTTACGGGGTACCTGCGCGGGAAATTCATACAAATATTCCCTCTCAGCCAAAAGTGAACCCTCTATACTGGACGCCAACGAGTAAAGCTCGGAAACAGTAGTAGGCCTATAAGAAAATATGAAATGTCTCCTTGTCAAAGGGACACATTTTCAAGGATAATATCCACTATGTCATTCTCAGGTACATTAATACCCAACACTTCAATCGCCTCAGAGATAGCCAAGATAAATAATCGAAAGGGTTCCTGAGGAAACTGAAAACGGCGAACGTTTTGTTTATACAGGGTGTCCTTATCTCTTTTAGACACTAGAGATTCTAATATGCGACTTTTCACCCTAGTCCAGGGAAGACCTAGCTGAATACACTCAGTGATTAAGTGTGCCAGAAATCCTGACGTCTTGCCAATACATAAGGTTAATAACTCTAAGTCCCCTACGAGTCTGAGTTTCCAAACTCTATGAACCTCTACCAAAAAGTTAAATAATTCCGGGGGCGATAACCCATCGCACACCGGCCAAAGTCTAACGCGCTCGCTAGCGACCTTACTTTGTGTTTTGGAGAGAGTACTAGAAATATGTGGACTAGTGGTGGGAACAACGGGAGGAATTGGGAGTCCACTAACCCCCTCTATCACTACAGGCTCAAGTTTGTGCTGATCCCCATCCTCACAAGAAGGCTGGCTAACGTTATAAACAGTGTCATTATTAGGGTCGCTGGACTTACAAATATTCTCGGACAGCAAGGACCGCAAAACAGCAACAGTTGCCTCGGGGGGGAATGGGATTTTCCTCGCCTTGAGCTCCTCACGCAGATCGGAGCCGCTGAGCAGGTAGATTTCAGACCGCGAGCTGATCGTGCTTCCAGAGGCAGAGTCCATGGCAGTCGTGTGATTCATGAAACAGAATTACAAAAAATTAGTTAAACAGAACACGCAAGATGCAATCACTCTGAGCGCAGAGTGGCGCAGATTTTGAACCGTCCTAATGGGGAGGAGGCTCAAACTACAAGAAAGGTACATACAAAAAAGGGGGGACATCAGGAGTGAATGCAAGGAGTTCTGTCTTTTCAAGGTTTAAAGACAACATTCAAATCATCAGATCTCACAACTCCCACCTGTCGCAGAGTAAAACATATGGATAGTCCATCTCAAGAGAAGGTAAAGAATATATACTGCCCCTCATGTTCACCATATTAGAAAACTTACTTAAATATACTCTCGTATACCTAGGGTATGGTGGGAAAATCTTATATTATAAATCACGTCAAGAAGATATTTGTAGAATATAGAATATCAAATTTATTTAAAAGGATTAAATATTGAACATCAAATATAGTTGTAATATATACAATTGTATAATATTTATGGTTTTCACCAAAACGTCGTAAAAATGTTATAGTATTATCAGTAGATTTTAGAAAGTTCATAACAAACAAATAATCATTTACTCTACTTTAGCGTTACAAAACTTTTATAGGCTTTGGTTCCCTTTTCTTTTTTTATAATGGCAGTCATAATGTTTGTGATGATTAAGATACGTTACAAGAGGAAGCTTACAATAATATGGTTTATATCTTAACAGTTAAATACCAAAGCTTATTTACACTTAATAACCTCCTAGAACTAAACATAAGAAAAATACCCTAATTTGGTATCCACAAATTTACTCCGAATAATTTATAACAATAAATAGTTACGAGTCTATAGCAAAGGTACAAAAGTTTTAATCCTAAGTTCAACCAACTCAATGTTCCCGCGAACATGCATTTAAATATTTCTCACAGAAATATCGAGTTAAAAAACAAACATTCTATATTGATGAAAGAAAATCGATATCTCTCAAAAGTTAATAATCGATTATTATCCAGCAAGGATTACGACTCGATTCGCATTGTGATACCAACGAGGTCACATTAAATTTACTACAATGCTCCATATTTTGAAATAAATTGAAATGACGTCAAAACTGAATTTAGAATAATTAATATTAATACAAAGCTAAGTTAGAGTTGCCAGAAAATAATTTAGATCTTACATTATAATACGAATGAAGCCGGAGCTTCTCCTACTCCTAGTACGGTTAAGGCCCAATTGTGTCGATAGTAGGCTCAGATGCCCGTATAAATACAATCTGCCACAGAGGGGGAAAAGAAGGGAGACATTGGGGGGGAAACATTTAGGATCGCCAGGGAACATATTGCGCATGCCTAAAACGAACTTCGGGAAGTTCGTGGCCGGTCGGGAATCTTCACGATGTGGATATCCGCATTGCGTCAGTCAGTCCACTTTACGGGCGTCGCCGATTTGCGCCCCATTCTTCAAGTTAGTATTAGATTTGTTTCGGTCACGCGAAGTTACGTCCGACTTGTGTCTATCTTGCATGGAGCCTCGGGCAGCGGGCAAACTGGGTAAGTCAGCGCCTTGTTGTTGTTTAGAGTCTATGGTACACCATCCGATGCTACACAATTAATGTGATTTGTTTCGTAGTGTCTTTTTAAATTGTACTATTTTTTAGCTGAAATTCTTTGCTTACAAATCAAACATGTAGGTTTAGATTTAATTTCAACAAAAAAATATTTAATCTCCGAATTTTCACTAAACACCTGAAATTCTTGATCAATCTCCCGTTTACTCTTGGTAAACGACATTATCACACAGTTAAGACTAAAACAAAACACACTGAACAGCTGGAGAACCAAGACTATAATAGCATTATTGTCGCCAAGTCAGTGAAAAGAACGTTGGTAGTTTCCAGGAGAGGGGGGTTTGGTGTTTAGTAGTTGTCAATCAATACTACAGTACTTATAGCTTCCTTTTACACTGAACAAAATAAAGTATTCTTCCTAGAAATTTACGGATACCTCAACTAAAAGCGGATTTGCAGTAACTTATGTTATTACATTTCCCACCTCCCCCCAACCCCATCTCTTTAATGATTAATCAATAATTCCACCCGGCTGTGGAGAAAGAACACACAACCCACAAACAATGGAAGGATTATAAAACCTCAGAAAACCCGTAAAGTGGCCATTGAAACTTTTCTTTGAAACAACAATAAATAAACTGGGAAATATTAGTTTTTGTTTGCGTATTTAATCACAGGCTGAATAGGGTTGCAACACCGGTAAAACCCACTACCACATAAGGGGTAGTAACATATACCTCTAAGGAGGGAAAGTGAGAGGAAGTGAAAGGGGTCTCAAGGCAGGGGAACTATTTATCACACGTACCCAAAACGGTCATCAGGAGAGGTTCGTGCTGTTTGTTCCGGGAAGTGAAAGGCAATCCAACAGTCTTGTGACAGGGAGCCATTGTTCATTCTACGCCACGCTGCCATCAAAAGAGCTTCGTGCTCCGTGTTCCCTCTGATGACGAGGAGGAACGCCCGACACCGTGGACCGCATGCCAATGAATAAATAAAAAAACTCCAACGTCCCATTCCAATTCTAATCAATGAATCAAAAACCCTTTAATTTAAAAAAAAAGCTATGAGTATACATAAAAAACAAGTACCAACATGTTTGTAACAAGAGCCAACATGTCTGGAAAAGTGGTCAGGAGGAGGGGAGGAGAGTGGGAGGGGAGAGGGAAAACCAACAGCCAATCAGAGAGTGAGGAGGCGTGGTCACGTGACCAATTTCAACCAGTCACAGCGCTGTTCCAGCTGGACCAGCTAGGTAGTTACAGGTATTTTCACCGTAATTTTTCCGAGTACACCTTAAATTACACACACACACACATATATATATATATATATATATATATATATATATATATAATATCAGTGGCGTATTCTGAGAAAAATTAATAGGTATGCTGTGCTCTAAAAATTGCAACGGAGATTTGGAGGTCAAGGACCCTCAACCACCGTTGTCCAAGAACGTCAAGAGATTATTTCAAGGGATATATTTGAAGATGTGTCCATATAAAACAGTGGTTCTCGAACATTTTTTATTTCCCTTTAACTGTATGCTATATTAGGAAATTTTGAGCCCCCCTCTTCCACTCCCATATTCTCACTACTTTTATTTATCCATAACGATGATTACCATGCACTTCAAATGTAATAAAAGTAACTCCATGGTGTCAGCCCGCATTCAGGCTATACCTACCGAGTGGCTACCCACCTGTTTGGCGGATTGGTGTCAACTCTTTCGGATAGAGGGTGTCATGTAGTCAGCACTACGATGACTCCATCCATTATGCTCTGCTTTTTATATTGGAGTCACTACTACTTTATTCGAGTAGCTCCTTATTTTCCACTCTAGTCTGAATCTAACCCGTTCCAGATCCACTGCTTCCCAGATAAGCTGGACGCACCGGGAATCAAATCCAGGACCTCTGGGTTCATAGCCAGAACCTGTAACCACTATACCACATAAGGTGGTCCTCAAATTGTAATGATATCTACATTGTTAGAAATTTAAGTAAATATTAATGTCGGGGCTGAGAGTGGTATGGGCACATTTCTGAATGCACAAGAGAGACAGATCCTATTCAATTAGCCCAGTGTAATTAAAAGCACACAATTAGCAATACTCAAAGCAAACAATCATAATAAGAGTAAAATGAAGTGATACATCAATCAATCAATCGTCCATCAGATCTTGGTGAGAGGGAATCAGGGGATTTTCCAACTCACGTTGCAATTAAAACTATTTTATAAAGTCTAACTTATCTCACACAATGCTGCTTGGAAACAAACGAGTCTCCCAACTTGAGAATTTATGCTCCAGAAGCTATTTAGATGCGTAAACTCTGACTATCATAAGAGAGATTATCTCGGACTATTAATCCTCTAATGCTACCTCATTGGTTTATTGCTAAGATATTTACACATATCTTTTGCTGTAAGCAGTGGTGCACCCAAGGGGGAGAGGGGCAAACAGGGTATTTGACCCCCCACCCCCTCTTTCTCCAACACCACAAATAATGTTAATAGAAATTTAAATAATATTAAGTGTAACTAACATTGAAGATGCGTCGAATGTATATGCTACATTTTAAGACCAGACTTCAGACTTAAGCCTGATATTCAAAATGTTTACCGTTACACACAAAATTAACAATTGAAAAAACATACAAATAATAGCTTCGATACCATTTGTATTATTTAAATATCTTAATTACAATAAAACTACTCAAAAGGATTTATAAAAGCATTTAATATTCATAAATATTCTCGGCCTTCAGAGCTTAGGAGGCTGTGCAATCACAAACCCGCTCTCTCCAACAAAATGTCATTCTTGCTACAGCCTTGATTGAATGCCTCCCCCAAAGTAAATGGCTGGGTGCGCCACTGATTGAGTAAATGATAAGAAAATATATTTTATTTTACCTTTTCCTTCTAAATCATCTTGAAATGGTGAAATCACACTCCTGACTTTTGGGATTCTTTAATGTATAATTATATAAAATCACAATGACTAATACGTGGTTAATGTAAAACAAAAACTAAAAGAACACTATTAAAACTCCACGATCCTTTCTACTAAAAATAAAACAAGAATTACCGTCAAAAACAGTTAGTAGCCTCGTCACCCGCCTTACCCCTCCCCCCTTCACCACTCTATCAGTGCTGAAATGCATACATTTGAAAGAATAGTTAAATGTGTGTGCCACATACATGATAATACATATTATTATAATACCTAAACATAAATCAATGTACTTAATTATTGTATAATTTAAAGCTTGTTACATACACTAATTATTATTTTACAATTAATTATATATTTATTTTATGTTTTTTTACTTAAACTATACTAAATTAGCTTAATAAATAAACATTGTGATATTGAATCTTTTTTCAATAGTTGGCACAATGCTTAGCTTGCTTACCAGGAACAGCATGACCTGGGTTGTGAAAAACCCGAGCTCATTGGCCAATTACTTAGGGGCGAGCGGAAAGGAATGTGTTGCCACCCCCTAGACATTGGGCAAGGTCATTAGAGCCTCCCTATCTTGCCCTGAGTTTTTCAAGTAGCAGGCCCTGGGTTTCCAATTATGCAACATAGAACCTTTTGGAAGAAGAATTACTTAAAACACAGTATCTTGGAATTTGAACCAATATTAGTTTTAAAATTAATAATTCATTACATGTATATTTAATAACAATTCAAACATTATTGTTTTCACAGTTCACACAGACAACATTGAATTAAACAAAAACTAGTCTATATCATTTTGGGTATGCGGCGCAGGACTAGCATACCCAGAGAATACGCCACTCTTATATATATAGTTCTGTGTGTGTATATAGACCATATATATTTGGTTCAATTGTCTTTCATAAAGTCTGTTCAACTTAGGAATTAATTTCTTAAAGGCCTTTTTCCCTACCATAAATCTATTATATAGTAGGATATAGGTAGGGAAAAAGACCTTTCAGAGAGTAATTCCTACCGTGAATGGATTATACACGCAGCATGCGAGCAGTATTGATGCTGCATAGAAAGGACTAGTTAAACTAAAGAAAACCTTCAGTTTTGGGGGGGGATTAAATTTAATTAATAAGTGTGCTGTGCTTTATTAATATTTTATTTGTTATGTTTTTTTATTTTATTTAGCACCGCGTCTTACTACCCGTTCGGGTTATACGCTTTAAGTACTAATTACGCTAATGGATTAGGAAGGTTGAATTGCAGGAAGTGAACCCGCATTTGCGTGGAGGGAGAGTGGAAAACCACTTAGGAAAAACCACCCCCAGTTCACCCGACCGAGATTCGAACCTTGATCTCCCCGTCCTCAGCAGTCGAGCTCAACACGACTAGCGCGTTAGCTATCCACGCCACCGAGGCGGGTACGCATTTGTTTGGAGGGAGAGTAGAAAACCATTTAGATAAAATCAACCTCAGAATACCCTACCAGAATTCGAACCTTGATATACCCGCCATCGGCAGTTCCGATTATAGCGAGAATGACGCCTTAATTATGCGACCATGAAAGTGGGTTGATTTAAATTAGAAATTAAAAAGTTTGATCCCCCCTGCGGGACGGGGTTTAGAATAGTCCCGCAGTAACCCCTGCTTGTCGTAAGAAGCGACTAAAAGGGGAGACTTCTGTGCAGGACGTACCTCGTGTGGGACAAACCTATCCTATATCTTTCCTTTCACATCATTTTCTTCTTCCTTCACTTTCCACCTTTTTTTCACTCTTCCCCCTTCGCTTTATCTATCCTTACCTTTTTCTTCCTTTCCCCCACCGTTCATCCTGCACAGAGGCCTTTGGCCTTTCCGTTGACGACCTTGGCAACTAACCCGGCTATTCTCTGTTTATTATTGGATACAACTGCCTTGAGCTCCCGAATGAAAGTGCGCCGGTTGTAATATCTTGGTAGAAGGGCCTTAGGGATGACAATAACCGGGTACCCTACCTCGAGAAAAGACCGGTTGCGTTCACGAAGGCCCGGACGTAAAATTGGCACTTTCCTGCACCCACTTGCTGCGATGACCTCTCTCCTGGCGCAGCCCCACGCGAAGGTTGTCATGTCTAGCGTCGTGTGGGGTTTCCCGCCAGGAGGGTTAACAGGGCCTCATGTGGTAGAACCAACTTGGATCACCCTGGGTCTACGATCCGAGTATTGTGCAGGTTGTCCCCAAAAAAGGCATGGCCACCTCCATTGTCACCGCTGACACCTCACTGTCCGCTAGCAACGTACTGCCACACCCCGCTGGCAACTCACTGCCCGGCCCCTCACAGGGACGTATTAATGATAAGAGCCGGAAACGGGTAAGGCCGTCCAGCCCTTTAACAGAAAAAGTCCAGGAAGTTGTGAGGCCCCAGCCCCGCTTCCTGGTAATGTCTCGAGTAGAGGAAAACGAAAGTCTTAAGCGAGTAAGCCCATTTATCCTCGAAAGAGTGATAAATGGTGCAGCACAGTCTGACGTATCAATAAGAAAACTGCGTGATGGCACTATAATGATACAAACAATAACAGATATTCAGTCCTCAAAAGTAATGGCAATCTCTAAAATACCGTTGAGCAATACGTCTCATATACCGGTGAAGGTGGAGCCTCACGGGTTCCTCAATGTTTGCAAGGGAGTGGTCACTTGCTATGACCTCGACTGCGTGAGCATTGAGGATATCTGTGAGGAACTTTCCCCCCAGCACGTCACCGAAGTATACCGCATTGTAACTAAAAAGAACGGACAAGAGAAAAAAACTGACACGTATATCCTTACTTTTGCAACACCTACCCTTCCAAAGGAGGTCCGAGCAGGTTTCCACGTGCTCAGGGTCCGTCCGTATGTCCCTAACCCCCGGCGCTGCTTTCAGTGCCAGGAATTTGGGCATACGAAGCTGCGATGCCGTGGCAAGCCAACCTGTGCGGATTGCGGACAGGAGGCTCACGAAACACCATGTGAGTCTCCTAAGCACTGCGTCAACTGCAAGGGTCCGCATTCTGCCTGGTCTCGGGCCTGTCCGAAATGGAAGGTAGAGAAAAAAGTCCTGGAGATACAATCCGAAAAGAAGATCTCATATGCCCAGGCACGAAAGGAATACACATCTAGTCAGGCTCCGGTATTTCAAACCTCCTACAGCCAAATTGTCAGTCAGAATATCAACTGTCCCAACTGTCATTGCACAGTTAATCTCGCAAAGCCATCTACACGACCTGTGCCATTAGTCTCTACTCGAGACAATCTCAATAATAACGCGCCAACTAAGGTGGCGCCTAAATTGCTATAAGAGGCGAAACCTCAACATAGGTCGTCTCCCCCACCCGTACCGCCGAGGAGCCCTCCTCGGGGAACACACCCGACTGCACCTCGGGGACCTCCCCCGAGCCCTACTCGGGGGTCCCCCCGGGGCCCACCTCGGGGACCTCCCCCGAGCCCACCTCGGGGACCTCCTCCGAACCTACCTCGGGGACCCACCCCGAACCAGCCGGGGGAAACAAAAGAACTTGCGGCCGTTGTTGGTTCGTCCGCTCTGGTCTCTGGGTCACCGGATGTTGGAGTGGGTGGCGGAACGGGTGAGGCCGCAAAGGCGAATCCTGCTGGTGCCTGGAGAAAGGTCCAGAGAGGTGTCGCCGACACAAATATTAAGAAAAAAGTGCCAAAGGCTGTAACAAAGCCTTCGCGCTTAGAATCAACCCCCAAGTCTCTTCCGGAGAAACAAAATCCTCTCTTGAAACGAGAGGTCCAGGAGAGACTTGGCAAGGCCAGAGGACCTAAAAAGGTCCTTAACCAATTTTTATTACTAAGAGATAGTGACATGGATTGCGTGGATGAATAAATTTATATTTGTACCTAATGTCGCTACTACAATGGAATTGTAGGGGTTTTTATGCTCGTGTAGAGGAAATTAAACTAATAATTTCTTCCCTGCATCCTTCCATATTGTGTTTGCAGGAGACCCACTTCCGCCCAACTGACAGCCCGATGCTTCGTGGGTACGATGTATATCGTACCGACAAGCCATTCTTCGATCGGGCTAGCGGAGGTGTGGCTATACTTGCACGTAGCAATATATATAATAAGTCTATAAATATTGTATCTGATCTCCAAGTGATTGCTGTGAGAGTCTCCCTTCCTATAGAAGTAACTGTATGCTGCATCTACCTCCCACCAGGTGAACGTGTTTCAAAGAGGAGCCTAGAGGCCTCTTTAAACAACTTCCCGCCCCCTATATTATCTTGGGGGACTTTAACGCACACAACCTGGTGTGGGGGTCTAATTATACAAACGCCCGCGGGAGGATGGTAGAGGATATTCTTGTCTCGGGAAACCTGGTATTAATGAACACCGGGACCCAGACACACTTTTCCACCTTTAATGGTGTATCCTCTGCCATCGACCTAACTCTATGTAGCCCCGGGATCGCTGCCCACTTCCTTTGGGAGGTCCACTCGGATCTATGTGGCAGCGATCACTTTCCCATTCTGCTTTCGCTAATTGAAGACCCTCCCGGTATAGCACGTGCACCACAATGGGTGCTTAAACGTGCTGACTGGGATAAATTTCGCGAGCTCGCCGTATTTGTACAACCCCTTTCTCCGGACGTCGATGTTAATATTGCCCATTTTACTTCGACGGTCATCATGGCGGCGAGGAAATCTATCCCTAAATCCTCGCCAAACCCGCGCCACCATCCTGTTCCCTGGTGGAACGAGGAGTGTAGATTGGCTATTTCTGACCGTCGAAGAGCATTACGTCTCTTCCATCGGCGTCCTACCTTGGATAATCTAGAATCATTCCGGATTATGCGTGCTCGAGCTCGCCGTATCATTCGTGAAAGCAGAAGAGAGTCTTGGAGACAGTTTATATCTACCCTTACAATTTCCACTCCCACAACTAAGGTTTGGGACAATATTCGTAAATTACGTAGTAGCAAAAATACCATCAATAACATACCTGCCCTCATGTCAAATGGTACGCTTGTCTCCTCCCCTGTGGAGGTCGCCAATGTATTGGGCTCTATGTTCACCGCCATATCTAGCACTGCAAGCTACTCAAATGAGTTTGCAGCGCATAAGCGGAACATAGAGCGCCATTCTATTGACTTTGGTCAGAGTCAGGGGGAGGATTACAACTCCCCCTTTACTTTAGATGAACTGACCTATGCCATGTCCCAGGCGGGTAGCACAGCTCCTGGCCCCGACGACATTAATTATGAAATGTTGCGCCAGTTACCCCCTGCTGGACGAGCATGTCTGTTGGACCTCTACAATAGTGTTTGGGAATCTCGTCAGTTCCCAACACTGTGGAGGCAAGCAACAATTATCCCTCTATATAAAAGTGGCAAGGAAAAATTAGAACCAACTAGTTATAGACCGATAGCCTTAACTAGTTGTGTATGCAAAATATTGGAAAAAATGATAAATAAACGATTAATATGGTATTTAGAATCCCGCAATCTACTATCAAATATTCAATGTGGTTTTCGCCGCAACCGATCTACGGTGGATCATCTCGTCCGTCTCGAGACGGCAGTTCGTGACGCCTTTCTCCATAAACAGCATCTTTTGGCAGTTTTCTTTGACTTGGAGAAAGCGTACGATACCACATGGCGGTACGGCATTTTAAAAACCCTTTTTAACTGGGGGTTCCGTGGGAACCTCCCTGTTTTTATAGCTAATTTTATGTCAGATAGACACTTCCGGGTAAGGTTAAACAACACCTTATCCGATGATTTTATTCAAGAAAATGGGGTGCCCCAGGGCAGTATTTTAAGCTGTGCGTTGTTCGCCATTGCAATAAATGGCATTGTGGACAACGTACACCTTCCTGTCCGTTCATGCCTCTTTGTGGATGACTACGCAATTTATTGTAGTTCATCGAGTCTCCACAGGGCTGAACGGCAGATACAACTCTCTGTCAACAATCTATGGTCGTGGGCATCGCGTAATGGCTTTCGCTTCTCTTCAGCCAAGACGACGGTCGTCCACTTCCATAGATTACGTGGAATACAACAAGCCCCCAGTATTTTAATGAATCACGTTGTTTTACCTGTCTCGGAGACCGTAAAGTTTCTGGGACTTTTATTTGATTTTAAATTAACCTGGATTCCCCACATCAAAGACCTGAAAGCGAGGTGCATAAAAGCACTCAACCTGCTTAAAGTGGTTAGCGGTCGGTCCTGGGGGGCTGATAGGGAAACCTTGATGCGCCTGTATAGGGCCTTGGTAAGATCGAAACTAGATTACGGCAGTTTAGTGTATGCATCAGCGAGACCTTCGGCGTTGAAGATGCTGGATAGTGTCCACCATGCTGGCATACGACTGGCTACTGGTGCATTTCGTACCAGTCCAGTCGTCAGCATCTGTGCCGACGCCGGTGAGCCCCCTCTCTCTTACCGGCGGTCCTATCTTCTGGCATCTTACGTTTCAAAACTTCACTGCATGCCGGAGCATGTTGCCTACCGACCTGTGTTTCATCCCCCTAACCGTGTCTTGTATGAAACCAAATGGCGTAGTACAAGGCCGGTTGGGATCAGGATGCTATCGGTATTCGACACGTGTGGGATAGTCCTGCCAAAGGCTATCCCCACATACCCAGGTCGAGTTTCTCCCTGGAAGATTCGCCTACCTCAATGCCATTATGATCTTGCCAAGTTCCCTAAAGCGACCACCCCGCCGATTATATATGAGAGGACATTTAATGAGCTCCTCTCCACTCGCTTTCAGGGCTTTGAGCGCATCTATACGGATGGCTCCAAGTGTGGGGCTTCCGTGGGATGCGCATTTGTTGTGGAGGGAAACAATTTTAAATTTGGTTTACCTGGTGAATCCAGTGTTTTTATGGCTGAATTATACGCCATTTTTAAATCTCTGTGTTTTGTGTATCGTAAGTGTCACCGTTCTGTTCTCATCTGCACGGATTCCATGAGTGCTCTGTTGGCATTGTCCACCCTCTACTCTTGGAATCCCTGGTGCAGATGATACATGAGCAAATTTTAAAAATTGATTCATTAAGCACCCGGCTCGCCTTTTGCTGGATTCCTGGTCACGCCGGTCTCTCAGGAAATGAACTGGCTGACCAGGCGGCCAAGGAGGCGGCACGCCTGCCTCCGGAGGCGAGTATGGGTGTGATGTTTTTAGATCTAAAGGGTTATGTTCGGCGTGGGGTCTTACGCACCTGGCACGAGCAGTGGGTTTCGACCCCTGCTCAGAACAAGCTGCGGTCCATCAGGGACGGTGTGTCGCGGTGGCCCTCTTCTATACGAAAGTCCAGAAGAGAGGAGGTCATCGTGACAAGGCTCCGCGTCGGACACACAGCGTTGACCCATGGATTTTTATTGAGAGGGGACCCACCTCCAGTGTGTGAGTTTTGCGATGCTCCCCTTAGTGTGTACCACATTTTGGTGGAGTGTCGCAAGTATGCCCCTATCCGCCTGGCACTTAATTTTAAAGGTGACCTTCGGTTTTTACTACGCGATAGCGCGGATGGAGTTATATGTTTACTTCGTTTTATACGCCAGGCGGATCTTTTTAATGCTATTTGAGTCACTTTTATAAAGTGACTCATCTGGACTTTCTCATATTGAGTTTTTTTTAACATTTTAGTATATTTAAATATGTTTGTTTTGTCTTTTTAACGTATTATTTTAACACGTTTTATGATTTTAATGTGTTAAATTTTAATATGTTTGTTTTGTAATTTTAACGTAGTGTATACACCTGTGGTTTTATTTTAGCAGGTGTATCACTTCTTTTATTCTAATAGCCCATTTGAGCGCTCCTATGGAGTGTCTCAAATGGGCATTTTCTCATATTGAGAATAACTGTTTTTAAATTAATTTAAAAATTTTATTATTGTATATTGTTTTATATTTTATCTCTCCACCTGTTTATTCTAACAGGTGAACTATGTGATGTCTCTTCCCATTGGGGATTCCACTGTGTTTAATTTATTTTTAAAGGCCCTAATGACCTTACTGTGTCGACGGGCCTCAAAACAATAATAATAATAATAATAAAAAGTTTGATCAAAATATAATCTAGGATATTTTAACTTAAGATATTTCCAAATGCCGTTTCATTAGAATAAAAATTAAAAGGATAATTTTAATACACGTTAAGTTCCAATTTAATATTAATTTTGTCATTTTCTGTGCCTTTAATTATAATAGCAAAGTCTTGAGAAAATGTTTGTTTTCTGTTGCGAGTCCTGAGCGGAAGTATTGTACATTCTCCCGCGGGCAGAGACAAAGAGAGAGAGATAGCGGTGAATGTTGTTGACTGTTTCATTGGAATCTGGTAGCGATGTAAACAGTTGGGGGAGAGCAAGTCAGTGCAAAGACACCTTTTATTTTAAATAGTATATTTTATTTGAATACATTTTCACCCTACTTGAGAACATGCAAATTAAAAAACAGGTTTTTTTTCTGTTCTTCAAAAGAAAAGTAGAATAAAAAGAGTGTTTTCATTGGGTTTTTTTATCACATTTAAAGGGCTATTAACGAAACCATTCAAGCTGAGGCAGGTATTTTAATGTAAATACACCATCATTTACGTGAAAATAAAATCTGATAGAAACGTACATCAAACTGGGTCACCACATTCTACAAATTTAATTTAAGATTTAAACAGTCGACTGTACTGATATATGCCCTAAATTCAGCGTTTGTGTTTTCAAATTAACGAGATGAATTTCGAAAATCACTACAGCGGGGCGGATTGTTCGGTAACGTGGTGTTAACAGGGATAGGGCTGGTTCGTCCACAGGAGCGAGACGTGGGAGGTAAACCCTAAAAACTGTAAATGTGTCTGTCATAAAAAGTTATTAATTATTTCAGATAATATATCTGTAATGCCAGTTGGTTGAAGCTACGCCAATGGAGTGCGTGTGCAAAGGTACCCAGTTGTATAGTGGTGTTACTAAAGAGACTGAATAAATTAACAAATAGTTTGAATACATCTTTTTTAAATTTACGTTTATTTACCCCATAAAATAACGTAAGAAAGGCTGAAAATGTGTGGTTAGCTGAGTGAAGAGGGACAGAGCTTATTTTGTTTTCATTGTTTATTATTTGCTGGTGTAGTGTTGTGGACAACTAAAGCTGTAAACATCTTAAACATTTAAGTGAAAGAATTAATAACACGCGTGGAATGTGCATTTCATTTGGAAAATGTATGTAGAATTAAAACATTTGGAACAGTAAACATTAACAGCTTAGGTGAACGCGTGGTCTAACGCGCTACTCTTGCAGTAGGCTAAACTGCCAATGAGGAGAGATCGAGGTTCGAATCTTGGTCGGGTGTACTGAGGGTGGTTTTCCCAAAATGGTTTTTCCACTCTCCCTCCATGAAAATGTGGGTACACTTACTATTAATATAATCTTCCTAATTCCTAAAACTATTAGCGTGATTAGCACATAAGCGTATAACCCGAATGGGTAGTAAGACGCGGTGCTTGGAATAAAACCCGTAAATATTTAATCACAAATAGATTTCGCGGTCATAGCGAAGTTTCAGTACGTTAAAGAGAATCCAAACTTTCCTTCATCTGCTGAGGATGGGGAGATCGAGGTTCAAATCTCGGTCGGGTGAACTGAGGTTTTTTTTTCCTAAATGGTTTTCCACTCTCCCTCCACGCAAATGAGGGTTCACTTCCTCTAATTCAACCTTCCATATTCCTAATCAATTATCGTAATTAGTACTTAAAGCGTATAACCCGAACGGGTAGTAACTCGCGATGCTAAATAATGATTAAAAAAAAACCTTTCCTTAGGAACATCATGGGACAAGACCGGTTAAATTCGCTGGTTGTTTGTGCATTATTCTATACATAAGGAATAAATTGCTGAATTTCCAAAATTCAACAACAAAGTCATCGATATGTTTGCCAGTCAAAAGAACAGACGTGCCCAACTTTTGTACAAATAATGAAATAGTGTCATCCCTTGGTAAGATTAATTCAAAACCAGTATTATTTTATTCCTTCTATTTGTATATTTGTTTAGTGATCTTGTAGTTCTAGTGTTTTTTTAAATAAGAAAACTTGAATGAATTAAATTTAACATATAAACACGTGGTGAGAAAAAATCATCACCGGTAAGATTTGAGATGACCCCACCAAAAATAAATATCACGCGCCGCCACTGCTTCTAACGAAATATATGAATTATGACAAAACTTTGTAGGTTTATATTTTTTTAAACTTTTAGTATTTTATTAACATACATACATTAAGAAATGATGAGATTTTGGTCATCATCTTGGAAGAAAAACTAGAAGGAAAGATTGTGAACGGACGGCTGAAATTGTATGATATAAAGCAGGATATGATAGATGTTGTTGCAAGGAGTTTGTAAAGAGATCTGCTGCGGGTGGTTTTTGTAAGTTGTTGTCAAGCCCCACGTTGAAAGGAGTATCTGGGGGGAGTTGTTGTCAAGCCCCACGTTGAAAGGAGTATCTTTGGGGGAGTTGTTGTCAAGCCCCACGTTGAAAGGAGTATCTTTGGGGGGAGTTGTTGTCAAGCCCCACGTTGGGCGCCACGTTGAAATGAGTATCTTTGGGGTGAGTTGTTGTCAAGCCCCACGGTGAAAGGAGTATCTTTGGGGGAGTTGTTGTCAAGCCCCACTTTGGGCGCCACGTTGTAAGGAGAATCTTTGGGGTGAGTTGTTGTCAAGCCCCACGTTGAAAGGAGTATCTTTGGGGGAAGTTGTTGTCAAGCCCCACGTTGGGCGCCCCGTTGAAAGGAGTATCTTTGGGGGGAGTTGTTGTCAAGGCCCACGTTGGGCGCCACGTTGTAAGGAGAATCTTTGGGGGAAGTTGTTGTCAAGCCCCACGTTGTAAGGAGAATCTTTGGGGGAAATTGTTGACAGTTATTGAAGAATCTTATTTGGGAGCCCGGCGTGATGATGACAGGGGTCGGGTTTTAATTTTATGTATATGTAAATGTAGTTATTCTGAATAAATTTATTTTTATTTGATTATATGAACATTTGACTCAAAATTAATTTTTACTACAGCTTAAAGTTGATAGATTAGTGCGTCGCAGAGCATTCTATTGTAAGATTGTGAACTGAGTGAAAAGTTATAGAGATCAATGTTTCGCGGACCATTCTTCAATAAGGTTGTAAGTCGAGTGAGTAGAGAAGCCATCTTTCTTTTATATAGTTTGAGATAAATCATTCTATAATATTCTTTCTTTCTGTTACAGAATGTTTATATTTGTTTCCAGAGAGGAAGGAGGGCGATAGAAATTGTCATCGAAGTTGTTACTTTTCAAAAGTATTTGCAAAGAGGATGGGTGAATGTAAGCAAAAGGGAATTACTTTAAACAACATAAAAAAAATTAGTACCCATGTGTGTGAGAAGATTTCCTGACATATGTGGATGCATTGAGTTTTATATTCTGAAATTATTCATTAATTTGAAATATAATGAGGGCGAGAACTTTTATTTTGAATTATTACGAAATGAAAAATCAATCTATTTCATTACAAGCTACAGGGAAATGAATAGAATGACAGGGAGTACAAAAATAATAGATGAGAAGAGAGGTGCTAAACAATAGCAAAATTAGAGATATGAAGACGAATATAAAAATATTTAAGAGATTATAGATTAAGGGGGCCACCTACAGGAGCGAGAAAGTATCAACCACTGTCAGGCAACATGACTTTAAATTCAATAGTGTGTGTCGGTTACATGAACTACTACTCTTTTATGTCTGCTCGTCACCCTCTGTCCGTCCCTTGACATGCCAATAAGAAAGAGAGCGACTGAGCGAAGCAAACTCCAAGATAACCTCAAGGTCAAGAAGGGAGGTGGGAGAGGCCCGCACTATATAAGCTTGGATTAATTTTCTTTTGGGGGTAGCTGAGTGGTTCACAAACTGGAGATTATTATTAATATTATTATTATTATTAGCACCGCGTCTTACTACCCATTCGGGTTATACGCACTTACGCTAATGTGTAATGGTAGGGTGATTGTGAGATGAAATGAAGGACCTACAGTTTAACGTGGAATCCGAACCACGGTGGAGGCCTGGCATTCCCCACATTCACAAGATGTCTCGTCAGAGGTGAAGGAAGGGTTTGGTAATCAGATAAATCTTTGCTGGGACCGAGGATTGAACCCCGGCCGCCAGCATGGTAGTCTGACACGTTACCCCTAGACCACCAGGTCACCTCACAAACTGGAGATCAAATATTATTTAGAATTTCAAGATTGTGTTGAAAACTATCCTACTGATCTTGCAGCGCACGAGTGTAGTAATAAAAACTACGGTACCGGTAATAAACAAACCTTGAAGTATAACTACCAACGCCTTTTTTTTTTTACTGAGATACAGATGAGAAAGCCAGCTTTGTACATTTGATTGCACCAGTCTTACTACCCGTTTGGGTTGGACGTAGGTAGCGTTTTGTTGTCTAGGTTAACATGTCGGCGGTCCCGGCACAGATTTGTTTGATTGCCAAACCCTTCCTTCGCCTCTGACAAGACCTGTATTAATCACAACTTGTGAATGTGTGGAATGACAGACCTCCACCGTGGTTCGGATCCCACGTTAAACTGTAGGTCCTTCATTTCATCTCGCAATCACCCTACCATTACACATTAGCGTAGGTGCGTATAGCCCGAATGTGGTGCTAATAATAATAATAATAATAATAATAATAATAATAATAATAATATAATAATAATAATAATAATAAAAATGATGATGATGATGATGATGATATGATAAAACAACAACAGTAACAACAACAACAACAACATGTTGGTGGAAAAATAAGGAATCCAACAGAAGTCCCATCTCGATCCGATTAGATTAGTTTACTGGCAACATACAAAATACAATCAGACCAACATACAAAATACAATCAGACCAACATACAAAAACTCTAAGGATGGATTGTACGATCTGCTCATTGTTTGCTGTCCAGTAAAAATAGAAACTTAACAAAACCTGGTTGTATCGCTATACCTTAGATTTATGTTAATTAATATGTATTTACTATCTAAGGGCTGTATGCAAAAACGAAACAACTTATACTTCTAGCTCACTCTTTAGATGTGAAATGGCAATGATTTACTTGGTTTACTTTTTATCACCAAGGCCGTAGCCAGCCATTAATTTCAGGGAGGGTTTGGTGGGCACAAACTCTAATTGCCGGAGGCTAGAAAAAAATCTAAATTCTAAACATTTCTAGAAGCTATCTGAAGTGTTTTTTTTTATGGCAACATATACCCCTAAGTGCCGAAGGCTAGGACAAATTATTAATACAGTCAACTATCGATTCTACGACCTTTCACGGTTCCCTGGAAAAGGGTCGTTATTTCGAAGGGGTCGTTATTGGAATTTTAACAGATTTTGTTGCACCCCTGATCTTCATATGAAAAAATTGCATTTTTTAGACAAGAAATAGCGTGAGTCATCAAAAATTGTTCACAAAATCCAACCAAAAGAGTAACCAAATCTAGAATCGAAATAACAATGGCAAAAGCAAGCCTGGCGCGTGATGTAGCGGCAGTCGCGCGTGGCGAAACATTGTCTTGCTTGTGGAAGGGGGTGGACAGAGTAGAGTGCTATTGGCTGACATTGATGAGGTGGTGTCTATTTTTATACCTGACCCACCCCAGTTACTAGTAATACAGCTCTCACAAAGATAATTGCAACGCAGCGACCTAAATAAATGCAACAAACACATTTTACAGCCGATTTCCTTAAACTTTTCAACCTTTTTTCCCCCTTTTTTCATGGTTCCCCAAAAAATTGTCGTTACTTCGAGAGGGACGCTATTCCCGGGGTTGTAGAATCGAGAGTTGACTGTAGTAAGCACCTCTAGAAGGTCTCTAAAGTGTTTTTATGGTAAAATAGCTCCATAACTGCCGGAGTCAAGGACTAATCTATATAATTATTTAAACACCTCTAGAAGCTATCTGAAGTGTTTTTTTAAGTCATCATAAAACCATAAATGCAGGAGAATATAACAAATTATGAATATTAAACACCTCTAGAAGCTCTCTGAAGTGTTTTTTATGTCATCATAAAACCATAAATGCAGGAGAATATAAAAAATTATGAATATTAAATACCTCTAGAAGCTCTCTGAAGTGCTTTTTATGGTAATACAGCCCCCTAATTTGTGAACCATAAATAAAGCCATATATTATATTTTGTTGATAAAATTTCGGGGGTTGTTTGAACCCCTACCCTGACTAGGGCCTTGCTCATCCCTCTTCAGAAGTGAGAAGTGATCTAGAAGTAAAAAGTAGTGAGGCCACTATACCGCTCCAAAAGTTTGTTTACTTGCAAAAAACAAATCGATCGTGCTGATGTGGGTGTGTGAGTAATAATAATAATAATTATTATTATTATTGTTTTGAGGCCCGTCGACACAGTAAGGTCATTAGGGCCTTTAAAAATAAATTAAACACAGTAGAATCCCCAATGGGAAGAGACATCACATAGTCCACCTGTTAGAATAAACAGGTGGAGAGATAAAATATAAAACAATATACAATAATAAAATTTTTAAATTAATTTAAAAACAGTTATTCTCAATATGAGAAAATGCCCATTTGAGACACTCCATAGGAGCGCTCAAATGGGCTATTAGAATAAAAGAAGTGATACACCTGCTAAAATAAAACCACAGGTGTATACACTACGTTAAAATTACAAAACAAACATATTAAAATTTAACACATTAAAATCATAAAACGTGTTAAAATAATACGTTAAAAAGACAAAACAAACATATTTAAATATACTAAAATGTTAAAAAAAAACTCAATATGAGAAAGTCCAGATGAGTCACTTTATAAAAGTGACTCAAATAGCATTAAAAAGATCCGCCTGGCGTATAAAACGAAGTAAACATATAACTCCATCCGCGCTATCGCGTAGTAAAAACCGAAGGTCACCTTTAAAATTAAGTGCCAGGCGGATAGGGGCATACTTGCGACACTCCACCAAAATGTGGTACACACTAAGGGGAGCATCGCAAAACTCACACACTGGAGGTGGGTCCCCTCTTAATAAAAATCCATGGGTCAACGCTGTGTGTCCGACGCGGAGCCTTGTCACGATTACCTCCTCTCTTCTGGACTTTCGTATAGAAGAGGGCCACCGCGACACACCGTCCCTGATGGACCGCAGCTTGTTCTGAGCAGGGTCGAAACCCACTGCTCGTGCCAGGTGCGTAAGACCCCACGCCGAACATAACCCTTTAGATCTAAAAACATCACACCCATACTCGCCTCCGGAGGCAGGCGTGCCGCCTCCTTGGCCGCCTGGTCAGCCAGTTCATTTCCTGAGAGACCGGCGTGACCAGGAATCCAGCAAAAGGCGAGCCGGGTGCTTAATGAATCAATTTTTAAAATTTGCTCATGTATCATCTGCACCAGGGGATTCCAAGAGTAGAGGGTGGACAATGCCAACAAAGCACTCATGGAATCCGTGCAGATGAGAACAGAACGGTGACACTTACGATACACAAAACACAGAGATTTAAAAATGGCGTATAATTCAGCCATAAAAACACTGGATTCACCAAGTAAACCAAATTTAAAATTGTTTCCCTCCACAACAAATGCGCATCCCACGGAAGCCCCACACTTGGAGCCGTCCGTATAGATGCGCTCAAAGCCCTGAAAGCGAGTGGAGAGGAGCTCATTAAATGTCCTCTCATATATAATCGGCGGGGTGGTCGCTTTAGGGAACTTGGCAAGATCATAATGGCATTGAAGTAGGCGAATCTTCCAGGGAGAAACTCTACCTGGGTATGTGGGGATAGCCTTTGGCAGGACTATCCCACACGTGTCGAATACCGATAGCATCCTGATCCCAACCGGCCTTGTACTACGCCATTTGGTTTCATACAAGACACGGTTAGGGGGATGAAACACAGGTCGGTAGGCAACATGCTCCGGCATGCAGTGAAGTTTTGAAACGTAAGATGCCAGAAGATAGGACCGCCGGTAAGAGAGAGGGGGCTCACCGGCGTCGGCACATATGCTGACGACTGGACTGGTACGAAATGCACCAGTAGCCAGTCGTATGCCAGCATGGTGGACACTATCCAGCATCTTCAACGCCGAAGGTCTCGCTGATGCATACACTAAACTACCGTAATCTAGTTTCGATCTTACCAAGGCCCTATACAGGCGCATCAAGGTTTCCCTATCAGCCCCCCAGGACCGACCGCTAACCACTTTAAGCAGGTTGAGTGCTTTTATGCACCTCGCTTTCAGGTCTTTGATGTGGGGAATCCAGGTTTATTTAAAATCAAATAAAAGTCCCAGAAACTTTACGGTCTCCGAGACAGGTAAAACAACGTGATTCATTAAAATACTGGGGGCTTGTTGTATTCCACGTAATCTATGGAAGTGGACGACCGTCGTCTTGGCTGAAGAGAAGCGAAAGCCATTACGCGATGCCCACGACCATAGATTGTTGACAGAGAGTTGTATCTGCCGTTCAGCCCTGTGGAGACTCGATGAACTACAATAAATTGCGTAGTCATCCACAAAGAGGCATGAACGGACAGGAAGGTGTACGTTGTCCACAATGCCATTTATTGCAATGGCGAACAAAGCACAGCTTAAAATACTGCCCTGGGGCACCCCATTTTCTTGAATAAAATCATCGGATAAGGTGTTGTTTAACCTTACCCGGAAGTGTCTATCTGACATAAAATTAGCTATAAAAACAGGGAGGTTCCCACGGAACCCCCAGTTAAAAAGGGTTTTTAAAATGCCGTACCGCCATGTGGTATCGTACGCTTTCTCCAAGTCAAAGAAAACTGCCAAAAGATGCTGTTTATGGAGAAAGCCGTCACGAACTGCCGTCTCGAGACGGACGAGATGATCCACCGTTGATCGGTTGCGGCGAAAACCACATTGAATATTTGATAGTAGATTGCGGGATTCTAAATACCATATTAATCGTTTATTTATCATTTTTTCCAATATTTTGCATACACAACTAGTTAAGGCTATCGGTCTATAACTAGTTGGTTCTAATTTTTCCTTGCCACTTTTATATAGAGGGATAATTGTTGCTTGCCTCCACAGTGTTGGGAACTGACGAGATTCCCAAACACTATTGTAGAGGTCCAACAGACATGCTCGTCCAGCAGGGGGTAACTGGCGCAACATTTCATAATTAATGTCGTCGGGCCAGGAGCTGTGCTACCCGCCTGGGACATGGCATAGGTCAGTTCATCTAAAGTAAAGGGGGAGTTGTAATCCTCCCCCTGACTCCGACCAAAGTCAATAGAATGGCGCTCTATGTTCCGCTTATGCGCTGCAAACTCATTTGAGTAGCTTGCAGTGCTAGATATGGCGGTGAACATAGAGCCCAATACATTGGCGACCTCCACAGGGGAGGAGACAAGCGTACCATTTGACATGAGGGCAGGTATGTTATTGATTGTATTTTTCCTACTACGTAATTTACGAATATTGTCCCAAACCTTAGTTGTGGGAGTGGAAATTGTAAGGGTAGATATAAACTGTCTCCAAGACTCTCTTCTGCTTTCACGAATGATACGGCGAGCTCGAGCACGCATAATCCGGAATGATTCTAGATTATCCAAGGTAGGACGCCGATGGAAGAGACGTAATGCTCTTCGACGGTCAGAAATAGCCAATCTACACTCCTCGTTCCACCAGGGAACAGGATGGTGGCGCGGGTTTGGTGAGGATTTAGGGATAGATTCCCTCGCCGCCATGATGACCGTCGAAGTAAAATGGGCAATATTAACATCGACGTCCGGAGAAAGGGGTTGTACAAATACGGCGAGCTCGCGAAATTTATCCCAGTTAGCACGTTTAAGCACCCATTGTGGTGCACGTGCTATACCGGGAGGGTCTTCAATTAGCGAAAGCAGAATGGGAAAGTGATCGCTGCCACATAGATCCGAGTGGACCTCCCAAAGGAAGTGGGCAGCGATCCCGGGGCTACATAGAGTTAGGTCGATGGCAGAGGATACACCATTAAAGGTGGAAAAGTGTGTCTGGGTCCCGGTGTTCATTAACACCAGGTTTCCCGAGACAAGAATATCCTCTACCATCCTCCCGCGGGCGTCTGTATAATTAGACCCCCACACCAGGTTGTGTGCGTTAAAGTCCCCCAAGATAATATAGGGGGCGGGAAGTTGTTTAAAGAGGGCCTCTAGGCTCCTCTTTGAAACACGTTCACCTGGTGGGAGGTAGATGCAGCATACAGTTACTTCTATAGGAAGGGAGACTCTCACAGCAATCACTTGGAGATCAGATACAATATTTATAGACTTATTATATATATTGCTACGTGCAAGTATAGCCACACCTCCGCTAGCCCGATCGAAGAATGGCTTGTCGGTACGATATACATCGTACCCACGAAGCATCGGGCTGTCAGTTGGGTGGAAGTGGGTCTCCTGCAAACACAATATGGAAGGATGCAGGGAAGAAATTATTAGTTTAATTTCCTCTACACGAGCATAAAAACCCCTACAATTCCATTGTAGTAGCGACATTAGGTACAAATATAAATTTATTCATCCACGCAATCCATGTCACTATCTCTTAGTAATAAAAATTGGTTAAGGACCTTTTTAGGTCCTCTGGCCTTGCCAAGTCTCTCCTGGACCTCTCGTTTCAAGAGAGGCTTTTGTTTCTCCGGAAGAGACTTGGGGGTTGATTCTAAGCGCGAAGGCTTACAGCCTTTGGCACTTTTTTCTTACTATTTGTGTCGGCGACACCTCTCTGGACCTTTCTCCAGGCACCAGCAGGATTCGCCTTTGCGGCCTCACCCGTTCCGCCACCCACTCCAACCTCCGGTGACCCAGAGACCAGAGCGGACGAACCAACAACGGCCGCAAGTTCTTTTGTTTCCCCCGGCTGGTTCGGGGTGGGTCCCCGAGGTAGGTTCGGAGGAGGTCCCCGAGGTGGGCTCGGGGGAGGTCCCCGAGGTGCAGTCGGGTGTGTTCCCCGAGGAGGGCTCCTCGGCGGTACGGGTGGGGGAGACGACCTATGTTGAGATTTCGCCTCTTCTAGCAATTTAGGCGCCACCTTAGTTGGCACGTTATTATTGAGATTGTCTCGAGTAGAGACTAATGGCACAGGTCGTGTAGATGGCTTTGCGAGATTAACTGTGCAATGACAGTTGGGACAGTTGATATTCTGACTGACAATTTGGCTGTAGGAGGTTTGAAATACCGGAGCCTGACTAGATGTGTATTCCTTTCGTGCCTGGGCATATGAGATCTTCTTTTCGGATTGTATCTCCAGGACTTTTTTCTCTACCTTCCATTTCGGACAGGCCCGAGACCAGGCAGAATGCGGACCCTTGCAGTTGACGCAGTGCTTAGGAGACTCACATGGTGTTTCGTGAGCCTCCTGTCCGCAATCCGCACAGGTTGGCTTGCCACGGCATCGCAGCTTCGTATGCCCAAATTCCTGGCACTGAAAGCAGCGCCGGGGGTCAGGGACATACGGACGGACCCTGAGCACGTGGAAACCTGCTCGGACCTCCTTTGGAAGGGTAGGTGTTGCAAAAGTAAGGATATACGTGTCGTTTTTTTTCTCTTGTCCGTTTTTTTGGTTACAATGCGGTATACTTCGGTGACGTGCTGGGGGAAAGTTCCTCACAGATATCCTCAATGCTCACGCAGTCGAGGTCATAGCAAGTGACCACTCCCTTGCAAACATTGAGGAACCCGTGAGGCTCCACCTTCACCGGTATATGAGACGTATTGCTCAACGGTATTTTAGAGATTGCCATTACTTTTGAGGACTGAATATCTGTTATTGTTTGTATCATTATAGTGCCATCACGCAGTTTTCTTATTGATACGTCAGACTGTGCTGCACCATTTATCACTCTTTCGAGGATAAATGGGCTTACTCGCTTAAGACTTTCGTTTTCCTCTACTCGAGACATTACCAGGAAGCGGGGCTGGGGCCTCACAACTTCCTGGACTTTTTCTGTTAAAGGGCTGGACGGCCTTACCCGTTTCCGGCTCTTATCATTAATACGGCCCTGTGAGGGGCTGGGCAGTGAGTTGCCAGCGGGGTGTGGCAGTACGTTGCTAGCGGACAGTGAGGTGTCAGCGGTGACAATGGAGGTGGCCATGCCTTTTTTGGGGACAACCTGCACAATACTCGGATCGTAGACCCAGGGTGATCCAAGTTGGTTCTACCACATGAGGCCCTGTTAACCCTCCTGGCGGGAAACCCCACACGACGCTAGACATGACAACCTTCGCGTGGGGCTGCGCCAGGAGAGAGGTCATCGCAGTAAGTGGGTGCAGGAAAGTGCCAATTTTACGTCCGGGCCTTCGTGAACGCAACCGGTCTTTTCTCAAGGTAGGGTACCCGGTTATTGTCATCCCTAAGGCCCTTCTACCAAGATATTACAACCGGCGCACTTTCACTCAGGAGCTCTAAGCAGTGGTATCCGATAGTCATCAAAGGAAAGCCGTGTTAGATGCCAAGGTCATCAACGGTGGAGCCAAAAGTCTCTGTGCAGGACTGGACGGCAGGGGAAGGGAAGAAAGATGTAAGGAGTGAGGGAGCGAAGGGAGAAAAAAAATAAATAAAAAAAAATAAAAAAAAAAAGGAGTGAAAGGGAAGGAAGAAAAAAGGAGGTGAAAGGAAAGATTAAGGATAGGTTTTTCCTGCACGAGGTACGTCCTGCACAGAAGCCTCCCCTTTTAGTCGCCTCTTACGACAAGCAGGGGATACTGCGGGACTATTCTAAACCCTGTCCCGCAGGGGGGGAGTAATAATTGAGACAGAGTCTTGCTTGTGAGTGTACAATCATGTTTCACCAATTAGATGACCTAATTTCTTTTGGTTTTCATAATTTACTTTTCACTCCCAAATTCTGTTTTAAAATTTAGATAATTTAATGAACGTTTTCTTGAATAACGCAGAGAAAGGCAATGGGTCAAGTGGTGTATGATGTGAGAAGATTTGTTTGCTGACCCATCTCTAAGCCTCGTGACTTCTACCTCACTTGACCTTGTCTTGCTCATTGATGTTCTTGAAAACATTCCTTAGCAATCAAATAAATGCCACTTACTTCTACCTCAATCATTAATATTGTTCTTGAAAATGGCCTTAAGACATAAAAATAAATAATCTTAATTTACATACAAAGCCATACAAAAACTAAAAAAAGTAATTAAATCACAGACTCAAATGCAAGCAACCGCCATTATAGTTATTACTTTGGAGTCGTTGATTCAATGAGTTAGCACCAAAATAGTTTAAATTTACTATTTAAAAGATATAGAAAAAAAAATCTCATTTACTCGCAAAACCATTAAAAAAACTTAAAAAGTACCTCAAGTAAAAAAGACGGGAATGCAAGCAGGCTTACTGTCTCTTGATTATGTACAGACAGACCCTGGAATGTTATTATTAATATAGATACATAGTTTTTATTCGTTTAGTTAGGTTCTAAAACATTTTTTAAGCACATAGTCACCACCCGTTTGGTTTATGTATTAATTATTACTCTAATGGATTAAGGATGTTTTAGAGGAAGTGAACTCACATTTGCGGGGAGGGAGAGTCGGGATCCATCTAGAATAAAACACCCTCAATACAACCGAACGAGATTCGAACCTCAATCTCCTCGTCCTTGGCAGTCGAGTCCAACACAAGACTGAAGCGTTAAACAACCTAAGGGGGTTAACTTATCTTGAACACCCATCTTTATATATGGCGCCTTTTTAGAACAATGTAACTAAATGATAATTAAAATAAGAAATCTAGATTTCGGTGTTTCATAAAATATTATGTATCAACATATCCAAGAGAGAGATTTTAGAAAATGTCCGTCCCCATGTATGTTTGTCTGTCTGTATGTCTGTCCCTGACGATATATCTCAAACCGTCAGATGGAGTTGGTTAAAATTTAATATTTTAAAATTTTAGAATTTATTTGGAGCCTTTTTTACAATTTTATTCTGAATATAAAAATTAAGGGTAGTTTACTTAATGGGCCTTTTCTTATGCTTAGAAATATTCTTTAAAAACCTCTAATGATTTTGATTAAATTTAATATTAGGGTAGTGTTTGCCAATACAAATGAAACACTATGTTTGTTTTTTTGAACAAAAACGCCCCGGATGGTAGTTTATTATTTTTCCTTTTTTTTTAAATTCAAAATGTTTCGAAAACGGCTCTAGCAATTTTGACTAAAAGAGACATTTGGGCAGAGTTTGCCAATACAAATAACATACTACGTCTGATTTTGGGGCAATAAACGCTATGAATGGTAGTTTACTGATTACGGATTTTACAATTTTTTTATTATTTCAAAAATAGCTCCAACAATTTTGTTTTGAATTAATATCTGAGGATTGTTTTACTCTAGTGTAAATTTATATCTCAATGGGGGAGGGGGTGGTTCCCCCCTTTCAGGTCCCCCCCTGCCCCGTGTGTACTGCTCTGAGTAAGACATATTTCTCGATAGGACATAACTATGTGATGGGCAACATTACATTCGTTTGCAAGTACCAATTATTTACAAAAAATTATTGGGTATTTAATTTACACTTCCTGAACACAAAGATTACATCAGCACATGACTTACAAATTAACTTAATACTATGTCACACCCAGTCCCTAGGCTGACAATTTCAGTTCAAATAAAAAAATAGAGACCCATTCTTGTTTTTCTTATGCCCGTCTGTAAAAAGATAGTAAATTACCTTTTTGTAAGCTGAATTCAAACTAAACCTCATATTAATTTTACAGTTTTTTGGATTATTACAAATCAAATTCACTTTATATTTTAATAAACTGGTTCATTACCTTGGAATGGAAATAAATTGTGTTTTGTGTTCTATATTGCCTTTAAAATTGATATAGATAGTGCTGTTTAAAAGGACCGTGAATAAAAAATAACACAATTTAAACCTATTCACTTCTTACCATATTATTGCTATAAATCATAAACATGATTTTCCAACTGCCCCGTTAAACAAAAATAGTATTTAATTATTGTAAACAAGTGTGTTACCCTTACAACACCAGAAAGAACATCATAATTGCTCCCAAACGAGCGCTTGCACCACGCGCCGTCTGTCACAACCGTTACCAGAGGAACTCCATCTATGTCCACATCTCCTGCTTCAATGGCTAATCTTCCTTCTTCCTTTGCCGCAGCCTCCATTCTTTGCCATGCAACATCGTGTATGACTGAAGAGAGCTTCTTTTGACATTTGTTAAATGTTTCTTTGGCCATGCAAGGCATAACAAGTGTTGATGTTATTACTTTTAGTTGGCTATAGCTTTGTCCTGTCAATAACATACTCTCCACCCAGGCCATATTCGAATTCATGTAGGAATTTTCTTCGCTAGGCTTTTTTCAGAATATGACTTTTCTATGATTCCACACATATTACACTTAAAATGGTAAACATTTTGCATACCTTTTCTTTCCTCGCGGATAAAATCCATGTTGGCAAATGAGCAGTCAAATTGCCTGCTATGTAGGTAGACTTATCCTAGCTATTTCCTCAAATAGATAAGCAGCGTCAAACTTTCAACATCCATTGATAAGCACCCCTGGTGGTTTGATAAATATATCATTATTTTGTGTTGGGTTAAACTTCATTAAATTTTCTTTTCCAGGAGATAAGGAAAAAGTCTGACGCCATCTAGACAATCATCATTTTCTGAAATGGTGGAAAGAATCGTATCATCTGTGAAATTGGAACTATCAAGAGTTTCTACTGATGTTGGTAGTTTCTTTTTAGGCGTACTTGTGCTTATGTCCTGCCAAAATGAGCGCCCAGATTCTGAGTTATCTACTAAGGCTGGCTGGAGGATTGTAAATGTTTTTGAGGAAAACCTGCACAATTTAAAAAAATGAATGTAATTAATTAAAATACAACGGATGGTATTAGCACTCAACTATTTTATTATTACATTTAACACATTGGTTACTAATAACGAAATTTTGGAGGATAGGGTTGAGGAAAATTAACTAAGAGGAAATTTTTGAAATTTTTTTTAAGAGTTAATAAGGGACGATTAATATTATTAATGATAGGATTTTTATTTAGCATCGCGTCTTACTACCCGTTTGGGTTATACGCTAAGTACTAATTACGCTAATGGATTAGGAATTGGGAAGGTTGAATTAGAGGAAGTGAACCCGCATTTGCGTGGAGGGAGAGTGGAAAAAGATTTAGGAAAAACCACCGCAGTTCACCCGACTGAGATCCGAACATCGATCTCCCCGTCCTCAGCAGTCGAGCTCAACACGACTAGCGCGTATGCCAACTACGTCACATGGCGGCTAATTATAGAATTATATTTTTAATAAATTTGACAGGTTGTGGTAATTTAGCGTGAAAAAACATAGCTATATATGATTTAATATAATGATAATTTTGGCACTATAATTTGAATCATAAATAGAAAAAATTTGATAATAAAATTACAAGTTATTTTATCTTATGATGACAAATATGATACATCATTAAAATTTCAACAAACATCTAAAAAGTTTGAAATATTAAAATTAGGACTTTTGAGTCAATTTACATTAAAAACAGTGTTAAGATAAGATGATGTAAAAATGCATAGGGGAGACCGGGGCTGGTTGTAACAATTTTTACTTACTATTTTTTTTGCATCCCATACAATGTATAAGAAAAGATTTGGCAGTGCACACGAATAAAGTAAGATCTGTTCTTTTACAGTACATTTTTTAAAACATTATTAATAAAGCTAATAGTGCACTATAAATTAAAAACCTCTTTGATGGAATGTGTTACAACCCGCCCCGGATCGGGGTAGGTTGTAACAGACTTTGGGGTTGGTTGTAACAAGAAATTTGTATTATTAGAAAATCACTTTTTTATTGAAAATTATTTTAATTAATTAATATTTAAGGTGTATTTTATTACAAAAATATAAAAATTACAAACATCCTAATCTAACATTATTTAGGCTATAATGAGTATAGCTACAAAATAAAACACAGAATCAAGGCTTACTCCGAGAGTCCATCTGACTGGCAATTGTGACAAATGTACATTTTTGATTTCTTTGCACAATAAAAATGTGACCACAGCTGACAGTCCAAACAGCGAACCCACTCCTCGCCTGGTTTACTGGAAGAGAATGGTTCTAAGCACACTAAACAGAAACATTCACTCTCTTCTTCTGATGAGCTTCCTGGATCTAATTTATTCCTTGCAGACGTTTTGGCCCTAGATTGCTTTGGACTACTTAGTTTTATCTTCCTCTTAACCGCTCCCTTTTTTTGGCGTTTTCCATATTCTTCCTCAAGTGCGTTCTTCTCAGGAGTATCTGTCAAAATGGCACTTTTCCTGGTTTTCCTCCCACCCTTTGTTTTTCTTGGAGCTGATTTTGGAAGGGGCTGAACTAGCTCCGGGGAAAACTTGGCCATATTTTGGGAGATATTATTGGCCCTGGATGGACCAGCAACTCCTACCGGATTGAAAGAAATCTCATTGGTTCTAGTTGAACCAGAAATTGGTGTGATGGGTCTGTCCAGAACTAGTGATCTTCCAGGAGATCCCTCATTGCGTGGATCTGGTGCTGGCTCTGGATTTGGCCTGTCCGTCACAAATGAGGGGGAGAAGTCTGCATCCTGAAATACTTCCCTATTATAAGGAAATATTCCACATTTCTGGAATCCATGTTGAATATTCGTTGGTGTTGTGGCAATCGGAAATGCTACTTTTAAAACCGATGGAATGTGGAATATTGTCATAGGCCTAACGGTACCATCCGGGGTTTTATTATTTCTAATCCAAGCATCCATTGCTATGTTTATTTGTCTTTTAAGTGGTCCAAAAACACTTCGATCTAGTGGCTGGAGGCGATGAGTGCAATGAGGGGGAAATGAAAGCATTACAACCCCATTAGTTTTAGCAAAATCAAGACATTTTGGAGCTAAATGCGACTGATGGTTGTCTAAGAGAAGAAGGACGGGCCTCTCTTGAGAAGGACGAACACAATCAACAAAATGATTCAGAAAAATCAGAAATTCTGTTTCTGTTGTCCACCCAGATTTATTTCCAGTACCTATGCAACCTGTTGGACCATCTCTGATGAAGTGGTCATAAAATCTTACTCTGGGAAAGATGAACATTGGAGGAATAGCATTTCCAGCAGCATTGACAGCAACGGTTAACGTAACAAGTTGTCCTCTTTCAGCTGAAGTCATTGCTCCTATTTGTTTTATACCTTTTCTTGCAATAATTTTTGAGGGATTTTGAACAGTTGTGACTCCGGTTTCGTCCATGTTCCAAACATCATTTGCAGTGAATGAATACCTATCGTAAACTTCAGAGAGTTTATCAAAAAACTTTGAAACATTGGCACGGTTGAAGCTGGATGCTCGGCCTATACTAGTAGCCTCCGGAGTTCGAATCGATAATGAAGGATGACGCTTTAAAAATTATGAGAGCCAGTCTGCACCAGCTGTTTCATTGTCACTCCAAGTTTTTGGCATCGTAACATTGTAGTGCTTCCCACACAGGTAGGCAATACATCGCAAATCGCGTGGCGTGAGTCCAAAATAAATATCTGAGCAAGTTTCGATGTAAGTAACAAGAGCAGTCTCCTGTATTGGAGTGAAAACCTGTCTGTTTCCATAATATCCAGCCAGAGGCTTCCAGTCCACTTGAGGATCAGGCCTAGGTTCATTTTCTCCTGAAACAAGACACAAACTAAGTCAGTACACGTTTGCTTAGTTAATTAGGAGAAAACTGCAAATTTCATTTTAGGAAATTAATATTTTCTAAATATTATATAAAAAATAGAATTAACAAATTAATTATGGTTAATCATTTTCACCTAAATTATTTTTAAGCTTGACTTAGATTTTTTTAAATTCAGTATTAAAATTTCCACCAGTCAAAAAAATAACTTCAATTTATAATGAGGGCTTTAGTCGAATATAATTGATTTATAAATATGATATAATTATATTATAATTTCACAGCTTACGTTTACTTTTTCTTGAGATGTATCTTGTAAGGGTCACATGGCAGATGCTGTAACTTTTTGCAGATTGTCTGATGGATGTTCCCTCTCTCACAAGCTGAGCTGCTTTCTCCAACACATCAACATCAGCTTTACCTCGATCAGACTTCCTTTTGTAGTTCCGCATCTAAAATTACATTCTAAATTTTATTATTTTATTCATAACTCTTTAGTAGCTAAACGGAAATAGAATGAAAAAATCACCAGTATATTTTATACTTTGAAGTAGTATTAAATGTGATTATATAAATGGTATGGTAAAATTTCATAGGACACTAATATCATTCGAAATATCGAAACAAAACAAGCGGGGCGGGTTGTAACAGACAAAACTTGGTGTTACAACCTACCCCACATGACGCCATTAAATGAATTATTAATTTATGTGGGCTAACCATATTTTAAAAAAAAGGTTAAGGGCATATTCTGAAAGCCAAAACTACAAAGAATTGTGTGGGCTGAAAAAAGATTTACAAAACAATGTAAATTACTGAGAATAAGGGTAGAAGTCTATTGAAAAATATTTTCTTACCTTATAGAAAAATGATTTTTTTTCTCTTGCTGCTCGTACAGACGTCCGATTCTCATAGTCACAACTCAAACTGAAAGCTTTCACCAGTGCTATTGTGACCAAACTGACAAGTCACTCAAGTGAATAATGGCGGAACTATCGTCACTGTTACAACCTGCCCCTGTTACAATCAGCCCCGGTCTCCCCTATATTATTTGTCTTGTATTAAATTGGGAATTTGAACAGAATTACTTGTAAATTGAAGATATAAAGAATGAAAAAATATGTGTAAAAATTTAATTCCTTCTTTATCTGTGAACTTGGAACACTCAATCACATATCTTTTAACTCTGACATGATGATGATGCCGTTGTAACATCAAAACATGTAGAAGCTCAAAAGTGTTGCAGAGATTGCAGCAATATCCAAATAACAGGGGATTCACATATAGGGAAGGAATTCAATTTTTACATATATTTTCTCATTCTTTATATCGTCAATTTACAAGTAATTCTGTTCAAATTCCCAATTTAATACAAGACAAATAATATATGCATATTTACATCATCTTATCTTAACACTGTTTTTAATGTTAATTGACTCAAAAGTCCTAATTTTAATGTTTCAAACTTTTTAGATGTTTGTTGAAATTTGAATGATGTATCATATTTGTCATCATAAGATATAATAACTTGTAATTTTACCTTCAAAATTTTCTATTTATGATTCAAATTATAGTGCCTATATTATTTTACATCATATACCTATGTTTTTTCACGCTAAATTACCACAATCTGTAAAATTTACTAAAAATTGAATTCTATAATTAATAATAAGAGAAAATTCAGTCAAGATGGAGCCCTGACCTTCCATGCAAGTGTCAGTAACCCAATTCTGCTGGAGCACCAAATTTGATGAGTGACCTAAATACACACCTAACCTAAATCCCGTAAATATTTCTAACTGGATCACAAAATGAACCAACTTATCTAAACCAAAGTCCAACGTAACTTAGGTTGGCCCGCCACCTCATCAATTTTTTTTTCTTCCGTCGTTTTTGCTTCATTTGTGCTCATAGTTAATTAAAAAATTATCGTAATAAAATTCCGTTTGTGTCATTCGATTGTGCTCCTTTTGTTCTCATATATATCAGAAAGTTTATAATTTTTGCTTCAAAATGAGGGATTTTATGAAAGATTTAATGTGGCGGGCCAACTTGAGTACTCCCTATTCTGTAACCTGTTAAAGCCTTGAGCTCAAGTTGGCCCGCCACATTTAATCTTTTATAAAATAGCCCAATTTTGAAGCATAAATTATAGTTTTCGACCACATATGAGCACAAACGCGGCACAAATGAATGGCGTAATGCAATTTTTATACGTTATGTTTTTCAACATGTGGCTGACTAGCTTGTGCTCAAGTTGGCCCGCAACATTAATTTTTTTTTTGAAAAACCTAATTTTATAGCATAAATGTTCATGTTCGGGCACACATGAGCACAAACCGAGCACTAATGATGGGGGGAGGGGGAGGATTGGCGATGTGGTGGGCTAACTTGAGTTAGGTAAAGTCTAGGAATACTCAAGCAATAGAATTTATTGCAAGTCGACAAAGAGCTTATTATAGTCGACGCCATAAAATTTTTAGAAACTCACCTTTCTTCAGAAGAAGGAGACATAGAGTTGCAACCTATAGTTTCTGTCTGTTCTCGAATATTAGGTTTTTGCTGACTCGATGAAATGTTACCACCGCTGTTAGTATGTAAGTCATTTGCCTTTACAAAGCATACCCTGTAGATAAATAAGGTAACTTTTTAAGAAACTTGTTTTTCTATGAATACTATAAAACTACCAAATCAAAAGCCTATAAATGGTATATTTGAACATTTCTGACAGTAGAAAAAAATAAAGCCGAATTTACTATCCTGAAATGATATCATAAATCACCAAAATCACAGAAGTTAATTACATACTTTTATTAAAAAAGTTATTTTCATATAACCAGTAAATATTTTCTGTAAATTAAATATAATGTTGGTGTTATATAAAAATTGGTTAAATCTAAGAAATTACTATGCTTTGCCTTACATTTTGAATAATTTGTATTTCAGCACGTAGCTCTCAAAAATCTCAGACAAAAAGTGTAATTATTATCTGGGGATTTTATTGCTAGGACATATATATGCATGCAAGATAACACAGGATTTAATTTGTCAAGCCTGTTCAAGTATTAGTTACTGTAATATAAAATGTGTATTTAAAAAAAATCTATAATAATTTAGTTAAATAATTTAAAACAAATATCCCAGTGCCCTATTTTATTATTATTAAGACATGTGAACAAATATTATTCTTACATTTAATTTCTTGTGAATTTTTAAAGGCCAGTTTTGGTTTAAAAATAAGAAATAAGCCTTTGTTACTTTTTGGGCGAAAAAACCTATACAAAATTAAAACAACAGTATTAAAAAAATACTAGGGACGAGGAAGGATTTGATAGTAAAAGGTGCTCTCACATTAGCTTGTGGGGATATATGATAAAACCAAAGTGAATTTCACATTTAAAAAACTACCGCTAATGCACTTTGGTGGAGATTCGTGAAGCTCATCTCACCATGTAAGGCTCTAATCCTGAAACATTTATTAATATTTAGTGCATGATTAGTGCTTTAAATCCTGCAGTTTCAGAATTAGTTATTTATTTACAACGTACTAAGGGGTGTACATTACCGGCTGAGAGAGACTAGTTCACGCAGCCCCAACATGTTATGCAATAATTCAGAAACACATGTCGATACTTAGTATATAATCCTTGCTTTCAATAAATAGTGCTCAGTAATGATTAGAAAATTTAGGTTTACATCCAAAAAGTTACTTGAATTTACAGTATATCATCGGTAAACTTCTAGATCTTGATACAACCCTAATTGTTGCGATATTTAGGGTTAAACATTACGGGCTTTGTTTCATAAGGAAAGGAAAATTCATATTTACCCAGAAATTAAATATGTTGCTCACGGTTTTTATATTGTAAAGCTGATTTTGGAACTTTTTCAATTGAAACTACTAATCAGGCACTAAACATTGTAATAATTGTTTTATATTTAACCTTCACGTATCAGATCTGAGTTAGGCTTTATTAAAATTAAATTTTATTTTGCTTGTAGTAATAAAAAATTTGTTTTTGTTTATAGTTATACATATTTTAAGAAATTAAACTGTCCATTACTACTTTGTTAGTAATTAGTATACGTACAGTAAATATATGCTTTTTTTTTCTCTTACTTCTCTTCATGTAATGATTTTAGTATAGTCCAAAGAACGAATGAAAGCTCGTTGGATTTATAAGAATAATTATAAAGACCATAAAAATATATGTTTTAAATTTAATCAACAAAATTCAAATTATGGTTATTTACTCCACGGGACCAGCTTCATGAAGCTTCCGGTCGGGATTTTAACCCCGTCCTCCTTAATATAGGAGCAACACGACAAAATTAAACTAACACGTAACCGTTGAACAGTGAACTAGGTCCTATTTTTGTACTAATAAATCAGTATGTACTTACTTTGATCCAACAATAAAACGCTTCTTCCCTTTATTCCATCCTAATTATTTACGTCAAGCAGATAGTCAAAGTCTAGTTTTTTTCCCTTTTCGGTGGTCCGTTTTGCTTGTATTATTGTTCATGGTAGTTTTGATTGATCGAAAATAACAATATTATTCAATGTTATTAATGTATAATTATAATAGCTATAATAAGAAGACAAAGCATACACAACTGTTCGGAAACACAGGACCAGTTTGTAAACACATTTACTATAAAAGCTACAGCAAATAATATTATTTTAAACCTTTTTTAACCAACACTTAAAACTAAAAGATGTACGGTCTAACTGTGCGTTGTCTCATCTCTCAACAAGGCGAAGGCAGACATCCAACTAAAAGAGCGCATGCGCAAAGTGTCAACTGCCTTTCCTTCTTTATCCGGTTATTCTTTACTTCCAAAGCGTAGATGTAAGATATGGCTGCGCTACGTGATGGCTGAAAAGCATTAGCTTTGACGCGTCAAAACAGCAAAAGGAATTATCAATTATCTTTACATTTTATGTTGTGACCTTATCAAAAAATGACTTTATTTGTTTCTGAAAGGTTGTATCTAGGATTATCTAGTAGTTACCCTCGTCTCAAAACTATGACAATATACTTAAAAGGCAATTGAAAATGAGTAAATTTCGAATTTTCATTAATTTTGATAGACATAGATTATCAAAATATAAGGTGAGAGTACTAGATAAGCATGTTGCCACCTTTTATCTTCCCTTTGGTTTAAGTCAAGTTTGTAAAAAATAAAACACTACTTAACCATGGCGTATTTCCTGCACGTCTGTAACGCATTCCAACTCTCCGGTAGGCGGCCCCCTTAAATGCAAAAGTTAGAATCTTCTAATTGTGATGTTCTGTGATAATATTTAAAACAAATATTTATTTTACGAATATAGACCAATAATTTAGTTAGATTGCTTTAAAATCAGATTTACTGCTAGATGTACTTAAGTTTAATACAGTGACTGTAAGAGGACGTCCTCAGCTTTTAATTTCAATCCCTTCTAAAAAAAATCTACTTTCCAGTTTCAGTATTCATTTCAGCACTCATCATATTAATACTTAATAAGGCACGACTAAAACCATGCATTACATGAAATGTTGTGGGGTCGTTTCGGCAAAATAAACATTGTGGCCATTACGTGACTCCCGTGTCCATAGACCTGTGAAAGTTACATATGTTGTTCATTCCCGTAAAGACGAGCATAAATACAATCGTTTGTATAGTCATCCATGAAAAATGATTAATACAAATAAACGAGCACAATTTAATATTATGTACTTAGTTTGTTATAGTACTCATTGTAATCTCTGTATTTAATAAAATTATTACCCTTTCATTATAGCTGTTAATCTGTTTATCTAATGTTAAAAATGGAATAGAAACACTATAAAATGTTTAATAATAAATGTAAAATAAGCATAAACATATTTTTTCTAGATCAGGTTTTCTGAACACAAAGGCAGAATGTAACAAGTGAGATTATACAAAGCCAAAGCATTGAAACAATAACTAGAATAGATATTATTGAACATTAGTCTAATTACTAATATTGAACACTAGTCTAGTTACTAGTATTGAACATTAGTCAAGTTACTAGTATTGAACACTAGTCTAGTTACTAGTAATTAACATTAGTCTAGTTACTGGTATTGAACACTTGTCTAGTTACTAGTATTGAACATTAGTCTAGTTACTAGTATTGAACACTAGTCTAGTTACTAGTATTGAACACTAGTCTAGTTACTAGTATTGAACATTAGTCTAGTTACTAGTAATGAACACTAGTCTAGTTAATAGTAATTGACATTAGTCTAGTTAAAAGTATTAAACACTAGTCTAGTTACTAGTATTGAACACTAGTCTAGTTACTAGTAATTAACATTAATCTAGTTACTGGTATTGAACACTTGTCTAGTTACTATTATTGAACATTAGTCTAGTTACTAGTATTGAACACTAGTCTAGTTACTAGTAATTAACATTAGTCTAGTTACTGGTATTGAACACTTGTCTAGTTACTAGTATTGAACATCAGTCTAGTTACTATTATTGAACACTTGTCTAGTTACTAGTATTGAACACTAGTCTAGTAACTAGTATTGAACACTAGTCTAGTTACTAGTAATTAACATTAGTCTAGTTACTAGTATTGAACATTAGTCTAGTTACTATTATTGAACATTAGTCTAGTTACTAGTATTGAACACTAGTCTAGTTACTAGTATTGAACATTAGTCTAGTTACTAGTATTGAACACTAGTCTAGTTACTATTATTGAACATTAGTCTTGTTACTAGTAATGAACAACTGTCTAGTTACTAGTAATTAACATTACTCTAATTACTAGTAATTAACATTACTCTAGTTACTAGTATTGAACACTAGTCTAGTTACTAGTATTGAACACTAGTCTAGTTACTAGTATTGAACATTAGTCTAGTTACTAGTATTGAACAACTGTCTAGTTACTAGTATTGAACACTTGTCTAGTTACTAGTATTGAACACTAGTCTAGTTACTGGTATTGAACACTCGTCTAGTTACTAGTATTGAACATTAGTCTAGTTACTAGTATTGAACATTAGTCTAGTTACTAGTAATTAACATTAATCTAGTTACTGGTATTGAACACTTCTCTAGTTACTAGTATTGAACACTAGTCTAGTTACTAGTATTGAACACTAGTCTAGTTACTATTATTGAACATTAGTCTTGTTACTAGTAATGAACAACTGTCTAGTTACTAGTAATTAACATTACTCTAGTTACTAGTAATTAACATTACTCTAGTTACTAGTATTGAACACTAGTCTAGTTACTAGTAATTAACATTAATCTAGTTACTGGTATTGAACACTTGTCTAGTTACTAGTATTGAACATTAGTCAAGTTACTAGTATTGAACACTAGTCTAGTTACTAGTATTGAACATTAGTCAAGTTACTAGTATTGAACATGTCGTTCCTCGACTGGTTTTTCATGCTTCGGGGAGCTGGACGGGGCGTCTTCTAAACCTAGGTTGCGAAGTTTCAGCTGCACCTTTTTATTGGTTATGCATTTTATATGAGTTCTTCTGGGGTCTGAGAGGGGCAGGGGGTGATAATTGACTAGATTGTAAGGAGGAGGAAGAGAGAGGGGTCGTAATCGGTAGGTGGATTGCGTGGGAACAGGTTTCGGGGAGGATGACGCAGATGGATATAGGTAAGGTGTCAGTGTGATGAGGGCCTTGAAAATACGATTGTTCTCCCCTGACCTTACGGCAGATACCTCCCTTGCTGCGACGGTACGGGAATGGTGTTGGAGGGGGGGTCATGAGGTGTGGCAGCCCGAATGGTTCTGAGCGCATGAAAAGATTGTAAGAAAAAAGGAGGTGGGGATGGGTGAAGGATAAGTGGCAGCCCGAATGGATCTGAGCGTAAAGAATTATAAGAAAAAGGGGGGGGGGGACGGGTGAAGGATAATGGCAGCCCGAATGGTTCTGAGCGCAAAGAATTATAAGAAAAAGGAAGGGGGACGGGTGAAGGATAATGGCAGCCCGATTGGTTCTGAGCGCAGAGGAGTGTTTGTGTTAAAGAAATGAAACTAAATCATTAGGTAGGAGACAGGTGCTGAGGAGGGGTGAAGGATAAGTGGCAGCCCGAATGGTTCTGAGCGCAAAAGGGTGTTTGGGTTACAAAAATGAAACTAAATAATTAGGTAGGAGACAGGTACTGTTTATTATTTATTTTTTTCTTTATGTCTATACATGTACAATCTCTATCATCGAGAGGGGTGGGCCCAACCCTCCTCCTCGGTCTTAATCTCTAACTTATTTTATCATGTCTATTTTAACCTTCTTATTCTTAATCTAAGACTAAAACTACTGCATCTTATTACATGTTTTTACCTTTGAATAGGGTTTTTTCCCTTTTATTGTTTATGGTCTTTAGCTTGATCGAGCCCTTCGTCCCGGCGCGATCTCTTAGAGTGTTTGGAACTTAGTGGACGGGCCTTGGGGAGGACGGTGGCCCGTTTAGCAGACCGCGCAGGGGAGGGCTCGAGGAAGAAGGGGTTAAGGGCGACGTGGTCTCGGAATGGTCACTAGAGTCGCACAACAATTCCCCCTTGTAAAGTTGACCAGTTCCGCGACGTAAGTTCACTCGCGGTCACTTCGAACACTTTCTGATAACCCGGCACTTTTTGTAAACACTTTGTTCCGATCTAAACTTGCTCTTCTTCGTCCTGTGGCCTGCTTGAAGGTCTCAGTTGAAGCTGATCTCGGTGAGCCTTGATCTCGTGTGCTTGTGGGTTTGAGTCTAGTAGGATCTGGTACATGTGTTGTCCACACTGCCTTTGGATGGTGTAAGGCCCTGTCCACTTGGGGCAAAATCCGGCGTGGACTCCTTCTGCTGCGTTGGACAAGGGGTGGTTCCTCATAAGGACGCTGGCTCCTATGGGCAGGAGGTCTTTTTCGGCTGCTGCCCGTCTCCCTAAGTACCGTTCCTGGTACTTCTCCTGGTGCAGTCTTGCTTCTGTGTGTTGGGACAGTAGTCTTTGTACCCGTAGTTGACGTTGATCTGCCTCTTCTGGGATAGGTGTTTGCTCTGCCTCTGAATCCCAGTCTTCGGGCCGTCTGAGCAGTTGCCCGAAAAGAAGTTCGCTGGGGGCGAACCCGGTGGCCTCGTTTCTTCTGTTTCGGAGATGGAAGAGGATTTTTGGAATGGCTTTGTCCCACTGGCGATGATCCTTTCCTTGGAGACTCGTGCGAATTCCCACCTTTAGTTCTTGATTTCTCCGTTCGACTGGATTCTCCCTTGGGTGGTACGCTGCGGTTGTCCACCTTTTGGTTTTCCAGGCTTGGCAGATTTTCTTCCACGCAGACGAGCGGAATTGCGGACCGTTGTCTGTAAGAAGTGCTGCGGGGTATCCCCATCTGGGGATGATTTCTTGTTCCAAGATTCGTTGGATTTGAGGGACGTTGGATTTCGAGAGGGGAAAGGCCTCCGTCCATCGAGAGAAAAGGTCGGTGATGACTAAAAGAAACCGCTTCCCTTTGGTTGATCTGGGGTATGGCCCCATCAGGTCTAGTGCGACCTCTTTCCAGGGCGAAGTCGGCTTTCTGGCCTTCCATGGCGTCTTCGTCGTTCTCCCCGACGTCTTCATCGTGGCGCATGTATGGCAAGCTTGGACGTGCTTTCGGACGTCTCTGGTTACTCCTTTCCAGGAGTATTGTTTCCTAAGATTCTGAAGAGTATTCTTTTCTCCGGGGTGGCCCGCCTCTGCGTGGTCGTGGAAGTATTTCAGAATCTCTTCTCTCATTGCTGGAGGGGCTACAATCTTCATTGCTTGCTCTGGATAGTCTTTATACAACAGTGCGCCGTCTTGCCGAGTGAATCTGGCCGCATGGAGCCTTTCTTGTCTGGACCGTTGGTCTACGGGGATTTTTGCGATGTCTTCCAGACGTCTTATTTGATTCTGGATGTAGGGGTCTGTGTGTTGGGCCTTGATGACCCTTTCGGGTAGGGTCGGGGTGGAGGGTAAGTTGAGGAGGCGGAGTGGCTCGGGTGGGGGAAGAGGAGTTTCTGGGGGCATCATACGGTTCCACTCTCGTGTGTTATCTTCCGTGGATTCTTCTCCCGGGTTCCTTGATAGAGCGTCTGGTAGCTCGTTCTCCTTCCCTGGTCGGTGTTGGAGCGCGAAGCTGTACTCCTGTAGTAGCAGGGACCAACGGGTTAGCTTTGATCTGCCGTCCTTCATATTGTTTAGCCACGTCAGACATTTTGCGTCCGTTCTTAATGTGAACGGTTTGTCTAAGTAGATTTGATACCTTTTGATTGCCCATATTATGGCGAGGCATTCTTGCTCATTGTTGTGGTATCGGCGTTCCGCGGGTGATAGCTTTGCGCTAGCATAGGAAATAATCTTTCGGTGTCCTTCTACTTCTTGATACAAGACCGCACCTAATCCTATTCCACTGGCGTCGGTTTGAAGACAGAAGGGTATCTCTGGGTCAGGTCGGTGCAGGGCTTGGATGTGTTTAAATGCTTCTTTTGTCTGTTCAAAGGCTTTTTGCTCTGGAGCACCCCATTTCCATTTCTGAGTTGCTCCTGATCTGGTGGTGAGTAGGCTTGTGATATGGGCCATGTTCGGAATGAACTCTCGTAACCAGTTGCAGGTCCCGAGGAATTGCTGGAGCTGCCGCCGTGTTTTGGGGGTGGGATATTCTTGGATCACCTTGAGCTGTTCGGGGTTTGGGCTATTTCCTTCTGAAGAGATGATATGTCCCAAGTATTTGAGCGTGGTTTTCCCGAACTCGCACTTCTTCATGGCACCTGTGAGTCGGTACATTTCAAGCCGTTCCAAAACCCTTTTTAGATGCTCTAGATGCTCTTCGTAAGAGTTTGAAAATACTATAATATCGTCCATGTAAGCAAAACAAAATTTTCCCTGGTATCCTGCTAAGACCTTCTGGCTCATCATTTTTTGGAATGTCCCCGGTGCCCCTTTTAACCCAAAGGGCATGACCTTGAATTGATAGGTTTCGCCATTGGGCGTGCTGAACGCTGTGAGGTGTCTGCATTCAGGGTCTAATGGAATCTGCCAATACCCCGATTTGAGATCTAAGGTACTGAATATTTTGGCTGGACCTATTTCTTGAAGTAACTGAGGGATATGAATTCGCGGGCAGTTTTCTTCTTCTGTGTTGGCATTGAGTAGTCGATAATCTACGCAGAATCTAGGAGTTTTTTCCTTTCTCTCGACGATGACTATTGGTGCTTGGTACTGTGACGTGCTGGACTCTATGATATTGGTTCTGAGCATTTCCTCGACCTGGGTTTGGATTATTTGTTTCTTTTGGAGCGAGTATCTGTAGGTGGGTCCTCTGATGGGCGGTCATTCTTCAGGCGGATCTGATGTTGTGTGCAATTCGTTTGATTTTGGGGATTGAAAAGATCGAAGGCCTTCTGATGCTGCTTGATGACTTGGAAGAGGTGGGTTTGTAGTTCTGGGGGAAAGTCGTGTCGTACTTCCTCAGAGTTGAAGGGGTTGACCTTCCCTGGTTCCTTCGCTACCCAATACACTTGTTCTCTTTGCTCTTTTCCGAATATTACGCATGCGCGCTGGTAATCCACTATTACCTCTTGCTCGGAGAGCCACGTATGACCCAGAAGAATTTCTTCGACGAGATCGTCTGCGACTAGACACGTTATGACCATTTTCTTGAACCCTATTTCTATATGTAGCTGGCAGTGGCCTCGAATGTTTAGTTCCGTTCCTTCCTTGGCTAGGGACACCGAGGTGGGTGCCGTGACCATCCGTTCCCGTGTGTGAGAGTCGAGGGCTGAGGTCCTGACGAAGTTCTGTGATGCTCCGGAGTCTAGTACGGCTCGAAGCTCTCTTGAGGGCGTGCGAACTGGGATTCGGGGTAAGTTTGACTGTGGTCCACTGCTAAGTATGGCCTGTTGAGCCGGGATGAGTTCGGCCTCGTTTTCATCCCCTGGTTCCGTTTCCCGCGCTAGGTTGTGTGGTTTGTGCGTCGTGTGGTCTGTCCATGGTTCTTCTTGCGAGGAGTACGGGGCACTCTCGGTGGAAATGCTGGGCGGGACAGAAGTGACATGGAGGAGGGGGTCGGGTATTTCGGAGGGGAAGGGGCCTTGGCGGCTCGTGAGGGGAGGGTGGGAGTATATCTCGTTGCACTGCCTGAGCTCGCTCTAGTAATTGGTCTATGGTAGTGGGTGGGACGGAGGTGATAAATGGCCGTATGGTGGGGTGGAGGAGCTCACTTATGAGGGGTAGAATTTGCTCGTCGGGAGCGGTGGGGAAGAATCGCTTGTACAGTCTCATCTTTCTGAGAATGAAATGGTCGGTAGATTCTCTGGCTGTCTGGGCTTCTCCATATAGCTTCGCTTGGAGTTTGACTCTCAGTGGTGGAGAGTCGAATCGTTCTTGAAGCCTTTTTTGAAGTTCTTCCCAAGTGTTGGAATATCCCTCATAGTATTTCCACCACTGCGCGGCGTCTTGATTCAATCTTTCCTTCACTAGCGTTGTCCATAGCTCCTTGGGTGTGTTGCTGTCCTGGAGGATTGCTTCGCACTTCCTCAGATATGCTGCCGGGTCTTCATGGTCCAGGCCTGAGAATCCGGGGAGAATAGGCTGGAAGGTGAGCTGCGTGGGATTGGTGGCTAGTATGGCGGGGGATTGGCTTGCCTTTCGGCGGAGTTCTTCAAGTTCGTCGTGCTCAGCGGCCGTCTTTTCATTGCAAGGTTGGCAGATGAATTGGAGCCCAGTGGTATCTCTGTCTTTTTCTTCCCAGTTTAAGCAGAGGAAATGATACTATTCCTCGCACTTATCACAGTAGATTGTTCTTTCTCCCTTCCCGGGGCAGGCGGGGAAACCGCACTGATGTCGGATACGTCTTGGCATTTTTTTTTGTTTAATTTTTTTATTTTATTATTTTTTTTTTTTTTTTTTTTTTAGGGCGCCACCGATTTTTTCTGAACTCGGAAAAGTGGTGAGTCCTTAGGTTTTGGGTTCTCTGCTGGCTTCAGCCGGTCACTCTTCTCTCTTGTTCAGGAGAAGTGGCCCCACGTTGGGCGCCATCTTGTCGTTCCTCGACTGGTTTTTCATGCTTCGGGGAGCTGGACGGGGCGTCTTCTAAACCTAGGTCGCGAAGTTTCAGCTGCACCTTTTTATTGGTTATGCATTTTATATGAGTTCTTCTGGGGTCTGAGAGGGGCAGGGGGTGATAATTGACTAGATTGTAAGGAGGAGGAAGAGAGAGGGGTCGTAATCGGTAGGTGGATTGCGTGGGAACAGGTTTCGGGGAGGATGACGCAGATGGATATAGGTAAGGTGTCAGTGTGATGAGGGCCTTGAAAATACGATTGTGCTCCCCTGACCTTACGGCAGATACCTCCCTTGCTGCGACGGTACGGGAATGGTGTTGGAGGGGGGGTCATGAGGTGTGGCAGCCCGAATGGTTCTGAGCGCATGAAAAGATTGTAAGAAAAAAGGAGGTGGGGATGGGTGAAGGATAAGTGGCAGCCCGAATGGATCTGAGCGCAAAGAATTATAAGAAAAAGGAAGGGGGACGGGTGAAGGATAATGGCAGCCCGAATGGTTCTGAGCGCAGAGGAGTGTTTGTGTTAAAGAAATGAGACTAAATCATTAGGTAGGAGACAGGTGCTGAGGAGGGGTGAAGGATAAGTGGCAGCCCGAATGGTTCTGAGCGCAAAAGGGTGTTTGGGTTACAGAAATGAAACTAAATAATTAGGTAGGAGACAGGTATTGTTATTATTTATTTTTTTCTTATGTCTATACATGTACAATCTCTATCATCGAGAGGAGGGTGGGCCCAACCCTCCTCCTCGGTCTTAATCTCTAACTTATTTTATCATGTCTATTTTAACCTACTTATTCTTAATCTAAGACTAAAACTACTGCATCTTATTACATGTTTTTACCTTTGAATAGGTTTTTTCCCTTTTATTGTTTATGGTCTTTAGCTTGATCGAGCCCTTCGTCCCGGCGCGATCTCTTAGAGTGTTTGGAACTTAGTGGACGGGCCTTGGGGAGGACGGTGGCCCGTTTAGCAGACCGCGCAGGGGAGGGCTCGAGGAAGAAGGGGTTAAGGGTGACGTGGTCTCGGAATGGTCACTAGAGTCGCACCACAAACACTAGTCTAGTTACTAGTAATTAACATTAATCTAGTTACTGGTATTGAACACTTGTCTAGTTACTAGTATTGAACATTAGTCTAGTTACTAGTATTGAACACTAGTCTAGTTACTAGTAATTAACATTAATCTAGTTACTGGTATTGAACACTTGTCTAGTTACTAGTATTGAACATTAGTCTAGTTACTAGTATTGAACACTAGTCTAGTTACTAGTAATTAACATTAGTCTAGTTTACTAGTATTGAACACTAGTCTAGTTACTATTTGAACATTAGTCTAGTTACTAGTATTGAACATTAGTCTAGTTACTGGTATTGAACACTTGTCTAGTTACCAGTATTGAACATTAGTCTAGTTACTAGTATTGAACACTAGTCTAGTTACTAGTATTGAACATTAGTCTAGTTACTGTATTGAACACTAGTCTAGTTATAGTATTGAACATTAGTCTAGTTACTAGTATTGAACAACGTCTAGTTACTAGTATTGAACACTAGTCTAGTTATAGTATTGAACACTAGTCTAGTTACTAGTATTGAACATTAGTCTAGTTACTGTATTGAACACTTGTCTAGTTACAGTATTGAACATAGTCTAGTTACTAGTATTGAACACTAGTCTAGTTACTAGTATTAACATTAGTCTAGTTACTAGTATTGAACATAGTCTAGTTATAGTATTGACATTAGTCTAGTTAATAGCTTGAACACTAGTCTGGTTACTAGTATTGAACACTAGTCTAGTTACTAGTAATTACATTAATCTAGTTAATGGTATTGAACACTTGTCTAGTTACTATTATTGAACATTAGTCTAGTTACTAGTATTGAACACTAGTCTAGTTACTAGTAATTAACATTATCTAGTTACTAGTATTGAACACTGTCTAGTTACTAGTATTGAACATTAGTCTGTTACTAGTATTGAACACTAGTCTAGTTACTAGTAATAACATTAATCTAGTTACTGTATTGAACACTTGTCAGTTACTAGTATTGAACATAGTCTAGTTACTAGTATTGAACAATAGTCTAGTTACTAGTAATTAACATTAATCTAGTTATTGGTATTGAACACTTTCTAGTTACTAGTATTGAACACTAGTCTGTTACTAGTATTGAACACTAGTCTAGTTACTATATTGAACATTAGTCTGTTACTAGTAATGAACAAGTTAGTTACTAGTATAACATTATCTAGTTCTAGTATTGAACATATCTAGTTACTAGTAATTAACATTATCTAGTTACTGTATTGAACACTTGTCTAGTTACTAGTATTGAACATTAGTCTAGTTACTAGTATTGAACACTAGTCTAGTTACTAGTATAATAATCTAGTTACTGTATAACACTGTCTAGTTACTAGTATTGAACACTGTCTAGTTACTAGTAATTAACATTAATCTAGTTACTGGTATTGAACACTTGTCTAGTTACTAGTATTGAACACTTGTCTAGTTACCAGTATTGAACATAGTCTAGTTACTAGTATTGAACACTATCTAGTTACTGTATTGAACATTAGTCTAGTTACTAGTATTGAACACTAGTCTAGTTAATATTATTGAACATTATTAGTTACTAGTATTGAACATTAGTCTAGTTACTGGTATTGAACACTTGTCTAGTTACTAGTATTGAACACTAGTCAGTTACTAGTATTGAACACTAGTCTAGTTACTATTATTGAACATTATTCTTGTTACTAGTATTGAACAACTTCTAGTAATAGTATTGAACACTAGTTAGTTACTAGTATTGAACACTAATCTAGTTACTAATATTGAACACTAGTCTAGTTACTAGTATTGAACACTAGTCTAGTTACTAGTATTGAACACTAGTCTAGTTACTATTATTGAACATTAGTCTGTTACTAGTATTGAACAACTGTCTAGTAATAGTATTGAACACTAGTCTAGTTACTAGTATTGAACACTAGTCTAGTTACTATCATTGAACACTAGTCTAGTTACTAGTATTGAACACTAGTCTAGTTACTAGTATTGAACACTAGTCTAGTTACTAGTATTGAACATAGTCTAGTGACTAGTTTTGAACACTGTCTAGTTACTAGTATTGAACATTAGTCTAGTTACTAGTATTGAACACTAGTCTAGTGACTATTATTGAACACTAGTCTAGTTACTATTATTGAACATTAGTCTTGTTACTAGTATTGAACAACTGTCTAGTTACTAGTAATTAACATTAATCTAGTTACTGGTATTGAACACTTGTCTAGTTACTAGTATTGAACATTAGTCTAGTTACTAGTATTGAACACTAGTCTAGTTACTAGTATTGAACACTAGTCTATTTACTGGTAATTAACATTCGTCTAGTTACTGGTATTGAACACATGTCTAGTTACTAGTATTGAACATCAGTCTAGTTACTATTATTGAACACTAGTCTAGTTACTGGTATTGAACACTTGTCTAGTTACTAGTATTGAACATTACTCTAGTTACTAGTATTGAACACTAGTCTAGTTACTAGTATTGAACACTAGTCTAGTTACTAGTATTGAACACTAGTCTAGTTACTAGTATTGAACACTAGTCTAGTTACTATTATTGAACATTAGCCTTGTTACTAGTATTGAACAACTGTCTAGTATTAGTATTGAACACTAGTCTAGTTACTAGTATTGAACACTAGTCTAGTTACTAGTATTGAACACTAGTCTAGTTACTAGTATTCAACATTAGTCTAGTTACTAGTATTGAACACTAGTCTAGTTACTGGTATTGAACACTAGTCTAGTTACTAGTAATTAACATTACTCTAATTACTAGTATTGAACACTAGTCTAGTTACTAGTATTGAACACTAGTCTAGTTACTAGTATTGAACACTAGTCTAGTTACTAGTATTGAACACTAGTCTAGTTACTATTATTGAACACTAGTCTAGTTACTAGTATTGAACACTAGTCTAGTTACTAGTATTGAACACTAGTCTAGTTACTAGTAATTAACATTAATCTAGTTACTGGTATTGAACACTTGTCTAGTTACTATTATTGAACATTAGTCTTGTTACTAGTATTGAACAACTGTCTAGTTACTAGTATTGAACACTAGTCTAGTTACTGGTTTTGAACACTAGTCTAGTTACTGGTATAGAACACTTGTCTAGTTACTAGTATTGAACATTAGTCTAGTTACTAGTATTGAACACTAGTCTAGTTACTAGTAATTAACATTAGTCTAGTTACTAGTATTGAACACTTGTCTAGTTACTAGTATTGAACATCAGTCTAGTTACTAGTATTGAACACTAGTCTAGTTACTAGTATTAACACTAGTCTAGTTACTATTATTGAACACTAGTCTAGTTACTAGTATTGAACACTAGTCTAGTTACTATTATTGAACACTAGTCTAGTTACTATTATTGAACACTAGTCTAGTTACTAGTATTGAACACTAGTCTAGTTACTATTATTGAACATTAGTTTAGTTACTAGTATTGAACACTAGTCTAGTGACTAGTTTTGAACACTAGTCTAGTTACTAGTTTTGAACACTAGTCTAGTTACTAGTATTGAACATTAGTCTAGTTACTAGTATTGGACACTAGTCTAGTTACTAGTATTGAACACTAATCTAGTGACTAGTTTTGAACACTAGTCTAGTTACTAGTATTGAACATTAGTCTAGTTACTAGTATTGAACACTAGTCTAGTTACTATTATTGAACATTAGTTTAGTTACTAGTATTGAACACTAGTCTAATTACTATTATTGAACATTAGTTTAGTTATTAGTATTGAACACTAGTCTAGTGACTAGTTTTGAACACTAGTCTAGTTACTGGTATTGAACACTTGTCTAGTTACTAGTATTGAACACTAGTCTAGTTACTAGTATTGAACACTAGTCTAGTTACTATTATTGAACACTAGTCTAGTTACTAGTATTGAACACTAGTCTAGTTACTATTATTGAACATTAGTTTAGTTACTAGTATTGAACACTAGTCTAGTGACTAGTTTTGAACACTAGTCTAGTTACTAGTATTGAACATTAGTCTAGTTACTAGTATTGGACACTAGTCTAGTTACTAGTATTGAACACTAATCTAGTGACTAGTTTTGAACACTAGTCTAGTTACTAGTATTGAACATTAGTCTAGTTACTATTATTGAACACTAGTCTAGTTATTAGTATTGAACACTAATCTAGTGACTAGTTTTGAACATTAGTCTAGTTACTAGTATTGGACACTAGTCTAGTTACTAGTATTGAACACTAATCTAGTGACTAGTTTTGAACACTAGTCTAGTTACTAGTATTGAACATTAGTCTAGTTACTATTATTGAACACTAGTCCAGTTACTAGTATTGAACACTAATCTAGTGACTAGTTTTGAACACTAGTCTAGTTACTGGTATTGAACACTTGTCTAGTTACTAGTATTGAACACTAGTCTAGTTACTAGTATTGAACACTAGTCTAGTTACTATTATTGAACACTAGTCTAGTTACTAGTATTGAACACTAGTCTAGTTACTATTATTGAACATTAGTTTAGTTACTAGTATTGAACACTAGTCTAGTGACTAGTTTTGAACACTAGTCTAGTTACTAGTATTGGACACTAGTCTAGTTACTAGTATTGAACACTAATCTAGTGACTAGTTTTGAACACTAGTCTAGTTACTAGTATTGGATACTAGTCTAGTTACTAGTATTCAACACTAGTCTAGGGACTAGTTTTGAACACTAGTCTAGTTACTAGTATTGGACACTAGTCTAGTTACTAGTATTGAACATTAATCTCTCTCCCAGCATCGATCCCGGTTCCATCTTGTACACTCAGAGCTCAGTCTATCTTTCCTCCGAGGGATGAGAATATCTCTCCACTTTCTCGTTGGCCCTTCCATTTTATCTGTTGTTGAATCAATGTCTGGTAAACAAGGTGACCAACTTCCTTGTTGTTTTCTCCAACAAGCTGGCGTATATATGACGAAATTATTGGTTATAAGAAGCAGTTGACCACCTTTTTGGTCAGTTGACCATATCTTAAACCACCACACATGGACAACACCTGTTCAATCATTGTAAGTACTACCCTAGTTATTACGAATGATTAGTATCCTGTATTTACACATTAACGACTATTACCGTAACTAGCTAACGTATTTAAATATGAAGATGATTAACGACCTATCTATGTGAGGTATAATTATTACATCATTATTATGAGTCAATCTATTTTCAATGCTCATTCCCGGGACTTAGCATTATTCCCTTGAGTTGCGCTCAGTATATTTACAATGTTCATTCTCAGGACCTAGAATTCTTCCCTTGAGTTGTGCTCAGTATATTTACAATGTTAATTCTCAGGACCTAGAATTCTTCCCTTGAGTTGTGCTCAGTATATTTACAATGTTCATTCTCAGGACCTAGAATTTTTCCCTTGAGTTTTGCTCAGTATATTTACAATGTTCATTCTCAGGACCTAGAATTCTTCCCATGAGTTGTGATCAGTATATTTACAATGTTCATTCTCAGGACCTAGAATTCTTCCCTTGAGTTGTGATCAGTATATTTACAATGTTCATTCTCAGGACCTAGAATTCTTTCCTTGAGTTGTGCTCAGTATATTTACAATGTTCATTCTCAGGACCTAGAATTCTTCCCTTGAGTTGTGCTCAGTATATTTACAATGTTAATTCTCAGGACCTAGAATTCTTCCCTTGAGTTGTGCTCAGTATATTTAAAATGTTAATCCTCAGGACCTAGAATTCTTCCCTTGAGTTGTGCTCAGTATATTTACAATGTTAATTCTCAGGACCTAGAATTCTTCCCTTGAGTTGTGCTCAGTATATTTACAATGTTCATTCTCAGGACTTAGCATTATTCCCTTGAGTTATGCTCAGTATATTTACAATGTTCATTTTCAGGACCTAGAATTTTCCCTTGAGTTGTGCTCAGTATATTTACAATGTTAATTCTCAGGACCTAGAATTCTTCCCTTGAGTTGTGCTCAGTATATTTACAATGTTCATTCTCAGGACCTAGAATTCTTCCCTTGAGTTGTGCTCAATATATTTACAATGTTCATTCTCAGGACCAAGAATTATTCCCATGAGTAGTGATCAGTATATTTACAATCTTCATTCTCAGGACCTAGAATTCTTCCCTTGAGTTGTGATCAGTATATTTACAATGTTCATTCTCAGGACCTAGAATTCTTTCCTTGAGCTGTGCTCAGTATATTTACAATGTTCATTCTCAGGACCTAGAATTCTTCCCATAGGTTGTGCTCAGTATATTTACAATGTTCATTCTCAGGACCTTGAATTCTTCCCTTGAGTTGTGCTCAGTATATTTACAATGTTCATTCTCAGGACCTAGAATTCTTCCCTTGAGTTGTGCTCAGTATATTTACAATGTTCATTCTCAGGACCTAGAATTCTTCCCTTGAGTTGTGCTCAGTATATTTACAATGTTCATCCTCAGGACCTAGAATTCTTCCCTTGAGTTGTGCTCAGTATATTTACAATGTTCATCCTCAGGACCTAGAACTCCTCCCTTGAGTTGCGCTCAGTATATTTACAATGTTCATTCTCAGTACCTAGAATCTTCCCTTGAGTTGTGCTCAGTATATTTACAATGTTCATTCTCAGGACCTAGAATTCCTTCCTTGAGTTGTGCTCAATATATTTACAATGTTCATTCTCAGGACCTAGAATTCTTCCCTTGAGTTGTGCTCAGTATATTTACAATGTTCATCCTCAGTACCTAGAACTCCTCCCTTGAGTTGCGCTCAGTATATTTACAATGTTTATTCCCATGAATTAGCATTATTCCTTTGAGTTGTGATCAGTATATTTATAATGTTCATTCTCAGGACCTAGAATTCTTCCCTTGAGTTGTGCTCAGTATATTTACAATGTTAATTCTCAGGACCTAGAATTCCTCCTTGAGTTGTGCTCAGTATATTTACAATGTTAATTCTCATGAATTAGCATTATTCCTTTGAGTTGTGATCAGTATATTTATAATGTTCATTCTCAGGACCTAGAATTCTTCCCTTGAGTTGTGCTCAGTATATTTACAATGTTCATCCTCAGGACCTAGAATTCCTCCCTTGAGTTGTGCTCAGTATATTTACAATGTTCATTCTCAGGACCTAGAATTCTTCCCTTGAGTTGTGCTCAGTATATTTACAATGTTCATTCTCAGGACCTAGAATTCTTCTCTTGAGTTGTGCTCAGTATATTTACAATGTTCATTCTCAGGACCTAGAATTCTTCCCTTGAGTTGTGCTCAGTATATTTTACAATGTTCATTCTCAGGACCTAGAATTCTTCCCTTGAGTTGTGCTCAGTATATTTAAAATGTTAATTCTCAGGACCTAGAATTCCTCCCTTGAGTTGTGCTCAGTATATTTAAAATGTTAATTCTCAGGACCTAGAATTCCTCCCTTGAGTTGTGCTCAGTATATTTAAAATGTTAATCCTCAGGACCTAGAATTCCTCCCTTGAGTTGTGCTCAGTATATTTATTATGTTTATTCCCAGGAATTAGCATTATTCCCTTTAGTTGTGCTCAGTATATTTACAATGTTCATTCCCGGGACCATAACTCTTCCCTTGAGTTGTGATCAGTATATTTACAATGTTTATTCCCAGGAATTAGCATTATTCCCTTGAGTTGTGCTCAGTATATTTACAATGTTCATTCCCGGGACCATAACTCTTCCCTTGAGTTGTGCTCAGTATATTTAAAATGTTAATTCTCAGGACCTAGAATTCTTCCCTTGAGTTGTGCTCAGTATATTTAAAATGTTAATTCTCAGGACCTAGAATTCCTCTCTTGAGTTGTGCTCAGTATATTTAAAATGTTAATCCTCAGGACCTAGAATTCCTCCCTTGAGTTGTGCTCAGTATATTTACAATGTTTATTCCCAGGAATTAGCATTATTCCCTTGAGTTGTGCTCAGTATATTTACAATGTTCATTCCTGGGACCATAACTCTTCCCTTGAGTTGCCTACGGACACTTACATAAGGAGCATAGTTTTACAACTAAACATCATAGGCCGGTGCAATACATTTATGCAACCCGGGAAATACAGAAAAATACGCACCAAATAACTAAAGTTTTAAGATTTTGTAGATTAGGTTTTTAAAAAAAATAATCTGGAGAATGTTTATTTTATGTTAAAAAAAGTTCTTATATCTTGTTAGTTTGATTAAAAAGAATTGTCAACTTGTAAAAAAAACTAATTTTTCTGAATAACATTTTTATTTACATTATTTATTACCTTATCTTGTCTTAAATTTATCACACCTTGTTTTGCTTTCAGATACATTATTTATTAGCTTGTCGTAAATGTACCACGTTTTACTTTGCTTTCAGCAAAAGTTTGAATTAAATTGAAGAGATCTAGAAATTCTAAAATGTCATTCTATATTGAGATTAAAGCCAAAGATTTATTTCTTTTCGTATTTTTTTATTTTTTTACTTAATTGTTGAGACTTTCTTTTTACTTTCTCTCTATTTTACAGCTAGAGAAAGTATGGTGATCGTCAAAAAAATCGAACTCAAGATTTTGATGAATTTTGACGTTTCATGACTTCCTGAATCCGAAAGTGGTTTTTGAATTTCCGTCTGTCTGTCTGTACCTCCAACTAGAGCCTAAAATATTTCAACGATTGGGCTAAAACTTGATATCTAGGGTTTTAATAGGGTTGCCCCGAGGGTTTTTTGGAATTGGATATCTAGCCCTAAAATTAAGGGTAGTTTACTGAAGGGAAAAAAGAGAAAAAGTCGATTTTCTCAAAATCGGCTCTAACGATTTTGATTAAATTTGATTTATAAATATTAATAAATATTCTAAATAAAATGGCTATTCTCAATATTTTGGCATAATGGCTTTAAGGGCTCCGGTCTGATGCGTAAATTAACATTTTTTTTTATAATATCTCCGAAAATATTTGAGATATGAAATGACTTAGCATTACAAATATTTATATTACAAATATTTTATTCGAAACATATTTTTATAAAATTAATAACTTTCAATCTATACGCAATTATATATATTTTTTAACTTTTGGACATTAAAGTTTAAGTATTTCAACCGTAAAAAAAAATTAACCTGAAATGTTAATGGACGTCGACGTCTCTTGACCCCCCGAACCCTAAAAAATAGTCTTTGCAATGCCGTCTGTCTCTGTGTCTATTAAATCTTAAAATTAAGTGTAGTTTTTATAAGGGGCGCAAAGAGAAAAAATAGGTTTTCTCAAAAATCTGCTCCAACGATTTTGATTAAAATTCGTATATAGGCGTTGATTAAGATTATAAATAAACTGGATATTTTTATTTCCCCATAAAAATGATTTTTAGGGTACTTTACAGAAGCGTTAATTTCCGTATCTCCACAACTATTTGAGATACTAAACAACTTATCATTGCAAAATTGTAGGACTATTAGAAATAAAAACTTTTATTTGACATATATTTTTATAAAAGCAACAGTTTCTGAGATATTTGCAAATATATTAATACAATTTCGTGAGCTTTAGTTGTAAACATATACCACTTAAGTGTTAAAGCAATAATTCTCCAATGCCATAGAGTAATTAAATATAATTATAAAATAACATGTCCTGATTGATTGACTGACTGACTGACTGACTGATTCATCATCGCCGAGCGTAAACTATCAAGGCTACAAGCATGAAATTCGGACTGTATATTTATTTTGTTATGTAGGCACCCACTAAGAAAGGATTTTAGAAAATTCCATCCCAAAGGGGTCAAAATAGGGGATGATAATATGTATGAAAGTCCGTCATTTTGAAAGTTACATAAACAAAATTTTGTATTTAGGTTATTGACGTAAAACAAATAAATACGTGTTTCAGGAATTTTGGAAATTTTATTTAATAAGGGATGAAAAAGGGGGTGAAAGTTTCTATCGGACTTGCATTATTTTTGATCTGAGGTCAAGTTATGGTCATCAACGTAACGTAATATTTTTAATTAATCTGTAAATACATATGTATATTTTCGTATTTGTATATAATCAACTTCCACGCAAGCAAAGCCGCGGGCAACAGCTATCTAGTACATGCATATATATATACATATATACATATATACATACATATATACATACATACATACATACATACATACATACATACATATATGCATATATATACATACATACATATATACATACATACATACATATATACATACATATATACATACATACATATATACATATATACATACATATATACATACATATATACATATATACATACATATATACATACATACATATATACATACATACATATATACATACATACATATATACATACATATATACATACATACATACATACGTAACTAATCACGCCCCGCCGTTCCCTTAAGGGGTAGGCAAGAAACCGTGCATATAGCTCAATAAACAACAACTCCTTATTTAATCTATCCTCACTATTTTTGTCCACAATTCTCTATCCTTGCATACTCCTTTAACTTCAACAACATCCATACGCCGACTCATGCATGCTATTTTATTATAAAAACTCTCTACGTTCCTCTTTCTCACACATTCATCTACAAGATTAACCACGTCTTGCATGGCCTACCCCTTCCTTTTGATCCACTCACTCTACCTTCATATATTTGCTTCATCATCCTCTCCACATGCCCAAATCAGAGTAAGACGCCTCTTTCACATGTACATATTGTATTCCCTCTCAAACCGCACTCCTTCAGCACCCATTTATTACTGACTGTCCATACGAGTTTTTACATATGCATTTCTTAGATATCTCATTACAACCACATTCACCTTGCTCTTGTGTTTCTCCTGTCAACAATGTTATATGAGCTTATTTTAAATAATTATACGTTAATGATTTCAATGCATAGTATCAAAGAGCTAGTATAGAGTTTTTTTTTATTAGCACCGCGTCTTACTACCAGTTTGGATTACTACGCTTAAAATGTTGTTCATTGAGGATTTCAAAGAAGAACATTTACTCTGAAAGAGTCTTTGTAGTTTTCTTTTATGTCCACCAATATATCTGATCATCCTTAGGATGGTTTGAGATCAATCTTGTATTCAGTGCCCAGATAGGCCCAGATAGTGATGGCGGGACCAAGGCAGAATCTCCCCCTGGAATAAGTTTGCCTCCCCCTAGATATATTTCAAATCCACTGATATCGAATATGAAGCTGAAAGACTTGTATCGAACTGCAAATAACGTGTAAAGGCATTCAATGTTCAGAAATATGCCAGATAGAGACCACTCCAAACAGATTCCAGATACATATTAATACATACTCGTATATTAGGGTGACAATGTCCCACCCGCTGGAATTGTTCATTGAGCTGATAAAAACACGCTAAACCCTTGAAATGTTGATGAGATGAAGACTGAGTTCGTTATATAAAACATGTCAAATCGTCAACACTAAGGAAAGTGTCGTGTATGACTGTATAAACAACATTTTGGGCAACCGCGATACTATTATTTGGCCTTGGATAGTCCTGTCGATGCTGTTCTATTACTTGCAAAAGGTAATGTCCCTGCTCTATCTGTTTGGCAATAATTCCAACGGATGATTGGATGTGTGAGATTCCACGCCCGGATGCATCATTTGCAACCTTCAGTGACATCATTACAACCTTCAGAGACATCATTTGCAACCCTCAGGGACATCATTTGCAACCTTCAGGGACATCATTTGCAACCTTCAGTGACATCATTTACAACCTTCAGAGACATCATTTGCAACCCTCAGGGACATCATTTGCAACCTCAGGGACATCATTTACAACCTTCAGAGACATCATTTGCAACTCTCAGGGACATCATTTGCAACCCTCAGGGACATCATTTGCAACCTTCAGGACATCATTTACAACCTTCAGAGACATCATTTGCAACCCTCAGGGACATCATTTGCAACCCTCAGGGACATCATTTGCAACCTTCAGGGACATCATTGTTGTTTCCACGAGTATTTGGATCTTGTTTTAAAAAAAATCTTGAGCCGAATCCAAAGCAGTAAATAATTTAAGACTGTTTCGATTGAACTAGTGTTGTGTTAGAGGGTTGTCTTTCCGCCGTCGTCACTTTCGTTTCAGGGGAAACTTTGGAGTCGAAAAGGCTAATCCAACAAGTGTTTCACTTGAGTACTACAAATGTTCTGAGAATCTTTCAGCTGCAGCGTCGGCAGTTACTTTGTTTGTTTCCTTGTGTTTATCAAGTTCCTTTAAAAGTTTTAAGTCATCAGAAGGAGCTGATGCTGCACAGGGAGAAAGAAGTATACCATACGTGAGGTAGATCTGTAGAACACACACATTAAAAACTCAGAGATTTCTCAAGCACTTCGTTTGAACCACGAGCAAAATGTTGTGTCTTGTTAAATATAAGTAAGTATCTAAAAAAAGTATGTTATTTTTCCTTAAACCTCTTAGGAGAAATGTTTGTACAGCAATGATCTATCTCCATTTTAGACTCAATAGTCAATATTTACATTTTTTTATTGGTCAAAATGTATAAATGAATAATTAAATATCTAGTCTCTAGTAGATAGGTTGAGTTTAATGTTTAAATGATGACTTTGCGACATTTTGTGTGTGCAAATTCAGAAATTATATCGTCGATTGTCAATTGTATCACAACATCATTTTCAAAGTAAAACTAGTAAAAGTGACGACAATTGTTGCTACCCCATTGTAATCAGAGATAATTTTTTTTATCAATTTTATCTTTGATAAGCTTCTTTGTTCTTCATATTTTGTTCCCAAAATGGAGATATAGTTTCTGAATGCTATGTTTACATTGGGAGAACTTTTTTGTGCATAAATCATATCATTTACTAAACATTTTGTGTACTCGTACATTCTTGAAAATAATCAAAACTCTTCAATAAATCATTTTTGGAGATCTGATGGTATCCACTAGTTCCTTTGTTTTTAAATGACTTCAATAGTCATGGCGTCCAGTAGAATATTAAACCTTTCACATAGAATCGTATAGACTTGGCGTATTTTTGTCATCTCAGTTATAAGTTTGGCGGTTATAAAATAAAAGAATTGGGCTCGAAACTTACTTTAGAACTCAAACTTAACTTGTGACAGCAGTAAGTCTACAGTGTTTAGTGAATATCTTTAAACCTACTTCTGTTACGAGTTATGTTTGCACTTGTTAAATGAACTCTTCAAACATAACTCGTGACAGGATTAGGTCCATAGTGGTTAGTGAATATATTCAAACTACAGTGGTTAATTAATTAATCTCTTCAAACTTAGCACGTGACAACAGTAGGTGTAAAATTGTTAGTTAAATATACTCTTCAAACATATCTCGTGGCAGCAGTTGGTCTACAGTTGTTAATTATATACATTCTTCAATTTTAACTCGTAATAGCAGTAGGTTACTGGTTAATTAATATCTTCAAACATATCTCGTAAAAACAGTCCGTCTACAGTTGATAATTAAACCAGACTTTTGACATAGCACCTTATTACAGTGACAAGTATCATATGAAATTGTGTCTTTTATTTTAGACTTACAATTCGGAAATTTAGTAGTGAACAATAATCGGGACATACTTTGATCATAGGCTATGAATAACCTTTTATTTGATAAGAGTGAAATACGGCTTTCAATAAATGTTAAGACAATACTATCATTAAATTATCAGTTCTACTCAGACAAACATTATTTTGATAATAATATAAAACACCATTCAGCTATAAATTTTCATAGGTGTCTTAAAAATACTCAATCAACAGTAAACAATTTTTAGGTGATTAAAAAAAACACCAACATACATTCTAACTTATTATTTTAAAAAACACTCCAGATACACAATTTAAACAAAAGCGTTAAAGTCATTTTTGAAATTTCACAAATTTTCATCACTCATTTATCAGAACCAAGTTTTAATAAATTTTAGTTTGGAAAACAGGTATATAACATTATTTGTAATACATATCAGTTTCTAAATAACCATTATGAACACATCATCAAAGATATTGTGAAATCATTTTAAAATTTCCAAAATAAATCATCTAGAGCTAGAATCAAAATCATGATTTTCCTCGAGCTATATGACTTTATAACATCTAAATATCACGTGTGAATGAACTCTTTGTAAGCGTTTAGGATGTAACCTCAGAGATAAATAGACACACTGATAGACAAACAGATGACGGACAGGGTCAATGACTCCGGGAGCACACCCAGACCCATTATAAAATAGAGGTATACAAACTTTCTCTAAATTAGAAAGTAAAAGCTGTATTAATTTGACAATATTGTTTCACAAGTCACAGGTATTCATTGAATGTCACTGTTGTGATTGATATTTCTTTCATCAAGTGATACATTTTACCATCAGTAACGTGCTATTTGCTCATGTTCCAGGGGTGGCTGTTGCTGCTAGCCGCTGCTATGGTGGCGGCGGACTTGAGGCCACTATTGCTACACCATCTACCGAAGTTGATCTACGAACCTCCACCAAAACCGTACGATCCTCCTCCCCTACATATGGACCACCACCACCTCCTCCCCCTCCTTCATATGGACCTCCACCACCCCCACACCTCCTCCTCTACCTACATATGGACCTCCCCCTCCTCCGCCACCTCCTCCCCCTACATACGGACCTCCCCCTCCTCCACTACCTAATCTCCCACCTCCCCCTACATACGGACCTCCCCCTCCTCCACTACCTCATCTCCCACCTCCCCTACATATGGACCTCCTCCACCACCCCCTCCTCCCCCTCCTCCACCACCTCATCCCTATGCATATGGAGCTTCTCCTCCTCTACCACTACCTCCACCTCTTGTATATGAACCTCCTCCTCCTCTATGTCCACCCCAACCACCAACTTCTGTATATGGACCTCCCCTCCTTCACCACCTCTTCCACCCCCAACTGAACATGGACCTCCGCCACCATGGACTAGCTATGGGATTCCCTTTTAACAAGCTTCCCTAGTGGACCGATCAACTCAAGCAGATAAGTCATGGGTTTGTATGTTTCACATGTGGCTATGTTGCTATATTGTACAAGTGACATGATAACTTCAGACACATGTTGCTATGTTGTACAAGTGACATGATTACTTCAAACACATGTTGCTATGTTGTACAAGTGACAGGATTACTTCAAACACATGTTGCTATGTTGTACAAGTGACAGGATTACTTCAAACACATGTTGTACAAGTGACATGATTACTTCAAACACATGTTGTACAAGTGACATGATAACTTCAGACATATGTTGCTATGGTTTACAAGTGACATGATAACTTCAAACACATGTTGTACAAGTGACATAATAACTTCAAACACATGTTGCTATGTTGTACAAGTGACATGATAACTTCAAACACATGTTGTACAAGTGACATGATTACTTCAAACACATGTTGTACAAGTGACATGATAACTTCAAACACATGTTGCTATGTTGTACAAGTGACATGATTACTTCAAACACATGTTGCTATGTTGTACAAGTGACATGATTACTTCAAACACATGTTTCTATATTGTACAAGTGGCATGATAACTTCAGACACATGTTGCTATGTTGTACAAGTGACATGATTACTTCAAACACATGTTGCTATGTTGTACAAGTGACATGATAACTTCAAACACATGTTGCTATGTTGTACAAGTGACATGATTACTTCAAACACATGTTGCTATGTTGTACAAGTGACATGATAACTTCAAACACATGTTGCTATGTTGTACAAGTGACAGGATAACTTCAAACACATGTTGTACAAGTGACATGATAACTTCAGAACACATGTTGTACAAATGACAGGATAACTTCAAACACATGTTGTACAAGTGACATGATAACTTCAGACATATGTTGCTATGTTTACAAGTGACATGATAACTTCAAACACATGTTGTACAAGTGACATGAATAACTTCAAACACATGTTGCTATGTTTACAAGTGACATGATAACTTCAGACATATGTTGCTATAGTGTACAATTACATGATACACTCCACACAATGTTGCTATTTTCATAATGTTTTTACTTTCATAAATTATATGCTTCTAATGTATTGATATTTTCAAATTTTAATTTGTTAGTGATATTCATTTGAAAATATGTAGAAAACTATATTTCTTTAGAAACCATTTGGAATGGTCGTTTCCTGGCAAATTTTTAAAAGTTAATGCCTCTATAAGTCATTGAAAGTATTATTACAGGGCCATATTTAAGTTTAATATTAAAAACTTCAGTAAACTTCGTTGAATAACAAGGGATGGGTGGCGGGGGGGGGGGGGATGATCCCATAATCGCTCCTCTTTACGCCCATGGTTAGTATTATTTGTTTGGTGATTTTTTTAAAGAATATTTTAAACAAGCTACTTCAACACCAAGTGTTATCAACAAAGGCACGTGATATTTAAATCGCAATAGCACCAATACAATCTTTTTATAGGGCCTAGTGTAGTTTTGTTTGTCAGAGGTGGAATTATAGCTGGAGATTCTCATTTCAACATCCGCCATATTTTTAATCTCAGCGAACCTTATATCCCCCCTTCCTGTCGTCACACGTAGTAACGCACTGTAAAAATATTGTTTAGGTTATAGCATGAAGTAATTTTTGTTGCAGATGCCGCCAAAAAACGGAAACAATGGTTCACAGAAAACATGAAGAAGGCGATATTAGCTGTCGTGGTGAAATAAATGGGTTTACTACGTGTATCCAAGCACTTTGATGTATACAATTCGACATTAAAGGCAAAGTGAACAGTCTGAGAATCAAATACCTTAAAGGTATGGCGTTCCAGTTACATGAAAAAAAAGTGCTACGGCATCTTGGCCCGGGATGTGAAGCAACTGGCCGGAAGTGGCTGCGCGCTAGTTCATGGAGATCTATCTACAACAACTGTGGATACATACAAGAGTGCAACCACACCACTCCTGGTGTTTCCTAGATACAATATAAAATCAGAACTTCTTGATATGGCTCTTACTACAGCGTGCCATACATCTGGATGGATAGAAATGTAAAGTTTTCTGAAATGGTTTTAGGATTAATTATTGGCCATTTGCCACCAAAGATGATTCTGTGGTTTGGTTCTTGGTACTCACATACCAGAAACCTACCATTATTAGATCTTGCCCAAGATAATGGGGTGCATAGTGTAAGTTAGCACCCTATTGCTCACACAAAATGAAACCACTTGACAGAGCTTTCATGGCAACGGGCTTCAGAATACTAACTTGTTTCTCCCCAACAGTTTTATTTTTCAACCACACGAGTTCTCTGCGGTCGATGATACATCTGATCCAACAACCGGCATCCAACATCCTGGTGCTAGCGCATCCAACAACCTGGTTCTAACAGCATCCAACATCCTGATTCTAGCAACATCCAACATCCTGGCTCTAGCGGTATTCACTCATCACCTCTAGGATTCCTAAAACAATTCCAGTTGATCTCAGCCCTCTTCCTTCCTTAAAAGAACAAGCCCAAACAAATGAGAACAAACTGTCCTGCTGCTGTACTTACAAGCTCACCTCACAAGAACAAACTGTCCTGCTGCTGTACTTACAAGCTCACCTCACAAGAACAAACTGTCCTGCTGCTGTACTTACAAGCTCACCTCACAAGAACAAACTGTCCTGCTGCTGTACTTACAAGCTCACCTCACAAGAACAAACTGTCCTGCTGCTGTACTTACAAGCTCACCTCACAAGAACAAACTGTCCTGCTTCTGTACTTACAAGCTCACCTCACAAGAACAAACTGTCCTGCTGCTGTACTTACAAGCTCACCTCACAAGAACAAACTGTCCTGCTGCTGTACTTACAAGCTCACCTCACAAGAACAAACTGTCCTGCTTCTGTATTTACAAGCTCACCTCACAAGAACAAACTGTCCTGCTGCTGTATTTACAAGCTCACCTCACAAGAACAAACTGTCCTGCTGCTGTACTTACAAGCTCACCTCACAAGAACAAACTGTCCTGCTGCTGTACTTACAAGCTCACCTCACAAAAACAAACTGTCCTGCTGCTGTACTTACAAGCTCACCTCACAAGAACAAACTGTCCTGCTGCTGTACTTACAAGCTCACCTCACAAGAACAAACTGTCCTGCTGCTGTACTTACAAGCTCACCTCACAAGAACAAACTGTCCTGCTGCTGTACTTACAAGCTCACCTCACAAGAACAAACTGTCCTGCTTCTGTACTTACAAGCTCACCTCACAAGAACAAACTGTCCTGCTGCTGTACTTAGAAGCTCACCTCACAAGAACAAACTGTCCTGCTGCTGTATTTACAAGCTTACCTCACAAGAACAAACTGTCCCGCTGCTGTATTAACAATCTCACCTCACAAGAACAAACTGTCCTGCTGCTGTATTTACAAGCTCACCTCACAAGAACAAACTGTCCTGCTTCTGTACTTACAAGCTCACCTCACAAGAACAAACTGTCCTGCTGCTGTACTTACAAGCTCACCTCACAAGAACAAACTGTCCTGCTGCTGTATTTACAAGCTCACCTCACAAGAACAAACTGTCCTGCTGCTGTATTTACAAGCTCACCTCACAAGAACAAACTGTCCTGCTGCTGTATTTACAAGCTCACCTCACAAGAACAAACTGTCCTGCTGCTGTACTTACAAGCTCACCTCACAAGAACAAACTGTCCTGCTGCTGTACTTACAAGCTCACCTCACAAGAACAAACTGTCCTGCTGCTGTATTACAAGCTCACCTCACAAGAACAAACTGTCCTGCTTCTGTACTTACAAGCTCACCTCACAAGAACAAACTGTCCTGCTGCTGTACTTACAAGCTCACCTCACAAGAACAAACTGTCCTGCTGCTGTTTCTTACAAGCTCACCTCACAAGAACAAACTGTCCTGCTGCTGTACTTACAAGCTCACCTCACAAGAACAAACTGTCCTGCTTCTGTACTTACAAGCTCACCTCACAAGAACAAACTGTTTCTGCTGCTGTACTTACAAGCTCACCTCACAAGAACAAACTGTCCTGCTTCTGTACTTACAAGCTCACCTCACAAGAACAAACTGTCCTGCTTCTGTACTTACAAGCTCACCTCACAAGAACAAACTGTCCTGCTGCTGTACTTACAAGCTCACCTCACAAGAACAAACTGTCCTGCTGCTTTACTTACAAGCTCACCTCACAAGAACAAACTGTCCTGCTTCTGTACTTACAAGCTCACCTCACAAGAACAAACTGTCCTGCTGCTGTACTTACAAGCTCACCTCACAAGAACAAACTGTCCTGCTGCTGTACTTACAAGCTCACCTCACAAGAACAAACTGTCCTGCTTCTGTACTTACAAGCTCACCTCACAAGAACAAACTGTCCTGCTGCTGTACTTACAAGCTCACCTCACAAGAACAAACTGTCCTGCTTCTGTACTTACAAGCTCACCTCACAAGAACAAACTGTCCTGCTTCTGTACTTACAAGCTCACCTCACAAGACAAACTGTCCCTGCTGCTGTACTTACAAGCTCACCTCACAAGAACAAACTGTCCTGCTGCTTTACTTACAAGCTCACCTCACAAGAACAAACTGTCCTGCTTCTGTACTTACAAGCTCACCTCACAAGAACAAACTGTCCTGCTTCTGTACTTACAAGCTCACCTCACAAGAACCAGCTGTCTCAAGACATTTACATAGAAGGGAAAAAAGGAGGAGGCAAAAACAATGTAGGGAAGAAAGAATTATGTTGAACCAGGGATAAAAGCAACATCTGAAAGGGTAAAACGAACTAGCAACAAGGATAAAGTTCCAAAAGGCAAAAGAAAGGAAAGTAATTAAAAAGAAAAAGTAGACGCTAATAGAGTAATGTTCAGAATCAAGTGAAGAAGAGTGTATCGAGGCTCTGACTGTATCCACAGATCTTGAAGATAATGCGAGTTTCCCTAACTCAACCAGATCCATTCAACAGGCAGGAGGGAAGAACAATGTATTATAGGCACCAAGTGTATTATCTGGTGCAGGGACA
>JBCFYV010002255.1:39288609-39310736 GCA_039000515.1 Timema cristinae
AGGCTCTATACGACGCTAGACATGACAACCTTTGCATAGACCATCGCTGAGACAGAGGTCGTCGCAGCAAGTGGGTGTAGGAAAGTGCCAATTTTACGTCCGGGCCCTCATGAACGCAACCGATCTTTTCCCAAAGTAGGGTACCCGGTTATTGTCATCCCTAAGGCCCTTCTACTAAGTTATTGCAACCGGCGCACTTTCATTTAGGAGCTAAAGGCAGTGGTATCCAATAATAAACAGAGAAGAGCCGGGTTAGTTGCCAAGGTCGTCAACGGAAAGGCCAAAGGCCTCTGTGCAGGATGAACGGTGGGGGAAAGGAAGAAAAAGGTAAGGATAGATAAAGCGAAGTGGGAAGAGTGAAAAAAAGGGGAAAAGTGAAGTAAGAAGAAAATTATGTGAAAGGAAAGATATAGGATAGGTTTTTCTCACACGAGGTACGTCCTGCACAGAAGCCTCCCTTTTAGTCGCTTCTTACGACAAGCAGGGGATACTGCGGGACTATTCTAAACCCCGTCCCGCAGGGGGTAATGTAACCTTATATTGGTGAAAGAATTTTTAAAATCGGTCCAGTAGTTTTTGAGTTTATCCATTAGAAACAAAAAACAAACAAAAAAAATCATATCTTTCTTCTTTATAATATTAGTATAGATTATATGTTAGGAAAGTTAATTATTCTTTTCCGTTTTTAGGTGTCCCATATATTCATTTTGTTTCATGTAATTGAATAATGTAAGGCGTCTGGTACTAATTACCATTATTGTATTTACTTGTTCTCACGGCAGCTATAAATTAAGTTATTTTCAGAAAATAAAACAATAACACACACTGTAGACCAAACCTTAGAAGGAAATCCGAGCTCAGTGCTTAATATAAATACAAAAACAGTGTGGGGATCTCTATCAATTGGAATTGGCCATGAACCGTTAGATGACTCGCTTTCAGTAATGGGAATCTTCTGCATGAGCTCAAAATTATTCTCTCTGCATGAAGAACGCTCGGGGCAAAAAATTCTGACCAATGAAATGGAAACAGGACGTACAAAAGTGATAGAATTAGCAAATGTCTTCACCTTCTCAAGACTACCAAGAAAATAACTCACAGTATGCGTGGACAATAGCAGTAGTTGATAGTGGAAGATCCCAAAGATCATATGACCATCGTTATTCAGCAAAGTCCGGGTGTGCCTTGATAATTAGCTTCTACACCAAAATAATTATTTATTCAGGAGTCAGAAACAAATTTTACTCAGTTTTTAATATATTCAAAGCTGATGGATTATCCTCAAAACAACACATTTGCTTTCGTAACTGGTCAGGAACTTCTACAGCAAAGGGAGCAGATATCATCGTTGAAGTTTTCCGGCTCTGCGAAGAACATTACAATCTTCGTTTCAAGAAAACCTTAGAGATGGTGACTCAAATGTTCGTGCATCTATCATTTCAAAAATAACACCAACGATCTATATGCCCTGGCTGGAGATGCCAATAAACACCTTAGTAAGTCTCGTATTGCCGCTATTTTAACATGATCATGAAATGCCATAACACTCAAAAAAGAAAATTGAAGACAACTAGTGAAGGATATTGAGAATGTTCCAAATCGCGTTTTCGACACTCATGACCGGTGTTGCTTAGAATTATGCTCTAGAGCAGGAACAGTTAAAATATTATTTTTTGACAACTATCTCTTTAACCGATGAAGATATACTTCAGCTCTAAGAAGACACTAAAGGTCTACACCTCAACATTGTGGATGCAAGATAGAAGACAACGGCTCACAGACTTTCATTTCGGAACAGAATGTAAAATGAGAGATATGACATATCGAGTGACTATGAAAATGAGACCAATTCGACAAATATGTTTACAGTGGTCAAAGGAAAATGTCAGCTTAACCACAACCACTATTACCAAGTTCAGGGACAACTGCATATTACGAAAACTTTGTAGTGCGATTTTGTGAATTGGACACCAACATAATTGTTGAACGAATTGAGCGAGAGGACAGCTTCTGGAATAATTTAATGGAAACAAAACTAGTGAGATTTTACAAAGATTGCTTTTTGCCAACTAGCTGACCCTTTCCACACACGAGGGCGCGATATAAACTAAACATTTTATTTCAAAAATATACCAAGAGAAACATCGAGTCCTAAACGCTTTACTAGTATTAAATATGTATACTATCACATATAACATTTATACAAAGTTGATTATAATAAACACGCAATATTGACAAATTGAAACTAATAACATTAATTAAAAGTGTATATATTTCTCAACACCATGGTGTGTACCAACCACAACTTATGGGCAACATTAGTATAAAAATAAAATAACCGTAGATATAAATTAATTATAGAAATGTGGAGGTACAACATTATAATTATTTGTGTTTAAAGGCCCGTCGACACAATTAGGTCTATAAGGCCTTAAAAATGATAAAAACGTAGTAACACTCCCATAGAGGGTGTTATAGTGAGGGGAAGTACCCGAATATCGTCCCCTCTCCTAATTTCGTCCCCCATCATTCTTGGTCTGTTAAGTGCTGTAACCTACCGGTAGCTGGTGGAAGTTGTACCGAGAGCAGAAACAGCCATGTTGTGTGAGAATAGTGTAGTTGCAAGACGCGCAATTGTGACGTTGTATTAGTTTTTTGAAATCACAGTATCAGAGTTTTGGATAACATTAATTTGATCAACAGCCAACTAAGCTAAGGTATGTTTTCTACTTTCTCATTCACCCTGATCACAGAGTGTGGGGAACATTGCTCATCTATGTTTAACCAATAGTGAATTATCTTTATTTGTTTTAACAGTAAGGCCATCATATTGAAGTGTGTTTAGATGCGCATTATCGTCCCCTAGCTAGTTCCTAATTTCGCCAAGGGGACGATATTAAGATCCCAATTAAATTACAACATTTTTAATATTCCTTTCCCTTTATATTGCAGATGTCTTCACCAAATATTAAGAAACGTAAAACCTGGAATGCAGGCAACAAGTATGCCGCTGTTGCAGCAGTTAGAAAAAAAAATGGGCTTAAAGAAAGCGTCAAAATCTTATAATGTGCCTAGATCTACACTCAAAGATTATGTGAAAAGTAAAGAAGAAAGTATTGAAGAAATCGTTAAAGGTAGTTTAGGCAGGAAGCCTGTTCTTCCTAAAGAACTTGAAGATGAGTTGGTGAAATATTGTTTAATTATGGAGAAACATTTCTTTGGCTTAACGACAAGGGACATAAGGCACATGGCATTCCAACTAGCCATGAAAAACAAACTATCACACCCATTTTCTAACGAAAAAGAGGCAGCAGGAAAGAAATGGCTTTCACAATTCTTTAAAAGACATCCTCAGTTAACTCTTCGAAAGCCTCAACCAACCAGATTTTCCAGAGTGAAGGGCTTCACGCCCAAAAAAGTATCAAAGTTTTTTGATGTATTTGAACCCGAAATGCAAAAAATTAATTTCTTGCCCAATAGGTTATTCAATGTTGATGAAACTGGACTCAGTGTCGTTCAACACAAAACAAGCAAAGTTGTGGCATTGAAGGGTAAGTGGCAAGTGTAACCATTATCATCCGCTGAAAGGGGTGCTCTTGTGACAGTGGTCACGTGTATAAGTACCTCTGGAGTGTTTGTTACCCCGTTAATGGTGTTTCCTCGCAAGAATATGAAGAAAGCGCTACTAGATGGAGCTCCTTCTGGAACAATTGGTGCCACTCACATGACTGGATGGATACAAGTGGACAGTTTTACCAAGTGTTTCACACATTTCTTTGTTACTGTGAAACCCTCACTTACAGAAACGGTGGTTCTTGTATTAGATGGGCATTACACACATGTTAGAAATCCAAAAGTTATAGATATGGTTCGAGCTAACGGAGTGGCAATTGTGTGCCTACCACCTCACTGTACACACCGTATGCAACCATTAGATGTGGCTTTCATGAATCCGTTCAAAACATATTACTCCCAAGAAATTGAGAATTGGTTTAAAAACAACCCTGGCCTAGTAATAACAAGCTATCAAATTGCTAATCTAATGGGGAAAGCTTATTTATTATTATTGTTTAACGGCCCATCTACACATCGAGGTCATTAGGCCCTTGAAATATATTAAAAACATAATAAAATCCCCATAGGGGAAAGAGATAAAACATTCACCATCTGAGACACTCCATATGAGTGCTCAAATGGGCTCTTGGAATAAATTGAGTGATACACCTGCTAAAAATTATTATTATTATTATTATTATTATTATTGTTTAACGGCCCATCGACACATCTAGGTCATTAGGGCCTTGAAATATATTAAAAACATAATAAAATCCCCGTAGGGGAAAGAGATAAAACATTCACCATCTGAGACATTCCATAGGAGTGCTCAAATGGACTCTTGGTATAAATTAAGTGATACACCTGCTAAAAAAAAAACCACAAGTGTATCACTCCAATAAAAAGACAAAACAAACATATTAAAATATAACACGTTAAAAAGACAAAACATGTTAAAATGATAATACGTTAAAAAGACAAAACAACGTGTTAAATTGTAATAAAACCGTTAAAAAGATCTCAATATGAGATAATATCCAAAAGAGCCACTTTATAAAAGTGACTCAAATGGCATTAAAAAGATCCGCCTGGCGTATAAAACGGAGTAAACAAATAACTCCATCCGCACTATCGCGTAATAAAAAACGTAAGTCACCTTTAAAATCAAGACCAGACGGATAGGGGCAGTTTGCGACACTCCACCAAAATGTGATGCACACTAAGGGGAGTATCACAAAACTCACACACTGGAGGTGGATCCCCTCTTAGTAAAAAACTATGGGTCAATGAAGTATGCCGACGCGGAGTCTCGTCACGATGACCTCCTCTCTTCTAGACTTTCGTATAGAAGAGGGCCATCGCGACACACCGTCCCTGATGGACCGCAGCTTGTTCTGAGCAGGGGTCGAGACCCACTGCTCGTGCCAGGTGCGTAAGACTCCACGCCGAACATAACCCTTTAGATCTAAAAACATGACACCCAAACTCGCCTCCAGAGGCATACGCCTGCTATAAAAAAAAAAAACCACAAGTGTATCACTCCAATAAAAAAGACAAAACAAACATATTAAAATAGAACACGTTAAAATGACACAACATGTTAAAATTATAATACGTTAAAAAGACAAAACAACATGTTAAATTGTAATAAAACTGTTAAAAAGATCTCAATATGAGATAATATCCAAAAGAGCCACTTTATAAAAGTGACTCAAATGGCATTAAAAAGATCCGCCCGGCGTATAAAACTGAGTAAACAAATAACTCCATCCGCGCTACCGCGTAATAAAAACGTAGGTCACCTTTAAAATCAAGAGCCAGACGGATAGGGGCATATTTACGACACTCCACCAAAATATGATACACACTCAGAGGAGCATCGCAAAACTCACACACTGGAGGTGGATCCCCTCTGAGTAAAAAACTATGGGTCAGTGAAGTATGCCCGACGCGGAGTCTCCTCTCTTCTAGACTTTCGCATAGAAAAGGGCCATCGCGACACACCGTCCCTGATGGACCGCAGCTTGTTCTGAGCAGGGGTAGAGACCCACTGCTCGTGCCAGGTGCGTAAGACCCCACGCCGAACATAACCCTTTAGGTCTAAAAACATGACACCCAGACTCGCCTCAGGAGGCAGGCGTGCCGCCTCCTTGGCCGCCTGGTCCGCCAGTTCATTTCCTGAAAGACCGGCATGACCAGGAATCCAGCAAAAGGCGAGCCGGGTGCTTAATGAATCAATTTTTAAAATTTGTTCGTGAATCATCTGCACGAGAGGATTCCACGAGTAGAGAGTGGACAATTCCAACAGAGCCCTCATGGAATCCGTGCAGATGAGAACGGACCGGTGACACTTACGATATACAAAACATAACGATTTAAAAATGGCATATAGTTCAGCCGTAAAAACACTGGATTCACCAGGTAAAGCAAATTTAAAATTGGATCCTTCCACAACAAAAGCACATCCCACGGAGGCCCCGCATTTTGAGCCATTCGTGTAAATGCGTTTAAAACCCCGAAAGCAGGTTGCGAGGAGCTCATCAAAGGTCCTCTCGTGTAAAAAGTGTAGGGTGGTCGCTTTAGGGAACTTGGCAAGGTCAAAATGGCATTGAGGTAGAATTATCTTCCAGGGTGAAACTCGACCTGGGGATGTGGGGATAGCCTTTGGCAAGATAACCCACACGTGTCGAAAACCGATAGCATCCTGATCCCAACCGGCCTTGTACTACGCCATTTAGTTTCATACAAGACACGGTTAGGGGGATGAAAAACAGGGCGGTAGGCAACATGCTGTGGCATGCAATGCAGTTTAGACACGTAAGATGCCAGAAGATAGGACCGCTGGTAAGAAAGAGGGGGCTCACCGGCGTCGGCACTGATGCTGACGACTGGACTGGTACGAAAAGCACCGGTAGCCAGTCTAATGCCAGCATGGTGGACACTATCTAGCATCTTTAACACCGAAGGTCTAGCTGAACCATAAACAAGATTGCCATAGTCTAGTTTAGATCTTACCAAAGCCCTATACAGGTGCATAAAGGTTTCCATATCTGCACCCCAGGACCGACCGCTAACCACTTTGAGCAGGTTTAGTGCTTTTATAGAACTCGCTTTCAAGTCTTTGATGTGGGGGATCCAAGTTAATTTAAAATCAAATAAAAGTTCCAGAAACTTTATGGTTTCTGAGACTGGTAGAACGGCGTGGTTCATTAAAATATTGGGGGCTGGCTGTATTCTGCGTAATCTATGGAAGTGGACAACCGTCGTTTTGGCTGCAGAGAAGCGAAAGCCATTACGCGATGCCCACGACCAAAGATTGTTATAACTCGGTTGTATCTGTCGTTCAGCCCTGTGGAGACTTGACCAACTGCAATAAATTGCGTAGTCATCCACAAAGAGGCATGAACTAACAGGTGAGCGCACGTTGTCCACAATACTATTTATCGCGATAGCGAACAACGTACAGCTCCAAATACTACCCGGAGGCACCCCATTTTCTTGAATAAAATAATCGGATAAGGTGTTATTCAACCTTAACCAGAAGTGTCTATCCGACATAAAATTAAATATAAAAGAAGGAAGCTTTCCTCGAAACCCCCAATTAAAAAGTGTTTTCAAAATGCCGTACCGCCAGGTGGTGTCGTACGCTTTCTCCATATCGAAGAAGACAGCCAGAAGGTGCTGCTTATGGAGAAAAGCGTCACGAACAGATGTCTCTAGACGGACAAGATGATCCACTGTAGATCGGTTCCAGCGAAAACCACATTGAATATTAGATAGCAGATTGCGGGATTCTAAATACCATATAAATCGTTTATTAATTATTTTTTCCAATATTTTACATACACAACTGGTTAAAGCTATCGGTCGATAACTATTTGGCTCTAATTTATCTTTGCCAATTTTATATAACGGGATAACGATTGCTTGCCTCCATAGTGATGGGAACTGATGAGATTCCCAGACACTATTGAAGAGGTCCAGCAGATATGCGTGTCCGGCAGGGGGCAGCTAACGCAACATTTCATAGTGGATATCATCTGGACCAGAAGTTCTGTTGCCCGCCTGGGAGAGGCCATAGGTCAGTTCATCTTGCGTAAAAGGGGAGTTATAATCCTCCTCCTGACTTGGACCAAAATCAATAGTACGGCGCTCGATGCTCCGCTTATGCACCGCAAACTCGTTAGAGTAGCTCGCAGTGCTAGAAATAGCGGCGAGCATCGAGCCCAATACATTGGCGACCTCCATAGGGGAGGAGACAAGTGAACCGTTAGACATGAGTGCGGGTATATTATTAATGGTATTTTCGCTATTACGTAATTTACGAATATGGTCCCAAGCTTTGGTTGTGGGAGTGGAAATAGTAAGGGTAGAAATAAACTGTCTCCAAGACTCTCTTCTGCTTTCTCAAATGATACGGCGAGCTCTAGCACGTAGAATCCGGAATGACTCCAGATTCTCCGAAGTAGGACGTCGATTAAAGAGACGCATGGCCCTCCGACGGTTAGAAATAGCCAGCCGGCACGCCTCGTTCCACAAGGGAACAGGACGGTGGCGCGGGTTTGGCGAGGATTTAGGGATGGATGCCCTCACCACCGTGATGACCGTCGAAGTAAAATACTCAGTCTTAATATCGACGTCGGGAGAATGGGGTTCGTCGAATACGGCGAGCTCGCGGAATTTATCCCAGTTAGCACGTTTTAGAACCCATTGGGGGAACCTTGCTGTACTGGGAGGATCTTGAATTTGAGAAAGAAGAATGGGAAAGTGATCGCTGCCACATAGGTCCGAGTGAACCTCCCAAAGGAAGTGAGCAGCAATCCCGGGGCTACATAGAGCTAGGTCGATGGCAGAGGATACACCATTAAAGGTGGAGAAATGTGTCTGTGTTCATTAACACCAGGTTTCCCGAGACAAGAATATCCTCTACCATCCTCCCGCGGGTGTCTGTAAAATTAGACCCCCACACCAGGTTATGCGCGTTAAAGTCCCCCAAGATGATATAGGGGGCGGGAAGTTGTATAAAGAGGGCCTCTAGAGTCCTCTTGGAAACACGTTCACCTGGTGGGAGGTAAATGCAGCATACGGTTACCTCCATAGGAAGGGAGGCCCTGACAGCAATCACTTGGAGATCAGAGACAATATTTATAAACTTATGATATATGTTGCTACGTGCAAATATAGCCACACCTCCGCTAGCCCGATCAAAGAGTGGCTTGTCGGTACGATATACATCGTACCCACGAAGCATCGGTTTGTCAGTTGGGCGGAAGTGGGTTTCCTGCAAACACAAGATGGGAGGATGCAGGGAAGAAATTAGTATAGTTTAATTTCCTCTACACGAGCATAGAAACCCCTACATTTCCATTGTAGTAGCAACATTATGTATAAATATAGGTTTATTCATCCACGCAATCCATGGCGCTATTTCTCAAAAGTAAAAATTGGTTATGGATCTTTTTAGGTCCTCTTGCCTTGCCGAGTCTCTCATGGACCTCTCGTTTCAAGAGAGGCTTTTGTTTCTCCAGAAGAGATTTAGGCGTTGGGTCGGTGCGCGAAGGCTTTGTTATAGCATTCGACGCTTTTTTTTAGACCATTAATTTCTGCGATACCTCGTTGGGCCCTTCTCGAGGCACTGGCAGGACTCGCCTTAGCGGCCTCACCTGTTTCGCCACCCACCCTAACCTCCGAAGACCCAGAGACTAGAGAGGGCGAACCAACAACGGCCGCAAATACTTTTGTTCCCCGAGTTGGACTCGGGGATGTTCTCCGAGGAGGGCCACGAGGAGGACTTCTAGGTGGCACAGGTGGTGGAGACAACATCTCTGAAGTTGTCGCCTTCGGTACTAATTTCATCGCCACCGTTGTTGGCGCGCTATTACTATTTTTTTCTTGAGTAGAGGTCAGTGGCACGGGTCTCGAAGAAGGCTTTGAAATGTCAACTGCTCAATGGCAGTTGGGGCAATTGATATTTTGGGAAACTATCTGACTGTAAGAGGTCTGAAATACCTGAGCTTGGCTAGATACGTATTATTTGCGTGCTTGGTTGTATGGAATCTTCTTTTCAGTTTGTATCTCGAGCACTTTTTTCTCCACCTTCCATTTCGGACAGGCCCGAGACCAAGCAGAGTGCGAACCCTTGCAGTTAACGCAGAATTTAGGAGACTCACACGGTGTATCGTGAGCTTCCTGTCCGCAATCCGCACAGGTAGGCTTATCACGGCATCGCAGCTTAGTATGTCCATACTCCTGCCACTGAAAGCAGCGCCGAGTGTTAGGGACATACGGCCGGACCCTGAGCACGTGGAAACCCGCTCGGACTTCCTTTGGAAGGGTTGGAGTCGCAAAGGTAAGGATATAAGTATCAGTCTTTTTTTCACTGCCGTTCTTTTTCAATACTATGCGGTATACTTCAGTGACATTCTGAGAGGCTAGCTCCTCACAGATTTCATCAATGCTCACGCAGTCGAGGTCATAACAAATGACCACTCCCTTGCAAACATTGAGGAACCTGTGGGGTTCCACCTTCACCTGTATACGAGACGTATTGATAAACGGTATTTCTTTAAGAGCCAGTATGTTGCCTGATTGGATGTCGGATGTTGTCTGAATGAGAATGGTGCCATCACGAAGTTTTCTTATAGAGACACTTAACTTGGCTGCACCATTTATCGCTCTTTCGAGGATAAATGGGCTCACCCGTTTCATGTTTTCACCTTCGTCCGCTCGAGACATTACCAGGAAGCGGGGCTGGGGCCTCACCAATTCCTGGATTTCTTCTAATTGAGGGCTGGACGGCCTTACCCGTTTCCGCCTCTTATCGATATTACGGCCCTGCGGGGGGCCGGGCAGTGAGTTGCCAGAAGAAATTGGCAGTACGGTGCCAGCGGCGACAATATTATCGGCCATGCCGTGATTAGGGACAACCTACACAGTACTCGAATTGTAGACCCAGGGTGACCCAAGTTGGTACTACCACATATGGCCCTGTTAACTGTCCCGACGAGAGGCTCTATACGACGCTAGACATGACAACCTTCGCATAGAGCATCGCCGAGAGAGAGGTCGTCGCAGCAAGTGGGTGTAGGAAAGTGCCAATTTTACGTCCGGGCCTTCATGAACACAACCGATCTTTTCCCAAAGTAGGGTACTCGGTTATTGTCATCCCTAAGGCCCTTCTACTAAGGTATTGCAACCAGCGCACTTTTATTCAGGAGCTCAAAGCAGTGGTATCCAATAATAAACAGAGAAGAGCCTGGTTAATAACCAAGGTCGTCAACGGAAAGGCCAAAAGCCTCCGTGCATGATGAACAGCAGGGGGAAGGGAGAAAAGGTAAGGATAGATAAAGCGAAGGGGGAAGAGTGAAAAAAGGCGGGAGAGTGAAGAAGAAGAAATTTATGTGAAAGGACAGATATAGGATAGGTTTGTCCTACACGAGGTACGTCCTGCACAGAACCCTCCCCTTTTAGTCGCTTCTTACGACAAGCAGGGGTTACTGCGTGACTATTCTAAATCCCATCCCGCAGGGGGGAAGAATGCTTGTTAATTCTAGAACATATTTAAATTTGTAAGTTCTAGAAACTTATATTAACATAAATTTCCTTTTTTTTTCAGCTAGCATTTCAGCAACAAGCACATCTAGTACATTGACATCCTATCATTTTTTAGCCAGTATTTCTACAGCAACAATGCAGAAGAATTCAGCTAGTAACTGGTTTTGTATTCGCAACAAATACTGCTGTTCGTAGTATTAAACTTCCTCAATTTGTGCGACTCATGTAACAACTACATCCCTCCAAACAGAAAGGAAATTGGCGAGTCTTTATCGGGAAATATATTCGAAGAGTAAAATAAAAATTATTCTTATTCTAAAAAATGAAGGTGTGTGTCCTGGGTTAGATGGTTAATGTCCACAATGAATCAACAATGCCTTATAGCTACCACCCATATGGTCGATGTTTATTTAGTGGGCACATTTGTTCATGCACACACTCCAATTATCTGGCAGCAATGGCTGTTAACATAATTCAAAAAACGGTAGGAAGAATAAGTGCAAGGTTCGTTCTGTTGTTACAGATAATGCTGTTAAGATTGCAAAAAAGAGTATTATACTAGAAAACATGAGAATTTAGATGGCATCACTTATGGATGCTCATGACATGAACTAAATCTGCTAGCAAATAAATGACTTTCAGTTTTTAATGTGAAAGAACATGTGCTAAATGTAATTAAAGTTTTCAGAAACAACCACTTTGCTAATGCATGTTATAAGAAATCTGGTGCCCCAAAACTCGTTCTCCCAAGTGAAGTGCGCTGGAACTCATGGTAGATTGTCTGGAGACATATATGAGCTGGGCAGCTTCGTTAAAAATTTGTGAAAAACCCCTAATAAAGCAGTGAAAAAAGAAGTGTATAATTTTATATTAAAATGGGATGTGGAGAACATTGTAATGTCACTGATTTGACCCTAAGGAATATTTGAAAGCATTGACAATGTTCTCCTCTTAATTATATATATATATAAAATTTTATTTGAATTTTATATATTATTACTTGGCGCTTAAAGCAAGTCTTCTTCTAAACTATTCAGATATATTTACCAGATTCTAACTAGGAAATTACTAGTTATTTCTTGTTTTTAAGATCACGCCCTGAAGTTAGGAGGCATCAGCTACTGTAACTAAGTTCAGTGTGTGACGTAAAGTTTAGTCAAAATTGCAATGTTAAAGTCTTTTGAAAATTAACTTCCTGCTCTCGAACAAACCAGAATAATCTAAATGTTTAATTTGAGGCAGTTTCTGGTTCTTAATCATTCTAGTAAGTTCTATTGGAATGAGATATACCAAACGAGTGGTGCAATCTCAAACACACTCTGATGTCAGTCAATGTCACGAACGGACGTTTGCTCGGCGCTCGTGCAACATAATCATATTTCAATTTCTATCAAAGTATCAATGTTACTATCATTGAATAAACTAATATCAACTTTATCTGACGTTATTTATTTCTATCACAAAAAAGTGAAGCCCAACGTCGGGGAATTATAATAACTATTACGTAAGATAACAATAGGCGCACAACGTGGACCCATAGCAATAGACTTCGAAACATAGTAACATTACAATTGGCGTCCAAGTAAAGGTAACCGTTACGGGAGTGTTACAAATTGGCATCACAACGAGGGGCGTAACAAATTGGTGCCCAAACCTGGGGCCAGATATATAACGTTACAATTGTCGTCCCAACTAGGGGTAAGTGTTGTCCCAAGTAAGGGGTACGTTATGACAGCATAACATATGGCAGCACAACGAGGGGCCCGTTATAGGAATGTTAAAACATGCTTAATCGTTTGAAGCCAATTGCCATTGATGATGTTAAGAAAAACAAATGCACTATTTCGGAGTCAGTACATGTGTGGATGAATCTCCAAAGAGAAATTGAAGCTACAAAGGACAAACATGTGACATAAAAATTCAAAAACAAATATATTGATCTAACCCCAGATCATTTTTTTAATTTACATACTGGATCCAAAATAAAATAATTCGGCACTTGATTTAAGTGAAGAGGGGAAAAAAAGCAGCATTCGATTTTGCAAAATCAAAGTATTCCATTATTCCAAAAGCCTCTCTTTCTTTTTCTTCAGTAATTCATGCAAACGTATATAATACCACTTGCAATATTTATATTTCTTCTTCTCACCAGATCACTCATACTTTGAACATGAAATAAATCTGCACTATACGGACGGAGCCTCAACAAACACCAAACTTCTCGGTCTGATTACTCATTTCTATTTTTTAAACAGTTACCTACAGCACAGATTTCTTCAGCAAATGTTGAAAGAATCTTTTCATCATTTGAGTAAATGCATTCAAAACTACGTAATCGATTAGGAACAAAGAAGGCCGCTGGACTTTTGTTTCTGTTTAAAGTATTTAATACTAATAGTGATGTGAAAAAGTAAGAAGAAATATATTTTCAACAAGACAAATAGTGTTTATATAGCTATTCTATTTTTTTATGTTTAAATCATTCATAAGCTTAGGCAGCTTTTTGAACTCAACTTAAAGGCTTAGTTAATCAGTTTTAGAATTGCACAGTATTATAGAATGCAACTTATTCATTTTCTTTTTTGTTTACTAATATCATAATATTTAAGCAACATTTCTGTATGAAATCTTTACATTGTCGTTTTCAAAATAATACTATATTTTGTTATTCAACTCTTGATTTGCCAGTAAATTATAATTTGGAGCAAGATGTATTCTCTTTAATTAAAAGTATAATTTAACCTGTTATTTACCTCAATCTGAGTTGAAAATGGGTATATGTAGTTAAAAACTACTAATACTTAAAATTAATTACAAACAAAATTTTATTTGTAATCAAACCTGGTCCAAACAAAAAGAACCTGATTAAAAAAAAGTTTTGTTTTGTTTAAAAAAATCCGTTTTTCCCAACCCTGCACTCGGGTCATTTCTAGAAATCTATGGATATTTTAATGGATATGTAACGATAAAAAATTAATGAACATATAAATGATGTATGGATAGTTTTGAGTGTAGTTTTATTGATATTTATTAGAGTTTATTTGAAATTAAATTTTAATACTTTTTGTTCCCACGATGGAAGTCTGAAAGTTTATTAACTTTAACCAATAAATAGTCTGCAACGTCTTGGTTGGATACAAAATCCAAGTAATCTCTTTTTACAGTCGGGTTGGACGCTAGAAAGTTGTTTCTTGTATAGTCGAACGTCTGGTGCTTAAGTTATCCTGCGGATCTCAAGAAACGGATTGATCATGACTGCAGAAGAGAAACAACTGGCACCTTTGACAATTTTGTAGGAGATAAAACACTTATGTAAAAGTTGGTTGGAGAAATCAATTTAGGAATCTTTCACAATCACCAGTGAACTGAAGTACCTAATGCCTTTCAAAGCTGCTGATGATGTGAACCTTATCTACAGTAATAAGTGATTTCAAGTTGGACTGCTTCTTCAAACCAACGGAAAATAATATTTTGGAAATATTTGCTGAATTAATGAAACCATATTTTGTAAATGTGTTCAAGTGCTCAACAGTTTACTTATATCTGCAAAAATATATAGTAATATAAATTGATTGCTTTGATATTCAGTGAGAAATGTCTCAAACTCAGGTGAAACTTACAGCATGAATCAAAACTTTGTTGTTATAAATTCATTCTTCAAAAGTTTGAAAATCATCAGATTTCAGGATTTTTGTTAGAAGAATTAAGCATACATTTGAAAAAATAAGGCAGTATTGACATTGCTCTCTCTAATATCTTTGAGTTCTTTACCCAGCTAATAGAAAAAACTTAATTGAGAAAAGAGATTATCCTGTCATTCTTTGGTAGCTACAGGTTTTGTTGGGAAATATTGAAATAAAAAATATGTTAGGCGAAAAACAAAAGGAGTCCTTGTCAGCGAGGTTGGAGGGGGGTGGGGTGGAGTGTAGTTAAAAATCGTTATTTTTCCTACCTGACAGAGTCGTCCAAAGTGATCTATAAAAAATAAAACATTGTAAAAAAAATGGCTACACTACATTATGCGTATGAAAAGGGACCCCTCGTTAGGGGTTAATGACATGGACCAAACAAGAAGTCCCATTTCACAAAACTGGGTATTGATCTATAAAAAAAACTCTTTTCTGCATTCCAGTGGTGTTTCAAGGAACTATTTAGAACTTTTACTAAAGGGTCCTTACACATTCATACGGAATGAGACCCCTGTTCAAGACTGACATTCTGATTGATAGTGTCTGGTAGTGATTGATAGAATGATGGCTGTGAATGATGGATTTCTATATATTTTGAAATCCAAGCGTCATTCACAAGTGGCGGGGAGACTGACAGTCTGAATGAAGGTGTAGTGCCACGCTCAATATTGTTGTTGATCTTGTTTCAACTCGTAATGGAGACAGCATGGTCGACCACGTGGACGCTCCTGAGCCTGAAGATGTCAACGATCATGTACCTACTACAAACATTTATCGAAAGTTATAAAACATTGCCACACCTTGGGAAATGTCTAATGTCTCATCTACGTTTTGTATGAACAAGAATAAGAGAAATGAAGTGTTGACAAAATTGGTTTGTATGTATACCATTGAGGACGTCGGGAGGAAAATAAACACTTTTAGATCAAACTGTTACATTGTGAACGCAACATCGGGAGGAAAATAAACACTTTTAGATCAAACTGTTACATTGTGAACGCAACATGACTTGAATCACACAATTTTGTCCGTGAGCCGGCGTGCTCTTTACGTCCTCATGTAGCCAGCCGGTTTTAAGCCGGGGCTGCTTCATGGCCCGCACTCATGAATCAGTCATGCTAAGAGAGGTTCACTTGTGTAGCATTGGGCGTTAGATGGGAGACGCTACAAACATAAACAAAAGAAGAGACTTACTGCATTCGCCTGTCGACTGGGCCTGCGGGGAACAACGGCTCAAAACCTCCGGACGAACCTTCACTAACCCGGGAGAAAAAGACACTAAAAGCGCGTGATGACTGACAAGTTCAGCCGACGCCCAGCGCTGGCTGCACATGCGCAGTAACGAGTTCCCGTCACGAGAACGTTCACGAAGCTCAGCATTGCTTGCACTATGTTCCATTTAAATCCAGAATGCTTCCCCCCTTCTCCCTTCGTCCTCCACGGATTTTTGTATATATTCTGTTCCCTGTATCGATAACGACACAATTGGGCCTGAGTCATATCAGGGATAGGATAAGCTCCGGCTTTCTACTTCATAAAATGTAAGATCTAAATCCATTTTCGGCAGATTAAAACCTTTTTTTTTAATGTAAATCTTTTCTAAATTCAATTTTGGCTTAAATTTCAAATAACCTAAAAAATCAATCTGACAGTTAAGAACATAGTTTTTTCTGAGATCACTTTATTTGCAAGGTTAGGGCGACTTAGCGCCAGTAGAGTCACGACTAATCGATGGCATCGATTATGTACTGTATTGTTTGAATTAATGTTCGCGGGAACTATGTTAGTATTTGAATTAGTTTATCTTATTGTGATACGCTATGTGTCTTTTCTTGATGGGCAGATATTTAGAACTTGAATTTAACATATCTTACGCTATGAGCCATTTAGTATGGACAAATATTTAGTATTGGAATTTAACATATCTTATTGTCATACGCTAAGTACCATTCCTAATGGACATATATATTAGATTGTCTTGTTGTCATTGACTAGGTTTTTTTAAAGGATTAATGTTTAATGATGGAATCCAAATTGTCATGTTGTTTTTACTATGCGCCATTTCTAATGGGCGACATCTTAAGTTAACATTAAGTAATCTGATGAATATTTACCATCTGACTCTTTAGCTTTGACTTCAATTAATTGTTGTTTATGAATTTATTCTATTTTCTTTATACTTCGCAACATCAACAATGTATATATTTGGAGGAACTGTTAAAAATCTAATTGAGTTATGGCTAATAAATATCGACTAACTTTGACTTATACTAATTCTTATTATATATTTATCCCATCATTCCCAAGGTTATCCGTCAAACGTTTTGGTTTAATATGAACTTTACTGAGGCTGAAGTCTCTTGCCGTCTGGATGAGATAGAGGGTCACATTAATAACTCCTCAGCACTCGCTCTGGGTTAACCCCCCCCCCCCCTTTTTTTTGTAGTGTTTATGTTTTCGATGTAGTTTGTTGGCATCTGCCCCTAATGGGATGCAACAAAATCTGCGCCACTCTGCTCTCAGAGTGAATGCATCTTGCTTGTTCTGTTTAATTAATTTTTGTAATTCTGTTTCATGAATAACACAACGGCCATGGACTCTGCCTCTGGAAGCACGATCAACACGCGGTCCGAAATCTACCTGCTCAGCGGCTCCGATCTGCGTGAGGAGCTCAAGGCGAGAAAAATCCAATACCCCCCTGAGGCAACGGTTGCTGCTTTACGGTCCTTGCTGTCCGAGAGTATTTGTAAGTCCAGCGACCCTATTAATCATAACACTATGTATAACGTTAGCCAGCCTTCTTATAATGAGGGGGATCAGCACAAAATTGAGTCTATTGTGATTGAGAAGGTTAGTGGACTCCCAATCCCTCCCGTTGTCCCCGCCGCTAGTACACAGTTTTCTAGTACTCTCTCCAAAACACAAAGTAAGGTCGCTAGCGAGCGCGTTGGACTTTGGCCGGTGTGCGATGGGTTATCGCCCTTGGAATTATTTAGCTTTTTGGTAGAGGTTCATAGAGTTTGGAAACTCAGACTCGTAGGGGACTTGGAGTTATTAACCTTATGTATTGGCAAGACGTCAGGATTTCTGGCACACTTAATCACTGAGTGTATTCAGATAGGCCTCCCCTGGACTAGGGTGAAAAGTCGCATATTAGAGTCTCTAGTGTCTAAAAGAGATAAGGATATTCTGTATAAACAGAAAGTACGTCGTTTTCGCTTCCTCAGGAACCCTTTCGATTATTTATCTTGGCTGTCTCTGAGGCGATTGAGGTGTTAGACCTTAATGTACCTGAGGAGGACATAGTGGAAATTATCCTTGAAAATGTGTCCCCTTTGACAAGGAGACATTTCATATTTTCTAATAGGCCTACTACTCTTTGCGAGTTGTACTCGTTGGCGTCCAGTATAGAGGGTTCGCTTTTGGCCGAGAGGGAATATTTGTATGAATTTCCCGCGCAGGTGCCCCGTAACTTCAGACAGGAAAGCCCCCCCCCATTTGCGACTATTACCAGGCCTATTATTAACGTGGGTTCTAGTCCCTCTACTAGGCAAGGAGGCAGGAATAGGTCAAGGAGATCTTCTGACTTAACCCACGTCCGATGTTATCGTTGCCGACAACTAGGGCACCTTCAGAGGGAGTGCCCCTCGGGAAACGTGTGACGCGTGGTGGTGGTAAGGGGGCCGCCGCGCGTGAAGTTTCCAAATCTTCTGTTCCCCTTTCCCCGGTTGTTAGATTCTCAATTAGATCAGCGTCTGGCTCTGCCTTACTTGACACTGGTTCAAGTGCTTCGTTCATTATTGTTGAATTTTTGAATAGTTTAAATAATGTTGGGAAGATACCGGTGGGGAAAGTCGGTGTTAAGGCCTTTGTCTTAGGCAATGGCAACCTCCTTAAGGTTAGTGAGAAAGTGAGTCTTTCCATAAAAATAATGGGGTTTTCTTGGAAGAGGGACTTGTTTTGCGTTCCTTCATTACCCTACGATATAATCTTGGGTAATGACTTCCTGTGGGGAACTGGTGCCGTCATTGACCTGGCTAGGAAGGAGTTAAGTTTTGGGTTTTCCCCCAGGGTTAAAGTCCCGTTTTATACTAATCATATTTTTTATAGCTTATGTTTGTTTGATAATGGTGAAGTAGCCATTAGGGGTTTGATTTCTAAGTTTTCTGACGTCATTACTACCAGGTTAGGTGGGTGTAATGTCCTGCCTTATGAAATCATAATGAGTGACAACATTCCCATTAGATCAGGTCCGTACTCATGTGCTCCGCCCAAAATGAAGGTTTTTCGGGAGTTGATCAATGATTTAGAATCAAAAGGGGTCATCCGCCCCTCGAACTCACCGTATGCTAGTCCTGCATTTATTATACCCAAAAAAGGGGAGGGCTTCAGGCTTATCGTCGATTATAGGAAGGTCAACAAAAAGATTCAGTTTGACCCGTACCCAATGCCTAGCATAGAGTCAGCTTTTCAGCACCTTGGTAGAGCTCGTATTTTTAGCCTGATTGATCTCAACGCAAGCTTTTTGCAATGCGCCTTGGTAGAGTCTTCAAAAAAATTCACTGCTTTTGTCACTCCGTGGAGACAATAAAATTTAACCGTGTTCCCCTTGGCTGTAGTATAGGCGGACAAGCCTTAAGTCGCGTGCTGGACCATGTGTTGTCTGACATAAAATATGATTATGTATTTAACTACTTGGATGACATATGTGTATATAGCAATTCGCTTGAGGATCATTTAGTGCATTTAGAGGAAGTGTTGACTCGATTACGGCGAGCAGGCTTGACAGTAAATCCCGATAAGGTTACTTGGGCAAAACCCTCCATCAAATACCTGGGGTGTTATTTCTGAGGGAAACCTCCTTATAGATCCCGAGCGAATCAGCCCCATCATTAACTATCCTCCCCCCTCAAATCTTAAGGGCGTGATGCGTTTTGTTGGCATGTGTGCATATTACGCCAGATTTGTCCCGGCCTTTATATATCTTATTGTCATACGCTATGAGCCATTTGTTATGGACAAATATTTAGTATTTAATTTAACATATCTTATTGTCATACGCTAAGTACCATTCCTAATGGACATATATATTAGATTGTCTTGTTGTCATTGACTAGGTTTTTTTTAAAGGATTAATGTTTAATGATGGAATCCAAATTGTCATGTTGTTTTTACTATGCGCCATTTCTAATGGGCGACATCTTAAGTTAATATTAAGTAATCTGATGAATATTTACCATCTGACTCTTTAGCTTTGACTTCAATTAATTGTTGTTTATGAATTTATTCTATTTTCTTTATACTTCGCAACATCAACAATGTATATATTTGGAGTAACTGTTAAAAATCTAATTGAGTTATGGCTAATAAATATCGACTAACTTTGACTTATACTAATTCTTATTATATATTTATCCCATCATTCCCAAGGTTATCCGTCAAACGTTTTGGTTTAATATGAACTTTACTGAGGCTGAAGTCTCTTGCCGTCTGGATGAGATAGAGGGTCACATTAATAACTCCTCAGCACTCGCTCTGGGTTAAACCCCCCCCCCCCCTTTTTTTTGTAGTGTTTATTTTTTCGATGTAGTTTGTTGGCATCTGCCCCTAATGGGATGCTACACTTGGTCTTCACCAGTGACGCCACCATCAAAAGTATCGACTTCGATTGGTCAACGAGCAATCAAAAATCTGATTATTCTTGGACGCTGAGTGTATAGAGAGGACATTTTCAGAACCGTGTAAAACTATATAAATTACCAATAACTTTGCATCTCTGATAGATGGGAGTGCAAGGTGTCGTCCTGCCTACCTTACATGTTCCAGTTCGCCTGATGCTAACCAGCAAGTTGTCAGACAATCGTCTTACACCTCCAGGGGAAACCTAAACTAGGTCATTAACACATTAAATGAACTCGGGACGGACATTTAGGTGGTTTGCTGTAGTTTATCCTAACGGTGCCAACGAAGCCACAGTAGGCCGTAAAGCGTGACCGGCTGCAAAGCAATACCTCGCAGTTGGAGTCCGTCCTCTGGGACACTTAATCAGACTAGGGTTATGGTAGAACATTACATCCCTCCCCGAAACACGATTGTGGAGTGTCAGTGTCATAGGCATACAAATAACAACTGTTCGAACATGCCCAGATGCGTGAAGTGTCTTGGAGCACACCTCACCCCCAACTGCCCCAAAAAAGACAACACGACACCGGCAAGAAGCATCAATTGCAAGGGCTCACACACGGCCAAATACAGCAAGTGCCCGGTATACGTGCAACTGTTGGAGGCCAGGACCAACAAACTCAACACACGACAGACTCGACCCACAAGACAGCACCCCCATATACGACCGGTAATTACCCTCCTATCCCTCGCACCCGTCAAATCGTCCCTACGACCAACCAACCAACCCCCGCCCCATCAGCTAAGCAAACAGCAGAGGCCGCATCTATCTACCGCTCCTATACTGATGTTACGGTGGTGCGCAACAGACGACCACAACAAGAAAACACCACTTCCCCACTCTCAGACATAACAGATTTCATGAACCTGCTCAAAGACCTAAACATTTTCAAGATACTCGCACACTTCAAACCATATCTCACTAGTCTCAGAGAGGCGACTGACAAGACTGAAAAGTAAGATGATATTGCTGGAGGGAGTGACCGAATACTTCTCGACCGACTATGACTAACGCAAACGTGATGGAGACGAAAGGCATGCTTTTTGATTTTATATGGAACGCAAACGGGAAAGTCAAAATAAATAGTCCACTTGTTGGAATAGGCGGGCAGATATAAAATAAGACAATATATGATACTAAAAATGTGTATTAAAAAAATCTCAATATGAGAGATTATCCATTTGAGAAAATTTATCAGAGTGCTCAAATGGGCTATTAAAATGATTTAAGTGTTACACCTGCTAAAAAAAACATACATGTAAACACTACATTGGAAATAAAAAACAAACATTTTAAAATATAATATGTTAAAAAGGGAAACTGAACATATTGAAGTACACTAAAAATGTTAAACATATTGTCAACATGAGACAAAATCCAAATGAGCCACTTTATAAAAGTGACACAAATGTCATTTAAAAGATTCGCCTTGCAAATAAAACGGAGTAAACATATAACTCCTTTTGCACTGTCGTGTACTAATAAACGAAGGTCACCATTAAAATAGTACATTCTCGGGGTTTATACGCTACATAACATACATCAATATAAGAAATAGCAAGAACAGGGTAGGTTTGAAAGATAGCAAAATAGTATATACAGATCTTATAAAATAAACATAATGGCGGAACAAAATAAAGATGAAC
>JBCFYV010002255.1:39310836-39339923 GCA_039000515.1 Timema cristinae
AAGGGGTGTCCGGGGTTAGAGGGTTAATGTCCACAATGAATCAACAATGCCTTATAGCTACCACCCATATGGTCGATGTTTATTTAGTGGGCACATTTGTTCATGCACACCACTCCAATTATCTGGCAGCAATGCTGTTAACATAATTCAAAAAACGTAGGAAGAATAAGTGCAAGGTTCGTTCTGTTGTTACAGATAATGCTGTTTAAGATTGCAAAAAAGAGTATTATACTAGAAAACATGAGAATTTAGATGGCATCACTTATGGATGCTCATGACATGAACTAAATCTGCTAGCAAATAAATGACTTTCAGTTTTTAATGTGAAAGAACATGTGCTAAATGTAATTAAAGTTTTTCAGAAACACCACTTTGCTAAATGCATGTTATAAGAAATCTGTGCCCCAAAACTCGTTCTCCCAAGTGAAGTGCGCTGAACCATGGTAGATTGTCTGGAGACATATATGAGCTGGGCAGCTTCGTTAAAAATTTGTGAAAAACCCCTAATAAAGCAGTGAAAAAAAGAAGTGTATAATTTTATATTAAAATGGGATGTGGAGAACATTGTAATGTCACTGATTTGACCCTAAGAATATTTGAAAGCATTGACAATGTTCTCCTCTTAATTATATATATATATAATTTTAAATTTATTTATATATGAATTTTAATATTAATTATTTTTTACTTGGCGCTTAAAGCAAGTCTTCTTCTAAACTATTCAGATATATTTACCAGATTCTAACTAGGAAATTACTAGTTATTTCTGTGTTTTTAAGATCACGACCCTGAAGTTAGGAGGCATCAGCTACTGTAACTAAGTTCAGTGTGTGACGTAAAGTTTAGTCAAAATTGCAATGTTAAAGTCTTTTGAAAATTAACTTCCTGCTCTCGAAACAAACCAGAATAATCTAAATGTTTAATTTGAGGCAGTTTCTGGTTCTTAATCATTCTAGTAAGTTCTATTGGAATGAGATATACCAAACGAGTGGTGCAATCTCAAACACACTCTGATGTCAGTCAATGTCACGAACGGACGTTTGCTCGGCGCTCGTGCAACATAATCATATTTCAATTCTATCAAAGTATCAATGTTACTATCATTGAATAATACTAATATCAACTTTATCTGACGTTATTTATTTCTATCACAAAAAAGTGAAGCCCAACGTCGGGGAATTAATAATAACTATTACGTAAGATAACAATAGGCCACAACGTGGACCCATAGCAATAGACTTCGAAACATAGTACATTACAATTGGCGTCCAAGTAAAGGTAACCGTTACGGGAGTGTTACAAATTGGCATCACAACGAGGGCGTAACAAATTGGTGCCCAAACCTGGGCCAGATATATAACGTTACAATTGTCGTCCCCAACTAGGGTAAGTGTTGTCCCAAGTAAGGGTAACGTTATGACAGCATAACATATGGCAGCACAACGAGGGCCCGTTATAGGAATGTTAAAACATGCTTAATCGTTTGAAGCCAATTGCCATTGATGATGTTAAGAAAAACAAATGCACTATTTCGGAGTCAGTACATGTGTGGATGAATCTCCAAAGAGAAATTGAAGCTACAAAGGACAAACATGTGACATAAAAATTCAAAAACAAATATATATGATCTAACCCCAGATCATTTTTTTAATTACATACTGGATCCAAAATAAAATAATTCGGCACTTGATTTAAGTGAAGAGGGGAAAAAAAGCAGCATTCGATTTTGCAAAATCAAAGTATTCCATTATTCCAAAAGCCTCTCTTTCTTTTTCTTCAGTAATTCATGCAAACGTATATAATACCACTTGCAATATTTATATTTCTTCTTCTCACCAGATCACTCATACTTTGAACATGAAATAAATCTGCACTATACGGACGAGCCTCAACAAACACCAAACTTCTCGGTCTGATTACTCATTTCTATTTTTTAAACAGTTACCTACAGCACAGATTTCTTCAGCAAATGTTGAAAGAATCTTTTCATCATTTGAGTAAATGCATTCAAAACTACGTAATCGATTAGGAACAAAGAAGGCCGCTGGACTTTTGTTTCTGTTTAAAGTATTTAATACTAATAGTGATGTGAAAAAGTAAGAAGAAAATATATTTTCAACAAGACAAATATGTTATATAGCTATTCTATTTTTTTATGTTTAAATCATTCATAAGCTTAGGCAGCTTTTTGAACTCAACTTAAAGGCTTAGTTAATCAGTTTTAGAATTGCACAGTATATAGAAATGCAACTTATTCATTTTCTTTTTGTTTACTAATATCATAATATTTAAGCAACATTTCTGTATGAAATCTTTACATTGTCGTTTTCAAATAATACTATATTTTGTTATTCAACTCTTGATTTGCCAGTAAATTATAATTTTGGAGCAAGATGTATTCTCTTTAATTAAAAGTATAATTTAACCTGTTATTTACCTCAATCTGATTGAAAATGGTATATGTAGTTAAAACTACTAATACTTAAAATTAATTACAAACAAAATTTTATTTGTAATCAAACCTGGTCCAAACAAAAAGAACCTGATTAAAAAAAAGTTTTGTTTTGTTTAAAAAAAACCGTTTTTTCCCAACCCTGCACTCGGGTCATTTCTAGAAATCTATGGATATTTTAATGGATATGTAACGATAAAAAATTAATGAACATATAAATGATGTATGGATAGTTTTGAGTGTAGTTTTATTGATATTATTAGAGTTTATTTGAAATTAAATTTTAAATACTTTTTGTTCCCACGATGGAAGTCTGAAAGTTTATTAACTTTAACCAATAAATAGTCTGCAACGTCTTGGGTTTGGGTACAAAATCCAAGTAATCTCTTTTTACAGTCGGGTTGGGCGCTAGAAAGTTTTTCTTGTATAGTGAAAAGTCTGGTGCTTAAGTTATCCTGGGGGATCTCAAGAAACGGATTGATCATGACTGCAGAAGAGAAACAACTGGCACCTTTGACAATTTTGTAGAGATAAAACACTTATGTAAAAGTTGTTGAGAAATCAAATTTAGGAAATCTTTCACAATCACCAGTGAACTGAAGTACCTAATGCCTTTCAAACTGCTGATGATGTGAACCTTATCTACAGTAATAAGTATTTCAAGTTGGACTGTTCTTCAAACCAACGGAAAATAAAATTTTGGAAATATTTGCTGAAATTAATGAAAACCATATTTGTAAATGTATTCAAGGCTCAACAGTTTACTTATATCTGCAAAAATATATAGTAATATAAATTGATTGCTTGATTTCAGTGAAAATGTCTCAAACTCAGTGAAACTTACAGCATGAATCAAAACTTTTTTTTATAAATTCATTTCAAAAGTTTAAATCTCAGATTTCAGATTTTTTGAAAATTAAGCATACATTTGAAAAAAAGGCATATTGACTTTCTCTCTCAATATCTTTAGTTCTTTACCCCCTAATAGAAAAACTTAATTGAGAAAAGAGATTTTCCGTCATTCTTGAGCTCAGGTTTGTTTGGAAATTGAAATAAAATATGTTAGGGCGAAAACCAAAAGAGTCCTTGTCAGCGAGGTGAGGGGGGGGGGTGTGAAATTAAAAAGTATTTTTCCTACCTGAAAGAGTCGCCAAAGTGATCTATAAAAATAAAACATTGTAAAAAAAATGCTACACTAATTAAAGCGTATGAAAGGACCCCTCGTTAGGGTAATGACATGGACCAAACAAGAAGTCCATTTCACAAAACTGGTATTGATCATAAAAAAAACTCTTTCTGCATTCCCGGTGTTTCAAGGAAATTTAGAACTTTAAATAAAGCCTTACACATATAACGAATGAGACCCCTGTTCAAGACTGACATTCTGGGTTGATAGTGTCGTAGTGATTGTAGAATGAGGCGTGAATGATGGATTTTATATTTTTAAATCCAAGCGTCATCCAAATCGGGAACTGACACAAGAAGGTATGCCCCGCTCAAATTGTTGTTGACTTTTCAATCGTAAAGGAACAATGGTCACCACGTGGACGCTCCTGAGCCTGAAATGTCAACGATCATGTCCTACCACAAACATTTATAAAGTTATAAAACATTCCACACTTGGGAAATTCTAAAGTCCATCTACGTTTTGTATGAACAAGAAATAAGAAGAATGAAGTGTTGACCAAATGGTTTGAATGTAAACCATTGAGGACGTCGGAGGAAAAAAACACTTTGATCAAACTGTTTACATTTGAAATCAGTACATTAACAAATGCGGGAAACTGACTTGAATCACACAATTTTGTCCGGGAGCCGGCGTGCTCTTTACGTCCTCATGTAGCCAGCCGGTTTTAAGCCGGGCTGCTTCATGGCCCGCACTCATGAATCAGTCATGCTAATAGAGGTTCACTTGGTATCACCAGTGGGGCGCCAAAAAAACAAAAGAGACTTCGATTCTACGCTCTCGATTTCTGGAAAAACCGTTAAAAAGAGGACCTTCAAACCGGGGGAAAAAAATAAAACCGAATGCTTTGCCCCCCTCTGAAATGGAGTAAGGTTCCCCTCCTTCCCTACCTTACAGTTCCAGTTCGCCAAAGACCCCCCCCAGCAAGTTTGAAAATCGTCTTACAAAAACCCAAGGGGAAACCTAAATAGTCCTTTACCATTAAATGAAATCTACAATTTGGTGTTAAACCCTTTTTTTTTAATGAACCAACAAGTGGCTTAAACAATAACCTAAAAAAATTTTCCCGCAGTTAGGAAATTTCTGGGACACTTAATTTTAAAGGGTTAAGGGTAGCATTTAATCCCCACCCGAAACACGATTTGTATGTAGTGTATTAAGGCATACAAATAAAACTTTTTGAACCATTTCCCGATGCGTAATGAAATTGGAAAACCTACCCCCAATGGCCAAAAAGGGCAAAAAAGGAAGAACATCATTGCAAGGGGTCCACCAAGCCAAATTTAATGCGTGCAGTATAGGGAAAAGTTGGAGGAACCAAATCAAACAGACCCCAATCGACCACAAACAAATATACGAGGAATATTCCTCTATCCCTGCACAATTAATTGTTTTAGAAACCACCAACCGCCATCAACAAGAAAAGGAGGGAAATTAAAATCCCATATTTAGTTATGGCCAAAACGACCACAACAAAAAAATCCACTTCCCAAATTTTCCTCAACATTTTTTTAAAGAATTTCATGAACCTGCCTCAAAGAATAAACAATTAAAACTCGCACCCTATTTAAACCCCCCTAGATCAGAGGGCACTGCCCCAAGGACGAAAAATTGATGCCCCAATGAAAACCCGTTCAATTAATTTTTGAATCGGTTTTTGTAACAAAGGCCTTTTATCCCTTTTAAAATTTTAAACGGGTTTATGTTCAACCCCATTGCACTTAAAAAGAAAAAAAATGGGACCTTGCATACCTGTTAAATTTGAAGCCAACCCCAAAACAAAACCTGTAAAAACCCCCTTTTTTTAATTAGCAAAAGCCGTTATTAAAGTTGTTAACCCAATGGCCCTTTGGTAAAACAAATCCAAAAACAAAAGGGTAATTTTTGGCCGTTGCAGGTATGCCCCTTTTTATTTATTTTTAATTTAAAATTAAAATCAATTTGGTTAATTTTAAATTTTAAATATGGCAAACTGTTTTTGAATTACATTGAAAAACATCAGCCTGACTATAAAAGTGGGAAAATTAACTTTTCTAAAAGTAAGGTATACTTTAAAAATAAAGTTTCTTTCAATTTAATTTCTTGGTTCTATAGTTATTTAAATAATGGAAGAGGAGAAAAGGGAAAATTAAATCTTAATTTTTAAACCCTTGAAATGTCAAGAAACATTTAACAAAGGCCAGATTGTTTGGGGGCACGTGCCAGAAGAGGTTTTTAAGGTTTTTTGTAGAATTTCCCCCATCCCCCACATCAAAAAACCCCCCCACACAACCCCCTAAATATAAATTCTATTATAGAAGAAGAACCCCAAAAATTGATTTAACCCCCTATAATTCCGACAATAGGCCTTAAGTCCCCTTTTGAAACATAAAACCTTTTAAAAAAGGGCCGCCAATCCAATTTGTTTTTCTTTTAACTAAAAAATAGCCTTTCCTTTTCTTACACTGTTTATTCCTTTTATTTTAATTTTAATTTTTTTAAAGTTAAGAACCGGGGAACTTTAAAAGGTTTTTCCTTTCCCTGCAACTGTTAAGTTTAGGAAAAATAGTTCTTCAAATTTGGGACTTGGGGAGGGGTTTTTTGGTTCCCCATTAACCAAACGATTTTTAAAACAAAAAGATTTTTTAACTGTGCCGTTCATTCCTGGGAAAGAGAATTTTGGTCCGGGGGTTTAAATCCTTAAAAGAATTTTTAAGCAATTTTTTTAAAAAGGTGGGGGAAATACAAGGGAACAAAAGTTCCTGCGCATTTCCAGTATTGAAAGTAGAGAAGATGCAAAGAGTGAAAATATTAAAGGTCCCAGTAACATCGTGGTTCCCGCCAAAAAAATCAGTTTAAAAAGACAAGGTCAAGGACTTTACAAACTTTTTATACCCCAAAAAAGGGGGGTTAGCCATCCGTCCTTATAGTGAAGTCCAAAAAGATGTTGGGAAAGTACCAAGCCTGGAGAGCACTTTTAAGGTAAATTGATTTTAGAATGTTTCAAGCAATTTAAATTAATTTTAAGCCCAAAAAAATTCACGCGTCATGTCCTGGGGAATAAAATTAAGGCCCCGGGAAAACGGAAAAAAAACAAACGGCTGGAAGGGGGAAAAAATAAAAGAAAATCTGATACATTTTATAAAAGCTTCGTTGGGTTTTGTGCCCTGAACAGTTTACATGATTGCAGAGCTTGGACCGAAAAAACCCAAAGGTTATTGGCAAAACCCCCCATAAATTTTCCTGGGGGTTTTTTCAAAACCCTTTTAATCCAAAAAAAGAAAAAAATTATCTATTATCAAATCTTAAAAGGCTGTGCGTTTTTTTGCATTTAAATCCCAGATTGTCCCTTTTAGATCTTATGGAAAAACCAACCTTTGTTTCTGAAAAAAAAACACTGTTGGGAACGAATAAAATTTAAGACTTTATATAATTTTCTTTCAACAGTTGTTCTAGTTTAAAGATTAAAAGTTTATATGTTCCCGATTGCCCTTTTTTTACCCACCCATCTAATGGCAATTTAAGAATATTAAGGAAAATTTTAATTTTCCCCTCCTTAATTTTCTCAAAATTGTTTTTTTAAAATTTTCATACTTGCCTTCACCAAGGGAAATTTTAAAGTAATTAAAATGGCAAAAAAGTATTTTAAAAACCAACTTATTTATTTTCATTCCCAAACCAAAAGTTGGGTTCTTAAACGAAGTAAAACCTTGGTAAAAACTTTTTCCTGGTTCAGGGTTAACCCCCCCCCTTTTAATTTTTTTTTTGAAGTTTGTTTAGGCCCCAAAACACCTTATGAACAACAAAAAAAAGACTATTTCCGAAACAAAATCTGATTATTGGAGTAAAAAGGAAAGGGCTTTGAACCGGTAAAACAAATAAAGTCCTACTTTGCTTCATTTGGGAGGAGGTTGTATGTAACCAAGTCCCTTCCCATTACAATTAACGTTTACTAGGGAAAAAACTATCAGTTCCTTTGAATGGGAGGAAATTGGGGGGTAGTTTTAATTTAAAAGAAGAAATAAGCTCCTTTAAAAAATTCCGTTAAATTTGGTTTGGGAAATTTAACGGATTTTTCATCCTCGAGGGTGGACCCTTATAACAATGAAAAAACTTTCCTCATGACCAATCCTAATGTTTAAATAAACTTTTTTCCCCCAAAAAAACAAAAGAACACAAAACCCTTAATTTCCCAGGAAATAACAAGTTTCTGACTTTGGGCCAAAACAAATCCACAACAGACTCCCCAAAACCCCCTTAATAATTCCACTTACGAGCAAAACCGTTAAACCAAACTTTAAAAAAAAACTTTTCTTAGCTTTATAACTTGTTAGTTAAAAAAAACCACAAAAGAAACAATTTATCTAGACTAAGTTTTATAATTTTTCAAAACCAAAATTTTCAGGTTGAATTAACCTTTTTTCAAAGGGCACTCAAAATTGATGATATTGCTGGAGGGGGGACCGAAAACGTCCGACCGACTAATGACTAACGCAAACGTGAAAGGAGACAAAGGCATGCTTTTTGATTTTATGGAACGCAAACGGAAAGTCAAAAAAATAGTCCACTTGTTGGAATAGGCGGGCAGATAAAAAAAAAGACAATATATATACTAAAAATGTGTATTAAAAAAATCTCAATATGAGAATTATCCATTTGAGAAAATTTATCAAGTGCTCAAATGGCTATTAAAATGATTTAAGTGTTACACCTGCTAAAAAAAAACATACTGTAAACACTACATTGGGGAAAAACAAAACAAACATTTTAAAATATAATATTTAAAAAGGGAAACTGAACATATTAAGTACACTAAAAATGGGTTTAAACATATTGTCAACATGAGACAAAATCCAAATAGCCACTTTATAAAAGTGACACAAATGTCATTTAAAAGATTCGCCTTGCAAATAAAACGGAGTAAACCCAAAAACCCTTTTGCACTGTCGTGTACTAATAAACGAAGGGCACCATTAAAATAGTACAAATTTTCGGGTTTATACGCTACATAACATACAATCTTTTTTAAAAGGCAAGCGGGTTTTTGGCCATTTCAATTTTTTTAAAAAACTAATTCCCAAATAAAAAACCCATGTAGGGAAAAGGCATCACTCACTTCGACTGCCCCCAAAAAAAGGAAAAGGTTTAAATTTTCAAAGTTTGAAAACCTTATGGTTAATTTTTAAACAATAAAAATCCATCAAAGGCACGACTAGCCCTTTTAAACAAGAGGGCAGTAGAAAATGCGCAACACAAAACATACTGAAAGAGATTTTATTTTCCAAAACTGGGTAAAACATGACCTAAGTCACCTCTTAAAAATCCTCAAAAAGAAATTCTTTGGGTTCACTGTGTTAATTAAAGTTTATTTGAAAAATTTAACTTTGAGCTCTTCCCCTAAGGGTTTTTAAAAACCGGCTTCAAAAATTTTAAAAAAAAATCCTGAAATTAAAGTAAAAAATTTTTAAAATCTAATTAAAAGGTAAGCCTAAAAAAAACCATCTGGGAAAAAGTTCCAATTGAAAACGAAAATTTTAATAGAAAAAGGTTTTTGGAGAATTTAAAATTAATTGTAAAAAAATAAACTTGCCTTTTAACAATTTTACTTAAAGTGTGATGTTTGGGTGAAAATAAAAACCTTTAATTTTTAGTACAATAGTTAAATTTAAACCCCCGTAAAATTTTTAAAAAATCAACTAACTAATCTTAAAAATTTAATTACAGCCTGACCATTTGGCAGCTAATGTTGGCCCAGTTTTATTATTCCCAAAATTGTAATCTTTAAAAAATTTTATTTATGTTTCAATGCAAAGAAAAAGTGTTAAGTTTTGAAAATTGTTTGGTTTTTCATAATACATTTCCCAAAAAAAACCGAAGAATAACAAAAAAAATTCTTATATTCTGGCTTGAAAAGATTTATTTTGGATTTAAATCAGGGCTTAATTTTCCCCCATTTCTTTGAAACCCTAATGAATTAACGATTACACATTTTGGGAACTTTTGATTAAAAATTCAAACCTTGGCCACAAATTTTTTGGTCGATCTAATGTCCAAGCTTCATGTGGAAAACTTTTCAAAGTAAACAACCCAAACCTAATGAAATATTAGCTAAACCACCTCTGATTTGTTTTGGAAAACCTTTTTTACAATTTGGCCGAAACCCAAAATTGGACACTTGGTTCAAGTGGACCCTTAAATTTTAAAAATTAAATACCAAAAAATTTAAAAAAGATATAAGAAAACATAGTTAGCCAAAATTAGAAATGTCATTCAAAAAACAAGAAATTTTATGAGAAATTGGGGAATGAGGCCTCGTGGGACAAGGGGATATTAATGTATTTACATTAAAGTTTTTATTTTTATGCCCGAATATTAGAATTTCCCAAAGAGTTTCATTAATTACTTTTAAACAGACCAGAAAATTTAAATTAAACTTTTTTTAATAAAATTAAATCTAACTTAGCAATTATCTGTAAAATTCATGAAGGGAAGTAAAAGGTCCCAATGAGAGTAGCTTTAAAAAAAATATAAAATTAAGATAAGCTGGGAGATTAATACACTGACTCTTTTTTCCAGGTAACCTTTCAGCCCCCAAAAATAAAAATCCAAAGTTGTTTTAGTAACTTTTGACTAACAGAAAACTTGGAAAAAAGGGTTTCCCCCTACAGTTCAAAATTTTTCCCCAGAGGTCAATTTTTTTTTGAAAACCCAAAACGTAAAGGAATTTTTGTTTAAAACAAGCACAAGCTGCAAAAAACCAGGAAAAAATTAATTTACAAAAGAAAAACCCAATTCATTATTAAAACAACCAGGGGGAAACCTTTTAAAAAAAGGATTTGGAATTTCAAGGGCTACTAAAAAATTGGGTTAAAAAATTTTCTACCAGGAAAATTTAAGGTAAAACCAAAATTCCCAAAAATTTACCGACGAAATGAAAAGGTCCTTTTTCCATTTAAAAAGCTTTTTCCCTTGGTTTTTTTTAGAGTGATGAAAAAAGGGTAAATCCCCTATAAATTTAATGGTTATCCCCTCATACTTTCCTACTTTCCCTTTACCAAAACAAGATTTTTGCCGTAAATGGTATTAAAAAGAAAATGTTATTAATGAGAACAAAAGAAAAAGCAAATTTTGAAAAATGATCCCTTTGTTTTGTTTGTCCAAGTTTCTAAAAAGAAATTTTCAGTGGCCCGACAAGCTATTATTTTCCAAGAAAAACGATTTGGGCCGTTTGAAGAGACTCTTTTAACTTTCGTAAAATTAAAAAAAACCACCACTTTGCCGAAAGAAAAACCTTTCAAGGAAAATTTCCTCTAAATCGTGACCTAAGTTTTTCGAGAACATTTACTTTTCCTTTGGTTCGTTAACGAGGAAATTATGTTGTTTAAGTTTTTTGGTAATTTTATTTACGTTTTTGTTTTTACAAAATTATTTAAATTCCTTTTAGAATTAAAACCTAAAATTTTTGTTTTCACAAAAATTGTTTAAAAAGGCCTTTTAAAACGGCCAAAAAACGTTTAATTTAAAAAATTTTTTAAAAAAGTACTAATGCAAGAGGTTTTCTACCTGAGGCAGTTGAATGTGTTAAACATTCATAAATTTAAAAACTACAGCACAAAGTTTTACATTTACCATAAAGGTATTGCAGAAAAGGTGCTAATGAGATCTGCTTGTTTCTTCTTGATTACATACAGTCTGATATTTCTCCTGAAGTGAAACATCTTTACATGTTTTCAGATGGTGCAGTGGACAGTTGTGATATTTTTAGCATATTTAGTCTCCCTTAATGAATTTAATTCTCTCCCTCATTACTTTCCTATGAGGGGTCATTCCTTCTTACCTAATGACAAAATGTTGGACTCGTAAAGTGAGATATTAAAGAGATGGCTAGGCTATATTGAATAAAGAGTATGTTGAATGTATTGTTCAGTCAAACAGAGAAGGCAAGTTTCAAGTTAATATGAGAGAAATAGATGACATTCTTGATTTTGGTAGTTGGTGGCTCAAGTTTTAAAAGAGAAATTTTTCTCTCGCTGTAGTCACTTAGTCGTATGAGTTTAACTATAATTAAAGAAACAACGATCTTGTGGTTGCCAAGGGCTAGATAGATGCACTTCTTAATCACACTTTCTAGTTGGAAATAACACCACCATCATCTCTGCCAGATAATATGAAAGCTTATCCCAATGGAAAAGTTCCAATGCAATGAAACTCAAGTGACATTAAGGCAGCTTCTTGGTTACATTTTAGAGGAACATATGGATTTTTACAATGCACTGTTAAACTGGTCAACCGTAGAAGCAGAGGCAATAATTAGTGATGATGAAAATTAATGGATACACCAAAATCTCAGTTTCAGGTTTCAGATTTATTTTTCATCCACAATTATTTTTAAAAGGTCTGTAATATGTTTTAGTAGAATGTCATTCTAGAATTTCCTAGAAAATAAAGTTTAAACAAGCCATAATAGATGAGTCAAAAGTTAACATTCAGAGCAAAATTTTGGTTTATTACAGAAAGTGGACTTCTCACTATAATTTATGGGGCTATAGCAAGAAATGAAGTTACTAAGGAAGGCCTACTGAAGGGTCAAAATGCACCATTCTCCAATTAAGAACGGGAAAAGTCTGAATCCATTTAATTCCATTTTGAACAATATTGAATATATCTGAAATGTAGTGGTGTGGAGCGGTCCAGTTTCTGAAATAACGGTTGTGTCAACATACTTGTGCTAAACTGATTTTTCTGCTATCCACATGATAAAGACCATACACCAATCTAAACTAGAAGTTGAAGATGTTCTCAGAGTTGAAATTTAAAATATAAATCCAATTATGGAGAGCATAATTCCCAAGATTAAGCTCAAATTTCAAATGAGGACTGCTAAACATTTTGTGTAACTCTTTTTTATATATTTTTAGCACTGTGTTTTACTACCCATTGGGATTATATGCCTATGTACTAATTTCACTTGTGTGTTAGGACTTAGGTAGATTCAATTTAAAGGAAGTGCATCCGTATTTGCATGGGGGAGAGAGGAAAACAGTTTTAGGGAAAAAAACTTCAGTGCACCCGACCGAGATCGAATCCTGATCTCCCAGTCTTTGGTATTCTATCTATTGAGAGAATAGCACTTTAGACCATGCAGCCACCAAAGTAAGTTTATTTTTCTTTTTTTCCTATTATAGTCAATATATCATACATATTATTTCTAGCTGGATTAAACATATTGACATAAATTGCTTAAATTAGCTAATATTGATGAATGTAAAATAAATGTATTTTGATATATTAATTTATTACTCATTATTTCATTAGGTCTTCTAAATGAAATAATATTTCCGTGGGGTCGCACACACTAAAAAGCTTGTACACTACAGGTTTAGTAGGCCCATGATGAAATCTCAGATACAAGAGGTAATTAGTTGTGAACAAAGACATTTTTAACATTTTGTATGTGTTTATTTTTATTCACATATTTATTGATTCAGTTTACAACTTTTATTTTGTTTTGTTATTTTTTTTAGTGCCAAACAGTTTGGTAAAGTGTGAAATATACTTTGATAAAAAAAAAGGCAGAAAATTACAAGTTACAAAATGAAAGAACACGAAAAATTCTTGAAGAGGAAATTGATGTTTTCTGATGACAGTGATGATGAAGATTGTTGTATAGAAGTGAACATGGCTGTGACGCTGGCTATGAATTTGTTGTGAGTGAAGATATTCTGAAGATTTACCTTCCATGTCTCAGCCAACTGCAACCCATCGTTTCTTTTTGGGATAAGCTAAAACTACTAAGTGGAAAATGGATGCACCACCAAGGCACGTAAGAACACAGAGGTCAAATATTATTACCACCTGGTTGCTTAATGTAAGGCCATTAGCACGGAATGTAGAAACAGAAGAGGATTCGTGGGGATTGTTTATCACTGATGAAATGGTAAATATGATTTAAAATGGAACAAATCAGTTCATCGACAAACCATATAAACCTTGAGGAATGATGGAAAAGAGCTGGAGACAGGAGTTGATTTATTTTGGAAGACAATGTCTTTGCATAGATTTTGATTTTTGTACTGTTGCTTACATTTTGATGACCTAAATACACGCCAAGGAAAAAAACAGATAAACTGGCTCTAATAAAAAATTGTTTTCAACTTTTTGTGTAAACCTGCAAAAATAATTATTCTATAGGCATGTATTCAACACTGGAATGTTTGTAGCTTTTAGAAGAAAAAGCCAGCCAAATATGACTTAAAGATATATAGTCTTGTGGATGCAAGAATGTTTTACTCAGTAAACCCGGAAATTTAGGGTAAACAGCATGATGGCCCATTTATTGTATGTAACAAGACGATGATGTTAGATTGTGTGAACCAATATATGGCTCTGGACTTAATATCACTTTAGATAAATGGTTCACTAGATATCTGTTGGTGAAAAAAATTGTGTATGATAAGAATTTAACTATTGTTGGTAGAGTTCGAAAAAATAAGAGAGAATTACCACCAAAGTTTGTGAACAGTAAAGGAAGAGTTGTATGTAGCAATATGTTTGGTTTTCAAGAAGACTGTAATCTTGTTACTTATGCTTCGAAGAAATACAAATTTGTGGTTTTAATATCAATTATGCATCATGATGATGCCTAGATGAAGAGACAGGAAATCAGAAGAACTAGAAATTCTAACTTTTTTATAATACAACAAAATGAGGAGTGGGCACAGTGGACCAGATGTGTATGAATTTGATGTCAGCAGGAATAGCAACAGGTGGTCTCTCACCCTGTTCTTTCATCTTCTGAATGTCGCAGGAATCAACAGCCATATCTTCACTTATCCAACCATCAAGCAAAGTTAGGAAAATTCCTGAGGAATCTAGTTATGTCATTTACAAAACCCTGCTTAGATAAGGGGGTACTAAACAACCATAATCATGTGGAGCTACGAAACATTGCAGCAAACTATCTGGAACAATATCACAAGGACCGCAACACCTGAATTGAACAAAAGGGGAAGGTGTCACACCTGCAAGGATGGTAAAACAAGGTATACTGTAAAAATTGCAAGAAATGGCTCTGCTTATCACATTCAGTGTTGGTGTGTAATGGATGTTTGATCAAGTGAATATTAAATTAAGTGTCTAGAAAATTGAAATATTTCAGTTTTTACTAAAGGCAATATACATAGGTATGTTTTTATATTCAATCAGTATATTTTAATGACTCTGATAACTATAATTATTAGTACAGTTTTATTTATTTCAAACAAAATCATATTTGTTTTCAAATTGCAAAATATTTTATTTTAGAATTTTTTTTAAGTTTCTTATTTTTGTATTTTGTGTTTGTTCTTGAATAAAAAGGTATTAATTTCTAGCCTAAATGAGTTTTGTGCTAAATGTTTTAACCGAATTCCACAAATTTGATGTTGGGTCCGATAGGCCCAAACTTACCAATTATGTAAATTTCTTACACCTTACCAATAAAGGATTATGTTTGTAAATTTTTTATAACATCTTCAAATAGATCTAATATATATTTATTTTCTTATTTTCTACTTGTGTGCATTATTGTTTTGTCCATTTTATTTTTGAGGTAGGGATACGATTCATTAACATCTTTGATCAGGTTGTTACTTCTGATACCCAGAAGCTCGAGATTGAGAAGACAGAACCTTAATGTTCCTCTACCGGCTATAGCCGGGCAAGTAAATAAATGTTGCAGCGGTACCAGGATTCAAATTTTTCTTTGTGAGGGGAAGAATAGCAGTGACAATGGAGTGAGGAAGTCAGATCTAGAATGAATTATGATCATGAAAAACCAAGTAGGGAGCAAACCCAATTATTTTGAGAAATTATTTTTAAAAGAATCAATATTTACTGAAAAAGTCAAATCAAACCTTACTAAAAATGTTTAAAACTTGATAATCTTATTCTGTTTGGATTTGTTTGATTTTTTATGAGTCTTTATTTTATCTTCACCATCAATCATTTCAAGGGAAGTGCTGTTTAGTGTACTGATTGTGATATTTTGTTCTTCCTTCGCTTGGATCTGTTGAGGACAGTCCCTCCTCAAGTGTGTCACATCCCCGCAGATCTTACAGCCACCTCCATTAGGGTAGAGACCACGCGGATTGTTGGGGCACTGCCGAGCGATGTGTCCTTGCTCTTCACACACAAAGCATTTGGCATGGCGGAACTCCTGTTTCCTTGTGACGCGGCACTCCAGGTGGGTGTGTTCTGTCGAGCCACATTTGAAACACAGCCCTGTGCCGGCCGCATCCTCACCTGGTGCTGAGATTAGTTCAGGGCATTCAGACAATATATGACCTGATTTACGACAATGGAAACAAACTTTTTTCTTTTCACGAGCTAATGATTTTTCTGCTCGACGACGCTCAAGTTTCATTGTTGAGAGCATTTCACTTTTAGGAATGCCTTTATCTATCAATAACTTCCTTAGTTTAATCAATCGGTCATAATCTTCTTGCTTCACAGGAAATCCATCAAATTTAATAACTTTGATTTCTTTTCCATTAAAAACATAGTAATCGATTTATCGTCTGTTTTTCTGCGCTTGTAAGGCACTTTGTTTTTAATTTTGACTTCTCTTGAGATTTTATTTTCCGGCGTGTTTGATTTTTTGTGTCAATCTCATTGTGTTGTTTTTCAAAATTCTCAGCTCTCTCTGCATTTTTCTTTTCTTGTTTTTGTTATATAAGTTAGAGTTACTTTGTGGAATATTTTTTATAGGGATTTTAATATCATCACTTTGAAATTCTTTACTAACATAATTATTTTTATTATTTTTTTCTTTTTTAAAATTTAGATTTGTTTGACTATCAATCTTTATATCCAAGTTATTTTCTGAATGATTTAATCCCAATAGGATATTTTGTTTCAACTCTTTTCCAAGTTTTTTCTTTTTTGACTTCCCTACTTTCCATTATTTATTTTTGACTTATCTTCTAAACTATCATTATTATCCATTGTTTTATTTTTAGTAGCAGTGAGTAAATTATTATGTTTAGTTTTTTGTCTTTCTGTGTTGTTTTGATTTCTTCTGCTTCTCAACATTTTCAAATTCAGCCCAATGTGTTGTTTTAAAATCTTCAACCTGTAGCAAAGATTTTACATCCAGTTTAGGTTTGTTTGCCTGTTCTCTCAATTGAGATTTTTTGTGTTCAGTATCTTTCAACTGCTGTCTCATATCCTGCCATGACGTTGCTTCTTCAGGGTCCTTTCATTGCTAGACTTAGACCCACGAGCGCGAGCAAACCTGGTCATATCTGCTCGTCCCCCACCTAAGCTGAAACACACAAACAAAATTGTTATGTTGCATATTATGATGTATTAAATCTATAAGCTATGATAGTTAAGTATGGTTATAACCACATCTAAATATATTAAATTGAAAAATGAAACTATTATACGCCAAAAACGGTATTCTAAAAAATAGGGCAGTTGACATGAACACACAGTTTGTTTTTTATTTGATTAACTGTGATTAATTTAGATAACATAATAATGCAATTTTTATATTGGACAAAAAATATGAAGAATTTCAAACAAGACTAAGTCATAGAGTTATATTTGAAAAAAAGAATATTAGCAACATCAATTGTCAAGCAGTAGGACCCAAAAATACATTATTTTATTCATAATTGCTTGAAATAATCTTAAGTGTAAACACTAGAAACAATCAAACATAAAAGACTTACAATATAAATTAAAGAATATGGTGATTTTTTTTAATTCAAAACAATAAATAAATGTTGTTGCAACAAAGGTTTTTGTAGATGTCAGTCAGTAAGGCACAAAGATTAAATTTTTTGTGTAAAGTTTTTTGTAATATCTTAGAGGTATTAAAAATAATATTAAATAAAAAAAATCAATGAACTAAAAACACAGGGAATTTTATTCATTCAGAGTTATAGGTGACTGCATTGCTACACAAAAGGCTTTTGTTCATCAAAACTAATAGTGGCATTGTCACTGACTCCTGGTTGGGTACCGCAATGTTTCCTCATAAAACAGTCTTGCTTCATAGTTTGCTATGTATTTGTTTAACTTAAAAAAATAAGTTTATTTTCTTTGCGTATACAGTTATTTTGAGGCATATCTAGATTGTCTTTGTAGATTCTATTAAATATGTCACTTTTCTTAGAGATCAGTGTAGGCATTTTTTGCGCCCACATTGTGTTTGATTTTAAATTACAAAATAACCATTTGTTCTTGAAGCTTAAAAGGAGTATTAGATTTTATAGTCTCTTTACAGCACGATTTGTAGTCTTTTACATTCCATTCATCACTCGACAATTTCACAATTACCATGATGGCAGTATATATTATAGTATTCTTCAGGGCTTCGATTTACTTTCGACTTCCTAAATATCTTCTCTATTCGGCCAAAAGCTCTCTCAGGGGGCATACAGCTATGACCTTGCACAGGAAAAATATGTTCAATTTTAGAAAATATCTTATTGTTTTTTACATAGTGCAAGTAGCTGCCAACTATTATGTGGTTCTTATTCTGGCTAGAAATTGCATCAGAAAATATTTTCATTGGGTGAGGCTTATTTGGATCATCTTGATATCTTAATTCTAAGACCAACAAAAATCCATGAGTGCCGAACAAACTTCGTTAGAACCCCTTGCAGACTGATTTTTAGTACAAGTATATATAATATGCACAATATCTTGATCACCCATGCATGACGAATAATAAACTTCACTGGCAGTTTGGGAAGAGGTTTATTTTATTGCATGTCAAAATAAATATTGAGAATGCCATCAGTTTTTTTAGGAACATCAGCCGAGCTTTTTATATAACTTTTCATATCATCACAGAAAGAACAAATGTCCCTTCGGGGGTCACCAAAAGACAAGTTGAATCAAAGCTGGAAGAGTTTGTCCAGAATCATTAATTGAAATTAGCCTCAAGCTTTTACCGCACTCATAGTGGCAAATAAAATTTAAAATAGAGACTGAGATTTGAATTTCATTTTCACTTTTTCTGGAATGACTTCTGCGTTTGGCTTTAAAATATATATACATAAAGCATTAAGCCTAGTGTGCCCAACCAGAGTAATAGGACCATTAGCCTTGCAAACAAAGTATAATACGGCATTCCATGATCTTGTATTCTCATTTATAGGTCCTCTTGTTCAATTTTTTTTAAATTAATGTATTTTTTCAAAGAAGTTATTGATGTCAGAACTATCCAAATCCACTGCATTACACCCATTACTGTGTTTGTGTGAACAGTCTGTTTTTGGCTTAACCTTTGCTGACAAAATTTGTCTGGCATTTCTGCAGACATTTTTCTCTCCAAGTCTTCGTTTTTTATTCTTTCATGTCCTCTGCTTGTCTCATGTAAAGGCTGACTAAACTCTCCATTAAGTACAGTCATTAATAACATCACTAATTTAAGCATTCGAGCAATTAAGCAATAAAGTCACCATAGAACAAAGAGGGAGCAATATAATGTACTGTTACTTTCTGAGCTGCCAAAGGGAATCACTAATTGCAGCATCTAGTTCCTGACACTTGAACTCTGAATGATGGCTGGACTTTAGTTTGAAATGTTTAAATACTAGCAGGATAGTGAATAGTCTCAATATTGACTGCAGCAATGCATTCCAAACGACACTTAGTCATAAGACTACTGTGGCTACTACACATGTGCTGTGACTTAGGTTGGTTTGGGAGACATAAATGTAAAACTATGTTCAGTTTAGAATACATGCCTTATTTAATATGTGTGGTTTGGAACACACCACTTTATTTCATTCTAGGGAAAGAAATGATAGTATTCAAATTGTATATACATGAAAAGGCAAATAATTGACTTAGTGTGTTTTGGAATCCACCTCTTCAAATACAGTATGACTTATCTAAAGATTAAATAGAGTAATAATAGTAACAATTATGTGATTGTGTTTTATGTTTATCATTAAACATGGACCACAATTTGTAAAAGTTCAAATTTTTGTGTTTGTATCTTTGTATAGACTTAGATTTAGCTTACTAATGTATGGGTATAATTTCCCCTCTATGGCACTGTTGAATTAAACTTTTACCTAATGTGTGTTGAAATACAAAACAATAAACTATTTTAAAGAATTACCAATGTTTTCTTTTCACTGATACTATTATTTTAAAGTTACCCTTATAATCCTCTGTCCTTAATATAGTTTGGCTGATAAGTAAGAAATGATTAATGATGAGACATAGTTTAAATACTTTGAAAAGCTAGTTTTAAAATATCCAGGAACACAGAAACTGAAAATTTGGAACTGAAATGTGTTACTATATTTGTTTATTATGTTTGATTAGCAAACAAGCAGACCAGCATTTACCAGATGATAGTATATTTTCTTGTAATAGTCTTTTCCTTTTCGTATTTTTTAATTAGAAAAAAAAAAAAAAAAAAAACAGGCAAGGTTAAAATATAATTATTTATTTAGCACACTTTTGCACTAAAGGCGTAGTTCGGCGGCCAGCCACTCAAGCGCTGCAAATCGTGTTCTAGCTGCTCTACAGAAAGTGTCCATTCTATATATATCTTTTATCTATGACTTTGGCTAAAGACACACGGAGCTTCGTTTGATGTAATCGAATTCTCGCGCATGCGCATAATCATGATTGAACTTTGGCGCAACAAATAATGTAGGGGTGGGAGAGATGACATAGAAATCATATGTTGACCTTGAGACGTGTATGCTCGGCGGCCAGCTACAACGCAGCATGTATTGACTGTTTTTTTTTTTAATATTGAAAATGAAAATGTGTAGTTGATAGTTTACTGTAAAAATTCCAGAAATTTTATTAAATTCCCTGACATTTCCCGGTTTCATCTTTCAATGCATCCATTTTCTTTCCTCTTTTATCATCAATATTTTATTTTATTCCAGATATTTTGATAACTTTTGTGAGCACCTTGGTCAAGCGCTAATAACTGCCTTGTAAATGAGCACTAGTCTTGTTTATTATCATAATGTTGTGATGCATTTTTTGTAGTTAGATATGAATTTAATGTATGTTCTGACATTTGGGCCTGATCTTCTGTGAAGACTCTACTTGAGGAGGAAAACCTTATTTCAAAATTCGCATTTCCATGGGAAAGCTAGGGAAGCTTTTACAACTATACATAGAGTTGGATTTATTTTTATGTTTTCAGCTGGATTATAAAATGTGAACAAATAGCTCCAAATTTGTCTGCATTAACAACTTTTCAATTTCATGAATTTTGTCCTCGAGCTGCTTAAACTTCCACCCATCACTCAATCAGGAACATTAAATATTTCCTATAGTTCATGTATATACATTTAAGTATCTCTGGCACCACAAGAACTTATTCGCTCAAAACCTTCCACCTGTTAAAAACCAAACCGTGAAATAAAAATGCTACATGAATATAAATTCGGATCATTTAAAAACAAAAACATGGTTGTGTATTTAAAAAAACATAAATAATTAATGATTTTTTTATTCAGCTCTTAGATTTTATATATTACATTAGATGTTTCTGAATAATATTATTAAATTATGATCTTCCTTCCTGAAAAACCCTTAAAACTGTTAGGTAAAAAAGCCTACCTAATAATTTTATTTATAAAAGAGACTAAAAGTAAGTTTTTCTTTAAAAAAAAAAGGAACTAAAAGTGATAAGTATAAGCGTTATTCTTTGTCTCCAAAAAAGTCCATTCACAAGTTTTGAGATGAAGTTGCAATTTATCTCATCAGAGATACAATTGTCTCAATCATAATTCTATTTTGTTTCAAGAAGACTTTGGTTTTGGTCTATTTTGCTGGAAAATTGTCTCAACAATTCTTTGTAAGAGAAATAACACAGTTGATGTATTTAGTACAGCATGTTATTAAATGATGTTTATGAGGGAAAAAATTGTCAGTGGGCAAACTTTTACTGTCTTACAAAGGAGGACAAGAATAGGGTTGAAGATAGCCACGTAATTAAGAAATTACTGTCACCTAATATTGATAACAGAGATAGGTACTTTTTACACACACCTATCTATGAAGCACAATGAGAAGGCCTACATTCTCAACTTGTCATTCCGTTACCACAAAATGGTCATTCCGTTACTTTTATATTTAATTTTTTTAAATAAGCAAATATTTACTAAACTTCTAATATATCATTGTAAAGCCAATAAGTTTGTCTAAGTGTTCTAAATTTTGTAGCTTCTTCATGTGAGTGGTTGGGCTGAGTTTGTAGGCCTACTCTTTTCATGATAAGTCAGATAACTGTGTCTGAAAATATGACATTCTGTTACCAGCTAATAATTGATTAGTAAATAATATCAGAGTGTGAAAAAAACTTTTTTGAGGTTATTTAAATTAAGTTTATGTTGTTTTGTAAAGAATTTAATAGAAATTTGATTCATTTGAATTGTTTTTCTTATAAAATTTTCTTTAAAATACTACAAAAGAACTAAACAGAGTCATTCCGTTACTCGTGGAATTGCTCATTTCCATGACATCAATATTACTGTAAATTTAAGAGGTTTTACACATCTAGAATTTAGTCATTATGGCTACTTGGCATCAGTTTGAAGAAGAAATTTACTACTAAGTAATGTTAATTGTTGTCATTGTACAATGACCACAATAGATAGATTTAACACCTTCATAAAGACAGAAAATTGTGTTTGAGGTGTAGTATTGGGTCCAAATTGTTCTAGAACAGCCGAAAGATACCCTGTCGCTTCTAGGCGAGTGGAAAGTTTTAATACCATTCAGTTTTAAAAAGGTTTTTTTTTGTTCATCTCAATATTTTAACAATGTTAATAATTTAGGCCAAGAATGGGACGAATAATGTGTAATCCTACTAGAGAACTAAGTTACACTTATTTTTATAAAATTATTAAGATCAAATAAAATAGGTGTATTAGGCTATTTAATTGATAATTATGTATACATATTAACCCAGTTTTAGTTAAATTATTTGAGTTTTTGTAAGAGGCTTAAATAAAGCTGAGAGAGCCAGATTGAAAATTTACTAATTGAAAAACTACCATATAAGTTTGATAAATGGGCAAGATAAAAATAATCTTTTACGTTTTTAATTTTTTTTAAAAATCAAACCAACTTAACCTAACCTTCATAAGAAAATTATGGCCTAATCAACCAAGCTTAACTTAACCTTAAAAGTGTATTCGAAATTTAATCAACATACTATTTTGAATGGATTAATACATTTTAACGGTAGTTATTTCTGTGAAATGTTGTCATGTGTGTATTCTGATAGATATATTAGTATTATTATTATTAGCACCGCGTCTTACTACCCGTTCGAGTTATACGCACTTACGCTAATGTGTAATGGTAGGGTGATTGTGAGATGAAATGAAGGACCTACAGTTTAACGTGGAATCCGAACCACGGTGGCGGCCTGGCATTCCCCACATTCACTAGATGTCTTGTCAGAGGTGAAGGAAGGGTTTGGTAGTCAGATAAATCTGTGCCGGGACCGAGGATTGAAGATAGATATATTAATTATTTAACCAACCATTCATACTATTTTATTGAATCAGATTTTTATTTGTCTTACCTATGTAATTGCCAGGTTTTGATAAAAAAAAAATGTTTTCTCAAAAGGCACTATGAGCATTTTCTATCCTGTATGTTAGATTTGGTGAAGGCATAAACCATTGATGAAAACAATTCTACTTACTCTGATAAAAAGCTAACTGCGAAGTAATTAAAACATTATTCAAAATGTAGTTTTACAAAAGACACATATCACATTTCTATTGACCAAAGTTGTTGGAATAAGATCTACCACAGATCACATTAGTATAGATATATCACACCTATAGTTAATCTCTACCTAAGATAGATACCTAAATAATCTCTGAGTGACAAAACTAGTTTTAAGAACTAAGAAGTATAGAAAGAAAGAAAATACTGTAGTAACATTGAAGATAATAATATTTAGTTTAATAGCATAACCCTGCCAACAATATACATACGGTAATATATGAACGTAAAAATAAAATACCTGAATAAGCAATGGTTACCATATATAAACACAAACATACAACAAAAAAGATCTAAATCTATCAACCAAAACTATATTAGTTTTTACTGTTCACAAAAACTTAAACATTCACTTCACTCATTACTTATATACATATTTTTTATATTCTGAAAATTGAAAAATTACACCTAGACACGGGAATCGAACACGGGACCTTTGGCTAGGTACGCCAATGCTCTAACAACCGAGATATCCAGGAATCGTCCCGTTCTCAGGGTCATGCTTCACTAATATTTTAAGGCAGAACTAAGCCAACTACCGAGTCGAAGGTGGCTGCGTTATCTGATAGCTCGTGATCTTAATAAAATCACATTTATAGCCGAAGATTTCCACACATCCATCATAGACTCCACTTTAAAATATGAGTGAAGAATGACCCTGGGGATGGGACGATTCCTGGATAGCTCAGTGGTTAAAGCATTGGCGTACTAAGCCAAAGGTCCTGGGCTCGATTCCTGTGTTCAGGTGTAATTTTTCAATTTTCAGAATATGGTATTTAGATGGAGTAATTCTCATTAAAAAGTATAAATAATAGCTTTGGCTATTTGATTCTTGCATATTTTTTAGTCTTGCTTTGAACATCCCTACTGTAGTATAACTTTTCAATACTTAGGGCAGAAGATTAACATTCTTTAATTATGATAACATTGAACAAATTTCCGGACAATTATTATTTCCCTTACCGTGAATAAAATAATGAAATTTGTAGGATAATTATGAATGGTTGTGTTGAAAATATGTCAAATGATTTTCGTATATCACATGATACGTCACTGACACTTAAATAAAATCTGTTCAAGATAGGTTTTTACCTGGATGACAGTTCAAAAATTATAGGTTTAGGTTTTGGTTTGTCAACACTTGTAAAATATCACAATTTTATTATGAATGTTAAGTTTTTTAATTAAATGTTATATTTTACATTTAAAATAATGTAAACAAGTTTTATCACATATTTCCGTTGATACTTATAATAATTTCTTTTACCCAATCCAAAACAATATTTTAAACATAAATAAAAGTACTTATTCTTCACTTTGGAATATTATCGATAGTATGAAATATAGTGCATACATTAACTGTGGATTCACACGTTCATGGTAAAACTAGAGCAGTGCTGATATTTGGTTACGTGACAACTCTAATCCAAACATCAGGAAGTCCGCGTGGCCAACCTAGTCCACACTGCTCAAGTAGAGATAATTTCAACTGTTCCAGCATTTCTACAGATAACTCGCCAAGAAGAAACGTTAAGTGCATGTGCACACATTCAATCTCAATAGTAATTATTTAAAAATGACAGTTTATTTGAATCCATGGGGTTTACCGCTGACAAAATCAAATCCATGCAGTAAGTAAGACATCCCATTTTATTTTAAATAATACAGTAACTTGCACTGATTGTAATATTTACGTTTTTATGTTTGACGTTTTAATGCATCATGGGCAAACAGAAATCACCACCTTTCCGAGAGTGTGTGAACAGCTGCACCACTAAGAGGTGCGATGCGGACTCACTGTACTGCTTTCAAATGTCAGCGTACGTGTAGATTCACCTTAATACTTTTAATACAGGCATCGTATTTACTTGGAAAAGAGAAAATACATGTAATTTTATTTTATACATAAAAAATTGTTTTTTGATTATTTATCTATTTCAAAATATTTTAATGAATAAAATAGGTTTATCCACTGCATGGGTGCACCATTGCATACCTTGTTTCCTTCACGTTCAATCACATTGTTTAAATTCGTTGGTCACCATTTTGAAGCTGTGTTCTTTAGACTTTTTGTGAAAGGGCTGTGGATAATAATTTGTTTTAAGTGCCCGACCTCGATTAAATAAAAATAACACTGTCCTAAATTACTATGGTTAACTATAGCATTAATACATTATCATATGTTTTCATTACAGTTATTTAAATTGACGGATCTCAGCTGTTGGTGAAGGGATACATTAGGAGCTATTTCTAGTAAATTTTTGAGCTGTCTTCCTAGTAAACAAAGAACGTGAATGTATTATAGATGGTATATTATGCTCTCAGCAGTCAGCAGTGTGTTCATTATTATTTTATAAATGTTTTGTAACTAACAATGTACTAGATGTAAAACCAAGCTTCAATAAAATTGTAAAGTCTATCAATATTTCTAATTGTTCTAATGCTAGCACATGGCCAATTTTTTAATAAGCTATTGTCACATTATTTGATTGCTGAACAGGCTTTATAAACACACTTTGTTGCAAAGTTAATTTGGATTTGAGAGTCTTCACTTTGTACTTTTGTAGGTCAGAATTTACAAGAGATTCATTATTTAAGTTTTTATTGATCAGTGGAAAAATGTTGCTGTACAATACTTTTTTTGAAAAAGAAAAAAAAACACGCTACCATTACACAATAAGTACATGAGATTGCCTTAGTATTAAATGAAACAACACTGTTCCTCCAATTCACTGTTAAAACTGTAGATTTGTTGTTGTTTAGTCGTGTTTAAAACCCCAACATGAAAACTAATAATACTGATAAGTGATAACAGACGTAAACTGTATTTAATAGTAATTATGTTGAAGGAAAGAATAAATAAAATACACTTATAGCTAACACGTTGTTTGTACTTCTTGTCACAACCTAAGCTAGAACCATACTGACAATATGCCTGATTGTGGGAAGTGAACAATACATAGCGGTAAGAAGGAAGAAGCATCTAGGACACTATCACAATAAGTGTCCCACTCCTTGGAAGCCGGTCCAAGTCTGTTTCAAGGGACAAAAAATACTTCTGATTTATTTCTGCAGACAAGACATCTGATCTGCTTTTTCTAATGAAAAGCAGATGACCAAAGTAAGGGTGTGACTATTGGATGTAGAAGATTGAATAAAAGAAATAAAAAAAGATTGCTGAAACCGTTCGCGTGGGAACGCTAGGGGGAAAAAAGAACCATTATTATGACGCTAAAAAAATCTTGAAATTTCAGTTAAGCTCAAATATGTCAAAATTCAATTTGTATACGAAGGGCGTCAGAAAAGTATATCACTGGGTTGGACAGGGCTACCGGTAACTGTGTAAGATGATCAAAAACATAGTTTTCTTCTTCCATCTTTAAAAAGAGAACTGATAGAATTGAAAAGCTGTTTGCGTCGCCTAAGTGAGAACAGCCTGTTCCATCTGCTGCTAACTTACCCCAACTGTATTTGTCACAGATGTAGAATTTCTCCATTAGAGTCGACGTGAGCAAAACAATTACCATTATTTGGTATATGTATGACCCATGGTTCATTTCAACACATGAGTCAAATACGAGTATAATAGGTATATAAAATTAGATCAATGGAGGTAATGCAATTATAGCTGAACTGACTGACGTGAGTTCCTAGGTGAGAACATAGCTCCTTAAATTACCGCAAGGCACTATCATCACATATCACCTCTAAAAATATAGGGGGTCTATGGGTTTCCTGAACCTTTGACATCTTCGAGCTTGAGAGGTTGGGTTGGAAGAAGAATCACCAAGTTGGGGTACTTCACCTGACACTTTTGGAGCGGTTGGATAAACAAGTACAATTGTCTCTCTTTTTAGAGAAAATCACGCGCCGCTATTTTCCAGCTTATTTGACTTATGATGGAGACCCATGGACCATTTTCATTAAAAGGCTGTAGGACTTCCGATTAGTTCTAAACTGTCCATCTTCTGTTTAAATTATATATGGCCACGGTGTAACACGTTTTTTCATTATTGTACCTTCTTGGTTCCAGTCAGTGACACTTTTTATTTGTTAGGTGTTAAAGTCTCGCTTTCTAGTATTATGGTAACGGTCTTACTTTTCTAGTTGTTTTGACAGCTTGAGCTCTTCTCTGTTGTACAGCTGGTTTAAATTAGCTTATTTTGGAATGAGGCTGCTCGGCAATGTTGGTATAAGTTCCCAATGTTTTATCTCCATCAATAGATCAGCAGGGCTATAACTATATTATAGAGGTGTCCACAGCATGAGTAAGGCTATATGTTGGTCCTAGCTGTTTTTATTATGATTTTTAAAATTCTTCTCTTCTGATTCTTTATGAGTACTTCGGTCTGGATATAACAAACTAAATATTAAAATCTTGGCAAATTTGGGAAAAACTTTATATTTACTATATTGTTGTGGACCCATTGTGAACAACAATCAGCTTAATAAGTTGAGGGATACAATGCCTGGTATATAATATATTTAAATTTTTTTATGACACAACCCAGTAATAAGGCCTATCAGCAAAGCCATTCCTGGATATCTGGAGTAGTCAGCAACTAGAAGATACCAGTTTATCTTGCAACTTCAAACGATTCAGAATGCCGATTGTTTGCCGAGGCACACAAATGGAATATTGTACAATATTTATACATCACTAAACAATAATGGTATTATATTTATATAGGTATCACAGGCACTTTTGCACCATTCAATTCAAATAAGTCTATTTGTTTATTTTTATATGAATCAAGGTTTTTTGCATAAACTTTACACAAAAATTAATAAAATTTATGGTACAAATATAGTTAATTATATTCATCGCTTTGTATATCACGGCTATTTCTCTTGTTCTCTAAATAATTACAAACAAAAGTAAAATATATTATTTAACTATTTCATTGAAGTTTTCTATGTACATATTATTTTAATTTAAAAGCATGAATATAATTTTAAGTGTTGTTAGTAAAAAGTTACTGTTAAAATTTGACATTACACTAATATTTTAAATCCGCTTTATATAATATAATTTAAATAGAAAATAAAGCTAAATTGCGAAAGTAGGGCGTCGCATTTTAAAATAGCCTGCTTAAACCCATAAACTCTTTACAAAAATAGTTACACAATATATTTTGGTATAAATAAACTAATACCGCAATAATAATAATCCCAAATTGTAGGTAAACTTTATTTTATATAGTCTTTAACATGTTAAATTGTAAATTGTAATAATCCTCTGTTTGCCCTCAAAGATGTTAAAGAAGGATAGTTATTAATTTTAAAAGGCACTGGCAGTTAGCAATCAATATGACAGAAAACTAACAATTTAGAAATACGCCGAGTCTTGATTTGAATTTTGGGAGACTCCAATGCCCCCTACATTAATTGAACGAAACCATGTTTTTTTAGTTTAGTTGGACTAGTTCATACTCTTTGAATTTGGATTTGTTTTAACATAGAAAGGAAGAAAATTAATCTACTTTTGATAACATTCTAATCTATATATTAATTAGAAAGTAAAGTTAAACATATATTTTAAATTTAAATACCTACTTGTCATCATGTTAATTCTTGGATGAATCAGTTCAATCCGCTAACAAATAATTTTAATGTAAGTATTAGTAGACAAATTTCATATTCACAATTTTTTTTGGGGGGGGGAAGGATGACCTTCCCATTTTTTTTGGT
>JBCFYV010002255.1:39340023-39357270 GCA_039000515.1 Timema cristinae
CCATGACAATCTGAGTCCTGTTCCCGACTTAGTTTAAAACTGTAATTTTAATCTAATTTCACTGCCCTTATCTTTCTTGAAAGGTATCTACATTTCCATTAGATATGCCTTATGGTAAAGTCATATTCACTTAAATATAGTGTCCTTCTTAACATCTTTTACACTAAAAGACCATTTTAAAGCAGCAATGTCAGTAATTATAGTAAAGAGTTTTCCAATAGGTAACATCTATAGTAAGTCACCCCCAAATAACACTCAATAGTTCAGGTTTTGTCACACTTTAGTTCATTTAAGCTTTGTTTAGTTGTATTGACCCATAAGCTATACATCCTGGCTTATTTATTACACACCCTATGGTGAAACTTGAAGCGTCCATACCTAGTAAAAAGGGTCTGCGAAATTCGAGTATGCCAAAACTGGCAAAGATGTTACAGGGTGTCTACTGGGTCACGAAGTCATGAAAACATCACTAATAGCAAAAAAGGTTATGAAAGTTCCTGAATTTTCAATATTGTGGTCATAAAGTCACAAAAATATTTTTATTTGAATTTACCGCACATCGTAACAACACTAAAGTGTTGAAAATCGCCCATTACCCATAATGCCATGTGCTAGCTGCAAGTTGTCTGACTTTTTACCGTGATACCAAGGACAAAGTTAACATTCGCCATTTAGTTAAAGTTTAATGTTGTGTGTGAGTGCATTATATAATGTTCAACCGTTTACCGAATTAAATTTGTGGTCAAAAAAGGTCACTAAAAATTCGCTAATGTTTCTTTCTCCAACTCGTAGACATTCTGTGTCAACGTGTCTTTTAGTCGTAACATGGCTTGTTTGCATGCTGTAGTCCATAAGAAAGTGTGATCCTTCCTTAACAAGGCTTACAAATTTAAGCTTAATTGGGGACGAATCTTCTATACAAATTACTCAATCCTAAGAATGACTGGATTTCTTTGGCATTCTTAGGTGTAGGAAAGTTCCTCACAGTGTCTACCAATTTGAGAGCAGTTTTTACTCTTTCTGGCAAAATTAAGTATCCAAGATACTTGGTTTCACTTGTGGCAAAACAGCATTTTTCTCATGAAGCAAGTAGATTAGCTTGTTTTCATTTTCTAGAACATTTCTTAGACATTATAAGTGTTAGTCATGGTCAATTGAGAAAATTATTACATCATCTAAATATGCCCTTGCCTGTTCATGGCTTAACCCTCATTAAAACCATTTACATTAACTTTAGAAATATTGTATTCTGAAAAGTAATCTTAAATAATTTGTAAACCCCATTAGGTGTAATAAAAGAGGTTATAGCTTGGTGTTCTGTTCTCACGTAAATATCTTGATAACTGCTTATCAAGTCTAAAACTGAAAAAATGATATTGTTCTAACTTCTATATGATTTCTACTATATTTGGTAACAGGTAAACATCCGGTGTAGTTACTTTAAGGGCAAAAGCGTACAACCCAAACAAGTAGTGAGACGTGGTGCTCAAAAGAAATTGATTCAAATGTCCTTATACAAGGTTTTCTCATTCATCATGTCCTTCTCTCAGATTTTACTAACATTAAATAAAACTAGTTAAAAATAACACTTGGACACAGGAATTAAACCCAGTACCTTTGGCTTGGCGTGTCGATGCTATACCACTGAGTTGTCCAAGGTAATTCTTCAGTCAAAGCTTAAGGTATGTTTAACACGTGCTTGATCTTTTAGCAATTTAGACACATTGGTAAATTAATTAATGGTTTGCAAATAAATATGCATTCTAAAACTCTAGTCAAATTTTTGATAAAAGTTGATAAACTAATAAGGCTTGTGTAATGAGCCTTTTAGCCCATCATTATTTCTTGTAGGCTCTAACTAATCTAATATGTCTCTTCGCTTTGTAGATTGCCAGTCCAGAAGAAAGAACATCTCCAGAGTTAAATTCCCATTCATTCAATACTCGTTTCAAAGGTCAAAAACGAGTAAATGTGGGGACCAGGGCCCTATCCTTAGGTAGCATAAAGCGTAAAGATACCTCCATCAAGAAACGAAGGGTGAGGTACTCCTCATCGAATGATGGACTTTATTCTTCTGACGCTAACTCTTCAAGGCAAGCCCCACCTTCTGAAGATTTGACTCATGAAGTTACACCAGATTTACATTGGCATGTTTCCACTTTGATGGAAACCAAAAAATGGATTTGTGAAATATGTTTAAAGGTAAAGATTGTATTATTAATATTTCGACTAATCATTCTAGGTAGGAAACTAGTGATGGCACCCAAACCGAGTTTATTTATTATTTTTATTGCTGTATAAAATAAATTTATTGCACCATATTATGTGATACAGTTTTTAATCCCACTAAGAATACTTTGTGTGTTTAAACTTCATGGTTGTGATAAGAACCTTTTCACCTAGTCTTTATTATTATGATTGCTCAACGGCACACTATTTTTATAATTTAGGACCTAGGTAATCAATTCCCTGAATAAAAGATTATTTAACTTATTTCTATAAATACCATATACAGATAAAAAAAATCGTATAAAGAGATGTTTCAATTGTTTGTAAAATAACATAACATGCCATACCTGTGGAAAAAAAAAACTATATTAACATCCACATGATCATTAGGTATTCTCCTTTAGGGGTCTCTTGTTGTAAAATACTAGTTTATCAGAATGTAGATTATTAGTACCAAGGAACTTGAATTTGTTTCCCTGGAAATAACATGGATTTTCAAGAGACCTCTTGATAGAGTTGGGAAATAATGATTGTTTTGTTTTCGTCCTACTGTTCCAAATCTTGTTCATACTGTAGTGTTTGTGTGCACTGCTAGATTATTTGAGGGTACACTTGAATGTCTTTAAAGTATAAATAATCAGCTGCATACTATGTTGACCTCGGTGGTCTTGGGGTAAAGTGCTCTCCTCAAGACTCAATGTTCGTGGGTTCAAACCCGGCTGGGGTCAACAGATATATCTTGTGCAATAAAAGTATAGCACAACTTCCTTGGGGGAAAGTAAAGTTGTCGGTCCTATGTCACTTGTGGCATGTAAAAGAACCCTTTACCTTTACCGGCAAAATTGGTAGGCTTTTGCTCTCGCTCATAGAAATTATCATGTGTTGATATATAATCAGTTGGTTCAGAAAGTGCAAGTCAAATACCTCAAATAAATGATCATATATAATAATTATATTTTAACTTTTGTCTTATTTCTATTTAATAGTTTAGTTAAGTTTGTCACTATTTTGAAAGTTTTAAGCCATCACTGGCATGTCACAATTGATAGTTTTACTATATAATACTTTATGGATAGCCAGAAATATTACTGGCCCTACTATTTTTATAATGATTTTTCTCTCTTGAGCATAATAGATTTAATACATATTTAAAGGAGGATAACTTAGAGCATGATATTGAAGGTATTAAAGTGAAGTTACTCTTCTTTAAATTAACACTCATCTCTCTGCATAGACTCACATAATCCCCAAGATATTTGGCCGGCCTTACTTCTCGACCACTTCCAGCTACCATTGTTGTATTTGTTGTAGAGGAAGGTTCTCCAGGTTGTAACACAGATCTATTGTCCTCATTACACTCCCCACTACACCTGATGAATGTGGCTCTATTGTACCAATCCTATCACCAAGCCTATGCTTTGTGCCATTATTCTCCCCTCCAAGCGGACTAGGTTCAGTTGGCAACACTCCTGGGGGACAGAGTCTAAGGAACTTTCTTTTACGTTTACAATTTATGTTTCCAGACTGACTACGTATTAAACAAGACCTATAGGGAAGGGTCTTTACAACTACTCCCTTGCTCCAATTGTCCCTAGAATCACTTAATTTATCCTCATAGTAGATGAGATTTCCATGCTTGAAAGGAGCCAGCTCATTAGCACCTCTCTTGGAATAGCTAGCTTGCCTACTACTATGCTCTTCACGTTTTCTGGTGACTGTAGGTTAGTCAACTACTTCTGGATGTAAGTGTGACAATGTGCATGGTAATTTTGACATTAATAATCGGGCCGGTGAGTAGCCGAGATGTTGGAGCGGAGTGTTCCTATAGTCTAGGAGAGCATAGTAAATGTGACGAGCCCCAGGACTGCTGCTCTTCGTAATATAGTTTTTGCTACTAACACTCAGCACAGCTGTCAGCACTAACACTCTGACAAAACATTGGATTGGCTATATCTAGGACTACCTTTAATTGATTGAAAATTCTATTCCTTGGCAAATTGAACAAATTTATGACTTAAAGAGACATTATAACTGAACAAAACATCCGGGACACCTAATTTGGAAAAAATAGTTTCAACTTGGAAATAACTGTCTCATTATCTTTAGTAGTAACAGTACACAGTTATCCAATTATAAAATGAGTCATAGCAGTCAAGAGAATTTTGATTCCTGAACTCACAAAGATCATACCCAACACGCTCCCATGGACAATTTGGTAAGGAATAAGGCTGTAGAGGCTCCTTTACATTGTTGTTAGAAAGTGAGCTACACGAACCACAGGAATGTATGAACCTCTCCATATCTGCCTTCATGTCAATCCAAAACAAGCACTGCATAGCTCTTTGTTTAATTTTGACAATACCATAATGACATTCATGTAACAATTTAAGCATATCAGGCACTAGACTTTTTGGAACAATTATCCAAAACACTCAAATAGTTTTTTATGCTCCAATATTTGGATAAACTTGGTTCATCTGTAAGGAAAGCCTTAGACAATGTATCAGCAATATACATTTCTTTACCTGGAAGGTATGATAGGGTTATATTATATTTAAGCAGTATTAACAGGGTGTCTACCATCCGGGAAAATCAGGGAAAACGGGAATTAGCCGGGAATTTGAAGTGGTCGGGAAAAAACGGGAATAAGTCGGGAATTTCGTAAATCACAATAAAAATCCGGGAAAATGATATTTTACTCAAAATATGAAATACAATAATCATTAAATCAGTAAATTATGTTATTTTTTTGTTCGTAGCTGTGTAATATATATTTTTAATTCCTAGTAAACAATTTAAATACAAATTTAAAAAAATTCCAATTTTAAAACTTATTATTATTCATAAAATAGATTAATATAAAAACGAGTTAGAAGGATATGACATACTTTTTTAGTCGGGAATTTTAGGGAATGATCAGGGGAAATCAGGGAAAAGGTCGGGGATTTAATTGGTCAAGTTGAGTAGACACCATGATTAACATTAACCGCTGTAACTTAAGTGGCACCTTATCTATACCCTACTTTAAGAGATTCTCCAAAGGACGGTGATAAGACTTAACATGGACTAAATTTCCATAAGTCAATTATTAAATTTTTCCAACGATACGACCACTACCAAAAGTTCCTTTTCTATTTGTGAATACCTTTGCTCTGACTCTGTGAGTGCCCTGGATGTGAAGGCTAAAGCATGTCCATCCTGCAACAATACAGAGCTATTGGTTTGTATTTGTAATGTTTTATTATCACAATAGAAATGCAACACTGGTGCAGTAGCTATCAATTTACGTTAACAATTTCTTGATCATGCTCTGGTCCCCAATTGAAATCATCATTCCTAGTTAAATTCCTCAAATGAAGAGTTCAATTAGAGAAGGTGGGAATGAACATTGATACATATTTTGTCATACCTAAAAATCTTAACAAAGCTTTCTTATTTGTTGGCGTATCCATATTGGTAACAGCCCTTATTTGGTTTGGATCAGGTCAAAAACCCACACAACTAATTATAAATCCTATAAACCTAACATTTGACATTCGTAGCTGCATTTTGTCAGCATTAAATTTTATTCCACATGTTCTTGCCTTCTTGAGAACTATGATTAAAATTTTGTCATGAGATTTCAGATATTCAGCCGATATAATATCATTATAAATAGGGACAAACCCCTTCCATATCCCCAAAAATCTCCATGGTCTCTTTTTTGAAAAATCTCTGCTGGAGCAATCCCAAAACATGACAGATTCCACGACCAAATGTAGAATGAAAAGTGGCTAAGAATGAGGATTCTTCATCCAACTCACGGTGCCAAAACCCATTTATTATGTCTAAAACACTAAATATTTCTATTTCTCAACGACAAGCTATATCCTCAATTGTAGGAATTAAAAATTGGGTGCATTTAATAACTACCATAAGATTTTTTGGGTACAAACATAACCTAACCTCACCATTTGGTTTTTCTACCACAATAAAATTAAGACACCCAACCCGTTGGACAATCAACTTTAGTTATGATACCTTTTTTTATAATTCAATAAGAGTACTCTTATTTATTTATGACTTTATGGGGAAACCTGTGTTGCCTTTCTACAACTGGCTTAACTGTTGGGTCCAAGTATAGCTTCACTATACCAGGTACTTTAGTAAGGCCTGTAAAAACATCACTATATGCCTCAAGAAGATTTAAATTGTCCTCAACAGAAAAAAGGTTTTTTAATCAGCTTCAGTTGTATAGAAGCTCGCAGGTCCACTATACATTCAATGTCTGCCGACATGATTTCAAAGTCCAGGGTATTATACACACTGTTACAGAATACCTCTAGTTTCACTATACCCATAGGTTTTAAAAGAGTATTATTTCCATAAGGGGCTAACAAAGTCATAGTAGGGAATATTTCAGGACATGGATTCAATTTTTTTATAGTATTTGAGCTTATCACATTTGTTAAACATCATTGTTTGAAGGACAGACTTAATTTATTATACATAACTTACTTTTAGATGACAGTGCTGAACTGTGATTTTACATCGATACAGTAAAGGAGCATACAGATACACTACTTAAATCGTGGAACATTAAAGTGTGCTAGTGATTAGATATTAGTTATCCACATTTACATAGGTAGCAGCACCAGATATTCTTGGTGAAATAAATCTCATTCAGAATTGTTACATCAACAAAAACAAGGACAACCTGGAAAAGTCACAAAATTGAAATACTTGACTAATTCTATATCTAAACACTCAACAAAAGTGAGAGATTTGGTTTCTTGATGTTAACCAAATGGATTGCCCATTGAAGTTATTCTAACACGAGATGGTTGTACAGTGTTTGTTTTATAACACATCTACACAAAAATACATTAAACATTAAATACTGGAAAAAGAACTTATAATAAGGTTAATCTTTAGTAGCCATTTGGATTGTTTTTGAAATACGTAATAAATGCAATAAACGAAAAAATTGCCATTCACCAAGAAAAAGTGTAACAGGTTAAGCTGGGATTCTTTTTAAATGTTTAGAAAACCTGGAAAAGTCGAGCCATTTTATAATAAAAGCTTTGTATCCACCCTGGCCTATTACACCGACTAAACTTAAAGGGTGGTGGAAGGGGACATGAAAAAATGTCAGTGTTTTTGCACTTTTTATGTCAAAACATTTTTCTGGCCAAAATAAATAAAATATTGCTCCCATACAAACATATAATTTAATTTTCTTCACATGTAGACCTCAAATTTTTTGAAAATCTGTTGAGAATGTTCTGGAAATTAGTGAAAAAATGTTCTCTTCATTTTAAAAAGGTTTGTTAGATAATGCCACCATAAACGAATGTCTTAACCAGCCCCCCCCCCCCTCCCCCCAACTTCTCTCTCGCTTACATAAGATTTGTTGGCTTTTTTTCATTTGTTCACAGAAATAACCATTTTTTTTTCATGCAATTTTGCTTTTTCCTGAACAGGTAGTAAGAAGAGATGGAAAAAAAAAATTGTGTGCAATTTATAAATTGCTGGTAATCATTAACATAGAGGTGTAAATTAATATTACAAAATAATTTAAAATTAACACTGGTATACAATGAATTTAAATTTATTGAACAGATGAAATTAAAACAAATTATAACATCATGAGAGTCTAAAATTTTAATATATTTTAATTTAAGTTATAAAAAATGTATTACTAATGAATACATTAATATTATATTTATAAAAAAATACCCCAAACTCTGTTCAATCCGATGACCAAGGTCCTTGAATCCACGTCTCAACACTTTCAATTATCATGTCTCTATTTGGGGGGACAAGGTCACTCAAGCTTTGGCTTCTTTCAGGGAGATGAACTGAAATGTTTATCGTTTCTGATTCCAGTTTCGGTTATAGCACAATAAATGTTCCGGTTCTTTTCAGTTCCTGAAAATGTTCTGGTTCTTTAGTTTAAAAAAATAAAAGCACAGCGCCTTTCTATCTGTTAGGGCTACGTTGATGTATTAATTTTGACAATTGTTTTTAACTAATGAGGAAGGTTATATTTTTATATTTAAAGTATGTCTATCCATATTTGTGTGGAAGGAGAATAGAAAAACACTTTGGAAGTAACATTCTGGATCAAAAGTATTGCTAGATTAAAAAAATAATTATAAAATACCTTAATAACAATAGTGCATCCTTCTAATTTGCATCTTGATCTATCACTGTCAATCTCATAGTAAAAAAAAACTCTGAAATTACTAACAACAAAAATAATCACCTCTGCACAAGGAACACATTCACTGAGCTACTTCCTAATTCAAACTTGAGGGAAAGAATTGAAAGTTTTCAATTTGCCACCCTCCATCTCCCCTCTTTCTCTAATGTAAGTTGTCTAACCAATCAGGAAGTACTAAGTACAATAGGCTTAGACTGCTTGTCCGAAAGAGATGATATCTTAATTTCACTGAGAAAGGGGAAAACTAAGCTAAGGAAAGAAAAAAAAAAAGTATATAATTTATCAAAATTATATACATTTTTGTAAAACTAGGAACATTTAAGAACCTGTTAGAATCTTTATGAACTTACAATTATTTAATGTTTAAAATTGTTCTTCAGAATAGTGTTTTTAGGGTTCTGGTTCCTTAAAATAACTTAATTTTGGTTATCGGTTCGGTTCGACTTCATGCTTACTTCTATAGGTTTCTCCGCTTCTTCCTCATTCAGCCACTCAGCAACTTCATTCCCATCCTGATCTTGAATTATGCACATGAGCTCGTTGGCATGTTGAGCAGCTACACAAACTGGATGTATTTGTGGTTCATTTATTTTTTTCACCATTGTCTTGATGAATGTGTCTGGGGTTGTAGCATCGGATGTTTTATGATAGACACGAAACAAACATAAATAGTCAAGCCCTTTTTTTTTTAAATGTAAATCTTTTCAAAATTCCTTTTTGGCTTAATATTCAAAAAACTTTAAAATAAATCTGACAGTTAGGAATATACTTTATCTTTTTTTAGAGATCACTTCATTGCAAGGTCTTATCGCCAGTAGAATCATAAATAATCGATTGTACCGATTATGTACTGTAATATTTAATTAATGTTCACGGGAACTGTTTATATATTTGGATTTAAATTATCTTGTTGTCATTTGCTATGTCCCATTTTAATGGGCGAATATTTAATATTTGAATTTAAATTATCTTGTTGTCATTTGCTATGTGCCATTCCTAATGGACGAATATTTTATATTTGAAATTAGTTTATCTTATTGTCATTTGCTATGTGCCATTTTTAATGGACGAATATTTAATATTTGAATTCAAATTATCATGTTGTCATTTACTATGCGCCATTTTTAATGGACGAATATTTAATATTTGAATTCAAATTATCATGTTGTCATTTACTATGCGCCATTTCTAATGGGCGACATCTTAAGTTAACATTTAAGTAATCTGATGAATACTTAACCTCAGACTCTTTAGCTTTGACTTCAATTCATAATTGTTTATGAATTTCATCTATTTCTTTTATACATCACAACAACAACAACAATGTAAACATTGAATGGAACTGTTAAACATCTAATTGAGCGATAGCTAATAAATATCGACTGACCATGACTTATACTAATTTTTATTATATATACCCCACCATACCCAAGTTATTACGTCTAATATTTTTCTATTATTTATTGTGAATGGTAGGCAGGTTGCAGTCTCTTACTTTTTCCAGAGGTAGACGACCCCTTTTAATAGCTTAGCAACAGGTGTGAGAGTTGCGAGCTTCAGTATTTGAATGTTTTGAGTATAACATCCAAAAGCCTTGAACTCCATAGCACTCACGTCTATTGTTGTCCCCCCCCCCCTTTTTTTTTTTTGTATTATTTGAGCATCCTCCCCTTGAGGATGCTGCAGGGTGATGAGTTGCAGACTTTTTTGGATGCATGGTAAAAACCACACTCCCGCAGATCCTGTTTGAGAGGTGTGGCTTTACAGGAGGACAAAAATAGCCGTATGGAACTTGTGAAAATCCTTTATACCTCACATCAATGTTCAGTGCTAGGCGGAGATTCAGATTAAGGAATTCACCATCCTCACAACCAAGTCATGAGGCGTTTGCTTGAATTTTACTGGTAGGGGCATTAATCGGTCAGGGAGTACTCTGAATAGATCACTTCTTGGAGAAGAACAGCAAGTCAAATTGTGGTATTTAACAACTTGTAGCAAATACCGGCTTTCCTGGACATGGTCTGAGTACCATTTAGCTTTTAGATCAACTGGGAATTCAGGTTCACTAGGTACAATGTAGGTAGCATGGACTGGTTGTTTATCGATAGTCGTAGAGTTCCACATCTCTGTCAGAACCAAACCTGCAAATTTGAAGTAAGACTTCTCCAAATCATCGTTTATGGTGCGACCACGGTCATCCAGGTGGGAGCCAAAGTGGTAATGAAAAAGAATAAGTCCAGCCAGCTCCCGACTTAGTGTGCCATTATACGCTCTCAACTTGGCTACACAGACTCTGTCCTGGAGCTTTGAAGCAATTAATAGACCATCCAAATCTTACTTTTTGAAGTGCTCCACAACCAAAATTCTCACCTTTTGATAACTCGGGTTTTCATCTGGCCCTCCATCAACTGTGACAATTACACCAGGTTTGATTAAACTTGCTCTGTCCTCACCAATGAATGAAATTCAGTGAGACTGAGCAACGTTATAAATTCCTTAGCGTGTGTATTGGCAGAAGATGAACTGTGCTTTCCACTTCTGTTTGCGATGAATGTTGGCCCAGAGTAACTTACAGCATGAGGATTTCAAGATGTAATTGGAACACCAGCATACAGTGTACGGTGTATGAGCTTACAACACACTGCAATCACCCATTCGTGTTCAAGCAAAGAAACACTATGTTGTGCATCGACCGTACGAGTACGGTACCAAGCAGCCCCTGGCAAAACAGGCAGGGCCACCTAGTAGCGAGCGGGCATACCAGGTCACCTTTCCACCCACTTCCCCTTGCTCAACCCCCGCACGGTGGTGAGACGATCCATCACCCCCCCAAACCATCCTTAGTGCACGATCAGTAGAACAGCCACGTAGTTATGAACTCTTGCAAGAGATAGCGCCAAAGCAAAAGGACTCAACAAACGGCAAATTCTCCAAAAAAAGGACTAAACAATCCATTTTGTAAATATATGTAAATCTGTAGTGTAACTAATTGTTTACGTTAAATATAAGAGTGAGATATGTATGTTTTAGCATAAGTTTATAAATTAGGCCTTAGGGTGAGGTTTGAGCTCAACCTCCCCCAACTGACCAAGTATGTTGATGTTTGGAGATAAGCAGAAGGGAAATCGGAAATAAACATCTGAACATCCACCACCCATCTTTCAGTCTTGTTTTTTTTGTTTCAACTTCATCCTTTCCCTTTAGTGCTCAGGCACATTCGGGCTGCCATTCCCATCCCCCCTGCTCTCAGACCAATCCGAGCTGCCATTCCCATCCCCCCCTGCTCTCAGACCAATCCGGGCTGCCATTCCCATCCCCCCTGCTCTCAGACCAATCCGAGCTGCCATTCCCATCCCCCCTGCTCTCAGACCAATCCGAGCTGCCATTCCCATCCCCCCCTGCTCTCAGACCAATCCAGGCTGCCATTCCCATCCCCCCCTGCTCTCAGACCAATCCGAGCTGCCATTCCCATCCCCCCTGCTCTCAGACCAATCCGGGCTGCCATTCCCATCCCCCCCCCTGCTCTCAGACCAATCCGGGCTGCCATTCCCATCCCCCCTGCTCTCAGACCAATCCGGGCTGCCAATATCCTTTCTGTCAAAAGAAACCTGTACCATTGCAACACCGACCTCTTTCCTTATCCATGAGCCCCTTCCCTTCACAATAACTATATTCCAAATGCATAAGCATTGGCTCTTGCTTATTTGCCGCTGTGAGGCCAATGGGAATATAAGCCTTGTCATCTCAAGGCAGAAAGAGCACCTGTGCTGGACCAAGGATTGAGGCTAGAGTCTCCAGATAATGAATTGATGCCATCTTAAAGTGACAAAGGACAAAGTGACCATGGTGGTAATCTGTCTGTGCCTGGTAAAGTTTGACAGGGACCATTGATACATGTGTTATACCCTCTATAGTATTATAATGCTTCGGCCGTAAATGAAGGTACGTTCCATTCAACTGATGTTAAATCCACTTTTTTTTAACTCGTATGTCAGTTTGAGACTTTTTACACTTCTTATTGATTCAATTCTTTGTATAGCGTTTGCTGCACTTCCATAAATGACACTATAGCTATGGTTTTCAATAACATTGGTTGATCATATGCTACACTTGGGTGTCCCACTGAATCTTGCAAGAATAATTTCCTTTTTAGATCTGGGTTTTCACTACATATTTCCTCAAGCTTCATTCTTTTACTGTCTCTGTGTTTCTTTTAGTAGTCTTCATTTTTTTTTTTTAAAGTGATTGGTGTTCATTTTTTAATTCTTCACAAAGTCTTAAAATCTTTGTTTTCAATCTCATTGCTTGACATCAAATCCTAAATAGCATTCAACACATTCAAATTTTTTTCACAGGAGCCTCTTGTGAAGATTTCATGCACAGAGGTTTTTCTACCATTTCCAAATCAAATCTTTCTTCCTCATTCTCAATTTTAACTGGCTGCTAATTTTTTTTTTTTTTGGTGCTTCATGTTGGGATTGGTACAGCTTTGTCAGTACCAAAAGATTTGCCTCCCTTTTTGGATGAGGAAGCCAACTTAAACATAAAATTTGTATTCAAAATTAAAAAGAATTAATAGACAAATCTTAAGAGCACCATTCTAAAGATTTGTCAATTAAAACATACTTACTATAAATGAAAACAATATTTTTTGATCTGAATCTTTCGACAAATTAAGAGATAGCTCATTTTATATTTATCAATTTTGTGAATTCTGGCTCATAAGAAATTAACAACCTTGGAAATAATTGAATTGATAAGTGAACCACACAAACTATTAATTACATATTATGACCATCATAAAAATGCAAAATACAAAGAAATGAAGATAAGTAAACCATTGAAACAAAATGTAACAAATTTATAGTAAGACAGTAAATGGTAGAATAGAATTAAGCTAAATATGTTATCTTTTTGTTGCTCATGCTAAGAGGGCAGCCTCATGTCGTCGTAAAGTTCAATCGCTGTATGGCTGTGTCGTTTCTTCAGTACTACCAAAATAACTCCCAAATAACTTTAAATGTTCTGCTGTGATCCCATCAAAAAAGTACTGTGTTAACTGTTTATTAGAGAAAGGCTTAATTAAGAACTTTGATTGAGCTTGGTCTTATAGCTCCACAAATATGTTGAAAATGAGCTAATGTTACATTTTCACAATTTTTTTCTACTATTAAAGCTCAAAAATATATGGTTGTCACTGTAACACAGTCCTGTTGAATTTTTTGACTTCATTCAGGGGCGTAGCCAGGGAGGAGATGTTGGAATATATCCCTTCCTCCCCCTTCCCAGAAATAAAAAAAGTAAAATTTATAAAAATGTTTAGATTTGGCACAGGAGATAAAACATTAATTTAAAAAAAAACTATGCACCTGAATGATGTGTATCAGTAAAAATGTTTTCAGCCAATTTTGTTGACAACATAAAATACTTACCTTAGTGGAATAATTAAGCAGGTTGGATTTCTTTTTTGTTGCTATTTGCAGTTCATCCTCAATTCTCTTCCAAACAGTCCTCTCGAGCTCCTTGTCAGAATTGGCTTCATTTTTATAGCCTCGCCAAACTTCAATTCTTTTTGTATTGTGTGTACTAGTACACCCGAGTGAGACTTTTTAAAACTTTCAAAAAGTTTCTGTTATAATACTGATCGGTCAATATTATACATGTTTTGTTTAGTAACTATTTCACACAGAAAATGTGAATTAAACTGCATATTAAAGGCACTATTGGTTGAGGCTAACAGAACAATGGCAGACTGGTTGTGTATGATGGATCATTTGTCAAAGGTGTGGGAATGGGGGGACGGGGGGGGGGGGGGGCAGTATGAGGTAGAGTCTATGTTTACCAAAGCTGAATGAAGTCCCAAGAGGTTGCTATGCACCCTCACTCAATTTTACCCGTCTTTCTTGTCTTACGTAATCATTCCCATGTTGAGTAGATATCTTCCATGTGCTTCTTTATTGAACTCTGAAATGGTTAGTCTATTTAAATGATTGCATGTGTGGAAAGTAAAGTGTTTGTCTCCTGCCGCAGGATTGTGGCAGTGAAGAATCTCTTACTCAACATCATCTCTCCCACTCCGAGGAAAAGGTCAACATGTGTGATGTTTGCAACCAAACATTTACACGCAGCTCACACTTGGCTCGTCATAAGCGAGTACACACAGGCGAGCGCCCGTTTGCTTGCCCAGCATGTGAATTGTGTTTCTCTCGTCGGGACAAACTGAAGCAACATTATCAACGGTACCACTCCACTGGCGAGGCTGTAGCCAAACGCCCATACAAGGTTTGTCAATGTTGGTGACTAGAAGCATTTGAAATTTGTAACCAAACTAACATATTTAGAATTCAAATAACTACACACCCAATTAAAATAGAACCTTTCTTTTAATAATTTGTGTTTTATATTTAGTTTTCACTGAAAAATAGTAAGTAGTCTTACCTTGACAGGTTACACTGTCAGCATTTTTCAAACTGATCCACGCAGAGTCCAAGGGTTCTGCCATAGTTATATCAAGCTCCATGAGGCAGTTTTAGAATATTATTTATCTGTTTTTCACACAATAAAATAGCATCAGTATTAGGATTGCCAATTTTTTCAAATATGAAAATATTACATTTGCCAAAGAGGAAGCCAGATAATGTGATGTTTTCTATTTGTTTCATGCTTTTATACTTGTAAAATTTAACTGTCTTTATTGATTGTTCATAATATTAGTGTAACAAGTTAAATTTAACTGTCGTTATTGAATGTTCATATTAGTATAGCAAGCTTTATGAGAGCTCTAGCATGTGTTTTTTTCTGGTGCAATCTAAAAAGTTTGGGAACTCTTACACTATGGAATAGCTTACAAGACAGGCTGTACTGTAATCCGTCACGATAAGACTGATATCTTTCAAGGTAGGTAAATGAAGTAGCCTATTCATCCATAACATTATGTCCATCAAAAAAGTTAGAATTTTTCCTTAAAGATATATTAATAATCAAAATAGTGAATGTGTGTTAAGTTACTGTAGAGTTAATTAGGCTAGTTATATGTTCTTTCCTTACATTACTTTACATTTCTTGTTACAATTATTACATTTGTTTGTCATGGGAGAGTTAAAACTACGTCAGAATTAAAAGCATTTCTTGCCTCTAATAGGCTTAGTACTCATTAGAACTTAAGCTGTGTGTTTGAACTTAGCTGACTGAACTTAGCTGAGTGTTTGGTAATGTTCCTAACTTACACACAATCTTTGACCAAGACCGACTGACTGTTTTATTAGTTCAAAATGAAATTTTGTGTTTTGAAGAGGTTGGTGATTTCATTACCCGTGCAGTTAAATTTGATTCATTATATTTGGATTGAATTGTTTGGAAGATTTTTTATTCATTTGGACTTATGTTGAAGAATTTTGTATACTACAGAATATTCATTAGATGATACAAGTTGTTTCATATTTAATTCACTTTTAAAATTCTTTTTAGACATTGGTATATGAAGAAGTCTATAAATGATGATATTAAAGGTTGCTAATTTATTTGATATAGATGGTTGAATCATGGCAAATGATAGTGTCATTATGAGTTGGTATTCTATATAATTTGTATTCAAATTTGTTGTGTTTATTTTTTGCAATGTTTAAGTCTAGGTAGTTATACTATTATTTGTTCATGTTTATTGTAAATTTAATTTTGTTCATGTTTTATTGTAAATTTTAATTTTGAGGTAATCGGGGTTATTAAATATGGTGTGGTCATGAATGCTGTCATAAATGATGAGTATATCGTCGACATAAAATAGAACTGAATATTTACATACTTCTTAAGATGGTTAATAATTTTATGGTCATCATTTTGCATGAAAATTTCAAACATTATAAAATAAATGGGTGATCCCATGGCTAGACCATCTTTTGAGAGTAGAATTTATTGTTAAATTGGAAGTAATTTTGGCTAAGATGGTTTGAATATTATTATTATTATTAATTATATTATTATTATTATTATTATCACCGCGTCTTACTACCCGTTCGGGTTATACGCACTTACGCTAATGTGTAATGGTAGGGTGATTGTGAGATGAAATGGAGGACCTACAGTTTAACGTGGAATCTGAACCACGGTGGAGGCCTGGCATTCCCCACATTCACAAGATGTCTTGTCAGAGGTGAAGGAAGGGTTTGGTAATTAGATAAATCTGTGCCGGGACCGAGGATTGAACCCCGGACCCCAGCACAGATGTTGTAGGAGTTAGGAAGTTGTAAGTCGTTGTTTAGGACATGGGCTATTTTTTTAGCTATTTTATAAGTGGGAGGGTGGTGACCTGGCAGTCTAGGGGTAAGGTGTCGACTTCTGGGCTGGGGATCCGGCGTTCATTTCTCAGTCCCGGCACAGATTTATCTGATTGACAAACTCTTCCTTTACCTCTGACAAGACGTGTATTAATCACAACTTGTGAATGTGTGGAATGACAGGCCTCCACCGTGGTTCAGATTCCACGTTAAGCTGTACAGTAGGTCCTCCATTTCATCTCACAATCACTCTACCGCGTATTAACATTTCCTAACCCAGTACAGAGCACCATGCATTTAGAGCGATATGATTGGTCCTTACACCACGCCATCTCTCTCTCTTTCCCCTTCGCTGTCTTTTCTCCTCCACCTGTTGTGTCACGTTACACTGCCTTGAACAGTTGCTAATATATCATTATAAAGTATATATAGTTATTATATATCTATTGCATATATCTAAATTGTAAGTTGTTTGTATTTAGATCTTTAGTGCAAATACTATAGTAACATTATAATATATTATACATACCTATAATCAGG
>JBCFYV010002255.1:39357370-39390139 GCA_039000515.1 Timema cristinae
TTTGTATCGGTGTAATAGCGGCTGACTTTGTATCATCCGTAATGTGTTCTTATTTCTGTTAAAAAAAAGGCCGTAATTGTTTAATTTATTTTTGAGTTTATTTGTAATTATAGTTTTGATTTTCAGTTTTTGGAGAGTTTTAATATGTTCATTAAAATATTTACAAGATTGTTCCTGAGGTGAAAGTTTTAGAAGTGAGTCTTTTCAAGTAGGCCTAACTAAGTAATTTTTGAATTCAACATATTATGGTTTGTTTATGGGGTTTGAAAGATTCGATCATCAAATCTAGTAAAACGCCGAAATCCTCGAATCTCGAATACTTTTCAGGATTCAGTGGATTCGCGGACTTGAAAAACTTAACCAAAACATAATCTTCTCGTTTTTTTTTTTTTAATTTGGCCAAAACTTTGTTTTTATAATCCTCGTAATTATCTATAATAAGCCTCCTGTGTCATGGCTAATCCATTAAGACGACTTTCTCCCATTGTACTTCTCAGCCAAGTCTTAATTCTTCTCAGGCTACTAAAGGATCGCTCTACAGTAGACGTTGTGCAGGGCAGAGTTATTAAAATTTTCAAAGTCTTTGCTGTGTCAGGAAAGAATGGTTTTGCCTCTTTTAAGACATCAACATTTGTCAATTCAGTTAAGTTGACTTTGGTCGTGCCATACTTGTTGCTAAAGTTCGATTTCATGTTTTATATTTGGTAAATTATAAAACTGGGCAAAGATTTTACAGTCCTCTTTTAGGCTTTTTAGGGACATGTTTTGCATCTGCGCTGGGTGTAATTTTGATAACGTAAATGAAGGAGTGTTTTCTTCAGCCAAGCGTACTTAGAGAGAAGCAATTATAGAGTCTAGATATGGTATGATTAATGATCTCTTCCGAAATTCTTGAAGGGATTCCTGTGGAGTGGTTACTCCGGTGTCGTTGTCTTCCAACAATACGCGGCATTGATGTCGTGTCCTCCTCTAGTCAGAATTTTTTTGGGATTTCAGTAGTGTCGCTTATAATTTCATCTATGGTCTGTTCTGGATTGTCACAGTGGCTCTTCAGTAATTGCACAATTCTTTTAATGTGCTGCGAGATCTTGATCGCGTCCATTGCTATGGACTGGAGAGGAGAACGTTTACAATGGGCTCAATCAAAGCCGAGTATTTGGCTATTAATGTGAGACACAGGATAAATGAAACTTTTGAAGCAGCTGATTGAAGCTGAAAGGTATTTTTTCGAGTAGTACTATTTCCTTTACACGATAAGGTTTCTAAAGCCTCCATAATAATAGGAAAATTATCCTTAAAAACTCTTATAGTTTTGTGTTTTTCGCTCCACCTTGTTTCGCAGAGCTTGGAAATATTGGGTATCATTTTCCTTCTCAAAACCGATTCTCGAAAGAATGTTATAATATCTTTAGTAGTTCCTATGGTGTTCCTAATTTCAGGCAAAGCATTGAGATCATTGACTAAAAGATTTAATTTGTGTGAGAAGCAATGAAAGAACAAAGCTCTTGTATATTTTTTGCGCAGGATTGCTTGGAATCCACCATCTTTTCCAGCCATGGTGGAACAACCATCAAATCCTAGACCGACATATTTATCCGGATCGAGACCTTTTTCCAAAAATTCTTCAATGGTCTGTGCTATCGATTTTGCATCCAGGCCTTTCAGCTCAACAAATCCAACAAATTCTTCTTGACTTCGTTGATTTCCTCATGTAAATATCGCACTCCTATCGATAATTGTTCAATTCCAGAAACGTCAGCTGTTTCGTCTGCTAAAACCACTATATGCTACTGCTTTTTTTATGTTTCTTATAACATCTTGAAACATCCCCACACATGCTGATGATTTCATTTTGAATAGCAACCGACCGGTAGCTTGCGTTCTTTCTTCCGTGTTCAATATGTTTCTTCAAAACCTCATCCCCCGCATCAATTCGCAACTTATATAAGTCTTCAAGAATTCCTTCTCCATGATGTTTTCCTCTCAAAGCCATGTCATGGGAACCGCAAAAAATAATGCAGGAAACAATGGAAGTAATAATTTTTTTGTTTTCCATGATGACACCCTGGGAGTACCTGTTATATTGCACATTTACAGGCACATTTTACAGAAATGATCTAGCGGTTTTCTAATGCCGCTTTGTGTAAATGTGTTTCTGTGTGCTTTTTGAATTGATTTGAGCATCCTTGAATTTACAAAATGGCCTGATGATAAATGATCCCAACATGCCTATAAAAGAGACAGGATTTGGCGGAAATGACTTGCAGTATTTACAAAAAGCTCCCTTTTGGTGTCGTGAATACGCTAACCATGTAGAGTACGTTTACAAACATGAATAGTTGAATTCCCTTTTTAAATGCTTCGCGTCTTCCACAAAGTTACACGTCTTAGAAGGAGTCCAACAGTTTTCAAGTAGGTCCTTTTTCTTTTCTGTTAATGTCGAAGCTTGACCAATGAAATGACCAATATCATTTTCGCTATAGCAAGTAGAATCAAGATCCGGAGTCAAGTGTTTGGATGAGCTTGGTATTGGTAACGATAGATCCAAATTGCCCATCAAAACACCAGAAATGCGGGCCTCAGCACTAGGTTCTTTGACAAGTTCCTGAGGCTGATTATTTTCCGTTGTAATTTTTATTGGTTTTTCTTCCTGTTTGTCACTCGTCGCTGCTTCCATCAGGTTTTTTTTCTTTTTAAATGAACTGCAAAACAAAACATATTGTAATAATATGTGTAAATAACCGAATTAATACAAACATAGTGTACAAGTACATCATCAAACAAAATTGTTAAAAAAATTAGAAAACATACTATTAGACATACTATTTTTTAACTTTGAACCCTAAGAGAATAAAAATGAAGTACATGCATGAGCTTTACTTCTGTCACAAAATAAATAGGCACAGAAGGCCGGCTCCGGCCGAAATTGATTTTAGTTACCTACGCTCGACTGTAGTGCTAGGGCTGGTGTCTACAATATTCTGTGAAAATTACAATTTGAGAATTTCAATAAAAACATTTTTTATGTTAATTAAACACATTTATTTCTAATAAATAAAAGTCTATAAATTCGTTACTGAAAAGTACTTCCGCCAGTTACGGCATGTTCGAAAGGCACGATTATTATATTTCAAAGTATAATAAAGCCTCATTCTTAAATTAAGTTTTTTGTAATAACCCACCGCAAAACATATATAAGGCATCGAAAAGTATATATTTTTGACTCTTGATAAGATATCCTATATACTACAGTTAATATATTTATTTCTAAAAAATTGCCAAATTCGTCTAAAATAACAATTAAAAAATGAAAACTTTGCCCCCTTTTTACATACCTATAATATTTTTGGTGGGTAAATAAAACAAAACTTTGTCGCGTCATAAATACATTGACGGATTCTCTATGCGTTTAACTAAGGACTATTTTGTTGAGATCGAGTCTCTTTGCCTCCGTGCTATGCAGTTGCCGTTATGATATTGATAACCGATAGTGACTGATGCTACACACCTATAGACTATATAATAATAAATGCATCAAAACTGTGAAAAACCCCACTTTTGTGACTATGTTTTTATTGTAAGTAGGTTGTTAGTAGCTGTCATACTATAAATTATCAATTATACCATGATTTTGGTTGGAAGAACAGTAGAGAAAATCAAAACATATTTCTTTGCAGCCAACATGTTCTTATATTATTTGTGTTATTTATAGGTATTGATAATATCTATCAAAAGGTAACATCTCCAGATGACACGACTTTATGTATTAAGATATTAACATTGTTTTAGTAACTTTAGTAACCAACCTCTACTGTTCTTCCTACCAAATCATGATATAGGTATGTAACTACTATTGAATCATTTAGTTAAATAGGTACAACAGCAAACAACCTAAATTAAGTACCTACAACAGTTAAGAAATAATTTTTGTTTTGCCTTTCTTCACTGATGGGTCATTTAATAAACTTTAATTGATCTTGGTTTAATATACCAAATAATAATAATAATAATAATAATAATTCTGAACCTAGTGTCACGCACTAAACAATAATTTATTTAGGCACGCATTTCGCCTGCACTAAACAATAATTTATTTAGGTACATATTTTGCCAAAGCGTGGGCATTCACGATCGGTGTTCGACCGATTTGATCCGAGATCGTCTTAAGTGGGTGTTTATGTGTGCGTGCGCTTGTTATCGCTTGTTGTGTGGAGCCGGTCTTCTGTACCTATTTATTTTGTGCATCTGTGCTCTCTTTATTTTGTTTGTTAATGGGGACGATAGAATAATAACTATTACTGCATAAACAAAAATAACTAAATAGCCTTAATCCACCTAACCTTAAAAGTAGATAATGTATTAAAAATAGTGAACAAAATAATCATACAAAGGAAACCTACCAAAAAAATTTCTGATATCCATTTTTTTTTACTGCCTACTACTAATTTACTTAATTAAAAACTTTTTTTTTTCATTAATTTCACCCACTATTGTTTTAATTTCACTCTGTTCACATATTCAATTCCTGGGTAGATAGTTAAATACTCGCACACAAATCACAACACAATGTTTTTGGTTCTTTTTGAAATCGGATGAAATGAAACAGAAATGAAAAAGTTTGAAAGTGTTTTTGATTCTCACTGAAGATCACTGAACGCTTTAATAGTTATTCACATTCAATCAAATAAACACCTCACGTTGTTTCCGATGGCATGCTATATGCAAATGGTGGGTGGGCTTTCATTTCTTGCGCAGGTGTAAGTAAGTGTTGCAGCGCACCCACACATTTACAACTGACAGCACCCGCAGCGTTGTGGGTGGCGTTCGGTTGTAAATTGTGTTGTGATCGAGCTTTGCGCTGCGCGAATTCAAAGTATGGATTGCGTTACTTTATTAAACATTTTAATACACATTGATATATTTTCCAATTTTTTTCAATTCAATCAAACATTGAGTTGCAAGATCTGATTTTATCATATTTCTGTTCTAATGCATATTTATCAATCTTGTCGATCAAATAATTAGGAATGTGCGTTAACCACTTTTTCAGTTAAATGTAATACTGAAAATGAGAGAACATTTTCCATGATCATATAAAAATTCAAACTACTTTTATTAACGTATACATATATTTGATAGATGCTAAAGTTTATATGTAAAAATATTATTTACATAACTTATATGTTAAGCTACCAAATTAGAATTACCATGCTTAGATTACTTCATAAAAAAAATAGCACTTAGATTAAAATAAAGCATTAGTTCACCATATTTTCACAGGTTTTTATCAAAATTTCTTTAATAAAAATAAACCTAATATTGCTTCTATACAAACATGGAGGTTAATTTTCTTCACAAGGTTATATAAACAGCTTTTGAATATTGATTAAGGGTGTTCTGTTTAAAAATGAGGTGGCCCAATGGCTAAATAATTTTATATATTTTAAAAATGAGGTAGCTCAATGGCTAAATAATTTTATAATAATGGAAATTGATAAAATTAAAGAAAAAGAAACAAACTACTAAGAGTAAATTTGATGAAGAAAGCCCACCTAGGGAAAGAGGGAAAATGTGGGAAGAATCTAATGCACAAAGGTGACTTCTTCCTTTATTCTGTTTTCTATAAAAGTATTCACACAGACACATTTTAACACAAATAGAATAATATTTTGGCATTGTTGCCTTTATCAAACTCAAAGAAAGAGGAGAGAGTACACTAGACACAAACACTGGATAAGTACCTTTCAGATATTATCTGTACAGATAGACCCCTTCTTAGTTAGTAAATCTTCTGGTGCAGAGTTCTTGTTTAGATCCTCATTTTGTGAGAATATTTAGGATCTCCTATAGCTTCTTTAAGTTGCTTTTATACTTAGAAGCCGGTGTGTTTGTAGTTAGGGATGAAGATGGTGGAGGATATTAGAGGTTGAGGCTGCCTGAGATTTTGGATGGGTTTCAGGAGTCATCATTCGGTCTGCTCTCATGTTGGCTCCCAGCGCTTATTCTCCTAAGGTTCTTAATACTACGTCAGTTAACTAGCTCTACCTGGAGGATGAAACTATATTATTGCAACATAACCAGTCATATCTCTTGAGCACTCAAATAACTGCAATACACCCCTGCTAGTTGCTAGAGTACTTCATTTTGGTAATTAGACTACACTCTGTTCTGTTCTACTTGCATCTGTCTGCAGAAAAAAACTGGAGTCTAGCAACTGATCTGTGCAACAGTTTGAAGGCTTTTTCGCTCTTGAGTGCTCCATTTCCATTCTTATTAGCTCCTGATCTAGGGGTGAGCATGCTAGTGGGATGAACTCTCTTGGCCAATTCCATGCTATAAATTGTTGGTCCCAAATAGTTTATGGAGGTATTTTCAAATTCACATCTCTTTATTGAACCAGTAAGCTTGTAATATCACAGGTCTCTCCACTTTATTATGGTCAAGATTTTTTCCTGAGAGTTGGAAGATACTATTGTAATGTCCATGTAGACTAAGCAAAATTTTCCTTGGTACGTCACTAAGATTTGATGGCTCATCACATTTATGAAGATCCCAGGGGCTCCCTTTGACCCATTCCCTGGCGCGTGTTTAGCACAGTGATCTACGCAGGCCGCAGCCATTTTTATTCTTGTACACTCTGATCCGACACACATTTCATTGTTTTATGCATACAGTACAGCATTGAACTGGTAGCCCCATCTATTAGCTTCAATATAAAATATTCAGACTGGCTAATTGTAAATTGGTTCATTGATAGATGGCATTACAATAACTTGTTGCCTGCGCTGGGGAACGTTAGGGCAAACAAAGACGTTGTTCAACGCCCGCACTAGGGAATGGGTTAAGATAGAAGGCATTACTTTAAACTGGTGTGTTTCCCTGTTGGGAAGATATTATGATATAAGATTGTTATGTCAGGGTTTAGTTGGACGTATCTTGTTTTCCTTGGCCAGTCAGCAGCATGGAGATGGAAGGTATGTTGAGTGGTATTCTTGAGAAGTTTGATTGGCGTAGGCTGCCTATTTAGTGGTGAATTAGACATATATATTCCGTTCACGATAGGTTTTCACCTGGATGACAGTTCGAAAATCATATGTTTAGGTTTTGGGTTGCCAACACTTGTAAAAGATCACTGTTTTGTTATAAATGTAAAGATCTTTAATTACCTGTTATGTTTTACATTTAAAATAACGTAAACTTAAGTTTTCTCATACTATTTCATTTTTTTAAATAATTTCTTTTTATCCAACTCGAAACAATATTTTAAACATAATTAAAAGTACTTATTTTTTGTTTTGGAACGTTACTGTTTTTGTGTAATATAGTGAACACATCAATATCTTTTAATACAGGCATCGTATTTACTTGGAAAAGAGAAAATTGTTGTCATTTTTTTACATACAATAAATGATTTTATGATTATTTTATCATATTTTGAAATATTTAACTGAATAAAATATTTTCATCAACTGCGTGTCTGCATCATTGTAAAAAACTTGTTTCTATCATGTTCAATCATATGGCTTAGATTCGTTAGTCAGCATTTCAAAGATATGTTCGTTAGAAGTTTTTGTGAAAGTGGTGTTAATTTTTTTTTAAGTGGAATAAAACTATAAATAAACTTTGTGTCCTACCTCAAATAAATATATAAATAATATTGGCCTAAATTACTGTGGTTAACTATCACATTAATATATTACAATCTGTTCTCATTACAGACATCCAAAGTGATAGATGTCAGCTGTTGGCGTAGTGATATATTAGGGATTATTTCTAGTAACATTTTGAGCTGTCATCCAGGTAAACTTAGCTCGTGAATGACTTATACCTGAGGTTTGTTTCCATAAGGGGGTGGTAAAGTTCTGTCCTGTTGTGGTTAAACATTTCTTCCTGCGAGGAGGACAAAGACATTAACTTATGAAATGTTGTTCTGGACAATGTATGAAAGGGGAGAATTGATTTTGATGGGAAGAGGGGGTGGCTAGAAATAAAAATGTATCACTGAACTGCTGTGTTCTCAGCAGGGCCATCAACCTGGGTGATTCTGATAATGTGTGTCCCTAGTTGTATTCTGTATAAAACCCTCCCCACGATGTATAATAATAATAATAATAATAATATAATAATAATAATGTGCCAAAATACCAGACATAAAAAATTAAGTGGTAAACCCTTATCCCCCTTGTTACCCCATTAATGTATGCAAAAATAGTAGGTATACCTTCTACCCTTCCATTCTTTTAATATTCTCTTATTTGCAAAAAAATGTTTTTTTGTTTTCCATGCAATTTAATGTATGTAGTTTATGAATTAACAAAATTAAATCAATCAAATTAAATAAAAATTATGTAGTAAATTAAGTTCTTATCACTTAATAAATTTAGGTTAATGTGTAGTAATAGTTCTGTTACTTAATATCTTTCATTTTTAAATGATTATTATCATAAAAATTCCTGATTAAAGGGGAAACTCTATTTTATAAATAAAATAATGTTTTAGAAATAAGGGCATAAAATGGAACTATAAATTATTTTTTTTAGTAATTCTTTCGCTGTGTTATATCTTTGGCTGCATAATTGAATTGAGATTTTTATTTTCAAATATTAAAAAACTCTTTTGCTTACATTTTTTATTTAAATTTAATATATTAAAACAATCTTTTGTTTAGATTTTTTCAAAACATCATAAAAATAAAAACACTACATTTTACTGGGAAATTACCCTAACAATCTCTAACAATTACACACCATTTTGTAGTCCCTATGGTGTGAAATATTTCAAAACAAGGAATGACACATAAGGCTGGTTTTCCCGGACATGCTGAACAGTAGAATTATGTCTGCTTCCTCTTACAGTCTTTGCACTCTGATAAACTCAAAGAGCAAACACAACACTCAGGTCTGCGAGACTTTTCTTCAAACTGTTGAATTAAGTGCTGTTCACTCAATCGTGCTTCTGGTAAAGAGTCTGATTTTCTTCCTCTTTTAGCAGACACTCACACTCGGTTGTAATTTAGCAACAGCCCTGCCATAATATAAGTGATTCGTCCATTGACAGTGGCGGTCTTGACCAAAAAATATCAAAGAAGACGGTAACACTTTATGTTTTTGTGGGGTATACCTGTAGTTTATTGACATCTGGTTGAATTTGTCTATACCATTCATAAATTTACTGTAATGGACCACCAATTTGGTCTTATCCAAAGTGCGGAAGCCATCTTCTCCCTCCTTTCTTAGAATGTACTTGCACTAATTCAGTGTCGGTATAATGTACCGTAGAGAGAAGGCTCACTCTCCCGGTATCTTGCCAAGTACAGGTCATTATACTTTGATTGGCATTCACCCAAAATGTTGGTTCATCACCCTTTTTCATTTTACATGATTGTGGCCTCATTTAATAGGAAGGCCTTTTTTGTTTGACCTCACAGTTCCACGTGCAGCATGTCCCTTGTTTTTAGTCTGTGAATAAAAGCAGGACTTGAAATAAAAGCTATCACAATATAGGCCCTATAATGTATCCTTTTTTTCAAACCCTTTAGTGAGGTTCAAAATAACCCTTTCCCCTAATTGCTTAATATTATCTACTGGATCCTTAAATTGACCTGTGTACACATCAAATTTACAAAGGAACCCAGTTTTAATGTCACAATGAGACAAAAATTTGACACCCCACTTGGCTGAAGCTTTTGATGGCAGATATTGCTTGAGCCATACATAGTCTACCCTTGAAACGGAGCATGGTTTCGTCAACTGACAGTTGTGAACCAGGGGAGAAGTGTTCAAGGTAAGTATTCATTACAATTTCTATTAAAGAGATAATGTTGAAGATTAGGTCATAAATAGGGCTACCTAGTACAAGCTATTCCTCATTATTATTAAAATATAAAAAATAACGTAACAGGAAGTACTTGTCCCTTGGCATAGCAAAGCAATAATTTGGTGTGTTATTAGCCAATGTGACACATTGAAATATTCTTCAGGAGATTTTTTTTACACATCCCTATTCCAATTTCAAGGACAACCATTGCCTGAATGTCTTCTGCATTACAACCATTCCAAGTATTAAATCTATAATATGGAGGAAATTCATGCGTTTGTCAAGAAACTGTTTAGAGAATACCTCAGTTTGTTCTGCTTTGTGGATAAATACTGACCCAGGAAAATGTTTTGAAAATTAAGTGTTAAATCCTGCAATGTCACCAATTAATTTTGCTTTTGACTGCGGTGAATTTCCCAGGACTAAATCAACATGAGGCTCCATGAAGCTGATGGTGTTTCAATTTCTTTTTCTTGTACCTCATCACACTCACTACTTGAAACGTCACTTGAATTTATCATTAAAATCACTAAATTTCCACTCCGAATCAGAATCAGCAATTAAAAGTCTTGTTACATCTTCATCTGCCAAGTTTTATCTGTTAGACAAAGCCATAAACATAGAACTTATAAGAGCAAACACTTCACATTACTTTCAACAAATGTCATTAGTTAACTTGTTTACGATTCCTGCAATGGCAGGAAGTTTTAGCTCGCAATAACGCTAGCTCTGTGTAAATTGACACATAGCACACTGTGCATAAATGCAAGCACCACAGTGAAAGAGTTAAAAGTTAGACTCGATAAGAACCTTTATTAACCTAAAAATGTATATCAATTACTGTTCTGGTTCCTAGCACTTTTTTGGTTTCCGTTTCACTTCTAGTTCCTTAAAAATAGCTGTTAATTTTATTGGTTCTGGTTCTGGTTTGATTCCCTGTTTTACACATTCCAAACAAATCAATTTTTTTAAGGTAAGGATATATAAAAAATGTTGTAACCCACATAGGGGGTCACACAGTTTAAGATTTGACAATGGCTTAGAGGTTTAAATTCTGGTCAGATGTACTACATTTACTCCCTGCTTATGCAGCCATAATACCTATAAATTATACTTTCCTCATTCCCATGACGTGTGTATTTGTGAATAGCCTATATGGGTAGTAAGACTCAATCCAGACAAAAAAAAGATTCTAATAATATTAATAATACTTAGCACTGCATCTTCCCATTCGGGCTACACGCAAAAAAAAAAATCTAACCTTAGTTCAAATGTTAATTACAATATAATTGCCTACCTCTAATATTATGTGCGAAATAAAGTACATTAAGCAACATATAATATAATGTGTAATAAATAAAATGATAGAATTGTAAAAGAACAAAGCTCAAATTAAAGTAAAAACACTAACACATGTTTACACTCACTCCAATATTTCGATGCTCTTATAGTAATAAGTTCAGTCTTACTAGTACTTCCTGTGGAATATGCAATAAGAGCATCGAAATATGTGTTAAGTGTTTATACTTTTATTTGTGCCTTATTTTTATACAATTCTATCATTTCATTTATATTATTATATATATATATATATATTATATATATCTTTTTTTACATCCATTACTGTTTCTAGCCTGTGGTATGGGTCAGTTTTTTATTCAAGCCATATATTTTCCACAACCACCTAGCATCTACCACTACTTCCTGAGGAAGATGCTATAATAGCATCGAAATATTGATGTGTGTGTAAATATGTGTTAGTGTTTTTTCTTTTATTTGTGTTCTACACCATTTTCCTAATATCCTATCATTTTATTTATTACTAATGATATGATTAGCAATATGAATACAAATTGTTATAACTATTTACCATCAGAGTTTGTGTTGCAAGACTGATACTTGGATATATTTCTGCTTATTGAACAATGCTTCAATGGTATTTATATTATTTCTAAGTGCATCTTTACTCTCAATAAAAGCTTCTTAGAATGTTTGTCTTTTTTGATATGGACAAAAGCATAAACTTTTATGCTATGCCATATAATTAGATTTTCAGCTGTTTAAATTTAGTGTTTTCTACATTATAACCAATGTATTAGTATATATAGTGTTGTATAAAATACTAATGTAAACAGTAGATTAAAACAACTTCAATATTCTACTAAATTTAAGCATTTTTTAGAAATTGTAGAGTAGTAACTATCACCATACCTTTGACCTTGTTCCAAACTAATCCAGTCTCATCTCTTGAAGCAAAGGCTAATTACCCACCCACACAGAAGACTAAATAGGATGACCAAACTTCGTTTTAGTGAAGTAAGCTAAGCTACTCAAACATATTTCACTCATTTAAAATTAATCTACTAGCATATATCAAAATTAATAGAAAATAAACTGATTACTATTACTATATAAAATACATGCTACGATGCACCATACAGACTTTCTCACTACTTTTTTCTAAATTATACTAATAACTTGTAAGATATGTAAAACGAAATAATATATGTTGCTATAGAAACATAATGGTAAAAAAAGAACATTGCATTTCCTCAATGTTAGGTTGGATCAAAATAGTGAAAGCATATTGCTAGTCGCGTAGCTGGGGGGGGGGTGAAGGGAGACACCACCCCAAGTGCTATAAGAGGGTGTGGGTTAAGGGGGAATATGAGTGTAGGATTAAAAATTATATATCTTTTGTTAACTTAAAACATGATTTCGTTGAAACAATCTATTATTAGGAACTTCATTTCGATATTAAAGAAAAATTAATTTTTTTTTCTTATTAACATAAATAAATATACAATTAATCTATAATAATGGATACCTGTTTTCATTTATCCTGTGAGGAATCACGCATTCTCTCACTAGCCATCACTATAGCAAACACAAAATTGAATGGCATTTCGAAGGTTACGTTCACTATCTTGAGCTTGAATTTTTTTCCCCTCAATCTTACAATATGCTGACGGTGCCTGTTGACTAAACTAAAAGTTAATTATTCTTATTTATTGTGTTTTTTTTAAGGTAAATGTAATGTAACAATGAAATAAAGTAAACTCACTGGTGCCCATTTTCAGAAGAAGAGGGAAGAAAGATGACTACAAGCTTCAAAAAGTTTATGAGAACTTTTACTAAAAAAAAATAATCAAATTTCAGTGTCCAAATAGTCCAGAGAATAAGCATTTTAATTGTGGTCAGGAAATGGATGTAACTAGCAATGAAATTTATGATATACATACTGAGGATAACAATGCAAGTATTTTAATTTTTCAAACTGCAGTTGTCAGATTCAGTTGGTGTCAAGGCTATGTATGGTGTTTCACCTTTAAATCTTGGAATTAAAGATGAACAAGACAATATAGATCGTGCTGCTCTACAAGAAATGTGAGCTTGGCTAGCCAAAATACCTCGATCATTATGTGATTTAATGGTAAATAAAGCAACATGTAAAGGGCAGAACAAGAACAGCGATGATCCTTAAACAAATATTGATTTGAAAAAACCTTGCAAAATAGTGAGATCATCAACCGTGCTATTATATGTTTTTCTCTAACTAAAAATATTTCTTTTGCGTTTGTTGCACCTTGTTCTGTTCTCACAAAAGAACTATAAGACCAGTTTCAGTAGTGAAAACGGGTTGTCGATGTGACAAAAGTTAAATCATCATATTCAAGATAATGTTTAAAAACGAGGCGGCCCAATGGCTAAATAATTTTATAACAAAGGAAATTGATAAAACTAAAGAAAAAGGAAAAATAAACTACTAGGAGTAAATTTGATGAAGATAGCCCACCTGGAGAGAGAGGTATCCAATGCACAAAGGTGACATCTTCCTTTCTTTTGTCTTCTCTAGTAGAAGTATTCACACACACATTTTAACACAAATAAAATAATATTTCAGGATGTTGCCTTTATCAAACACAAAGAAAGAAAGAAGAGCGTACAAATAACACAAACACTGGCTTACTCCATTTTGAATTTAAAGAAAAACTGTCAGAAACTCATTGTGTGAACGGTTTTTGGGAGTAAAGATAAATTTCTTGCCTATGGTTAGTATTTATATAGACCTATTTAATAATAATAATAATAATAGTAATACTTAATAATAATAATAATAATAATAATAATAATTTGAAAAATGTTAATCTTAGAGATAGAAAGAAACTATCTCTTGTTGAGGCCTGGTGGTAGTCTTGATTAGGTAATCCATTGGAGGGGCCAGTTCCCACTGTTTGTGAAGTGCTCCTAATATTTTGGTGGTGTAGCAGGTTTGAAAGTCCTGGTTGTGGGTACCAGGATCATGAAAGTAGCTCTTCTCATCACTGAATTTTTAAAATGTATGGGATTGGAATATTCTTTAAACAAAAGGAAAATTATTTATGCTTGTCTTAAGCAACAACTTAATAAAGTAGCTAAGACATGGAAAGACATCCTCGGACAGGTCAGTGCCACTTTGGAACTCTTGCACAACTAAATTTGATCTTGTCATGAGATCTAATTTGGATTGGTCTCTGATACATGAAGATGTTTATCATATTATTTCAGCATGTAAGAAGGCTAAGTACTTCAGTTAACAATTATATTTGATACAACTCCAGACACTGCTTGTTTAGAACAAATGTCTCAGATCACATTTGTCGAGATTAAAATTAATCAAATTCAGTAAATATCAAGGAAGCCTTTTTAGACATAATTCCGTTACAAGTGAAAACAGTGGAGGGGGTCACAGAATAAATACAAAATATAAACCAATGAAAGATTGGTTTGGATCTTGATTGTAGAGGTCACTCATATGACAATCAAGCAACAATGGCTGGTATCAATTCAACAGTTCTAAAAGAGAATATTAGATTTAAATCTACTAGCTTTGTTTGTTCCGTGTGACAACCATTCACTTAATTTGGTTGGAGTTCATGCGACTTAGGTGAATGTTCAAGCAGTGGCTTTTTTGGGAAAGTAGAACATCTATTTACCTTCTTTTCCAGATGAAATGTCCTTAGAAAGTTTGTAAAAGGACATTGTGACACCAGATAGAATTCAAAAGCAGAATGGTGAAGAACTGGACTTAACACCTAAGGGATTGCTACAATACATTTCTTCAATGGAATTAGAAGCCTATAACACACTAGCATTACAAATGTTATATCTTTACCAGTCTCTGCAGAATCTTGTGAAAGATTGATTAAGTCTTATCTACTATCAATTAAGTCTTAATATATTATCAAATCTGGCAATACTTTGATTCAAACACTTCATTGCTACCTCTTGACAATATAATGATATAATAACAGAGTTTGCAACAATCAAGGCCAGAAAAGCTAAATTTTAAAATATATTATTTTTATTTGTTACTATTAATCTTTTCCTCTTGAAGTTTTAATATTAACATTTACAGTTTTACATTCACAAGACATTACTACAGTATTCAGAATTAATTTGCCTAACACCAAGGGGAAAAGAAAGCAAATAGATCTTACATTGAGTTGTGTAGAGTCAAAACAAGACATCACTTTATCATAATTGTTAAGGAAACACAAAAAACATTATAAATTCATTGTTTATATATCAAAAATAATAAAACTTTTATATGGGATATATATTAGATGGATACATATATACCTATAATTGGACCATGTTATGCATTAACAAACCAAGCGGCACTTTCATGAAACTGAGAAAATCACAGTTATGCCAAAAAAAAAAAAAACATTGTGTATTAAATTCCATGTTCATTTTGGTGTAAAATGTGTATTTTAAAGAATTTATTATTTTCAATGAACTTAAATTTATTTTAAAAAGAACACATGTTTTTCATTAAATTTTATCTAGGTCAATTTATGCTTTTTTAACTTAGGTGGAAGATGGAATTTGTAACAACAGACCAAACCTCAGATTGGTGTTAAGTCTGTTGATCCAAATTTTAAAGTGGGCATTACATTATACCACTGCATACAACAAAATGTTATGTTTTATTGAAATTAAAATAATAGTTTTACACAACTATGGACTATTGTACTAATTTAACCTGATTTAGAAAATATATTATTTATGTTCAACTTCAAAATCCAAACCGCTGTCTTAGCAATCAAAATCATCTTCAATATTTTTATCTGCAAACAGTTTTTTGTAGTGTGGTTTTGCATCAGATGGTATCAGGTTATCAGTTGTATCATGCTTCTAATGTCATCTAGTTTGGGTTTGGATATAGGTTTTCCTGAAAGCCAAAGCGGAACCAAACATTTTGAGAAAATCTACTGTAGCTTAATTTGTTCAAGCTGTTTTCTCACTATGTTGACCTCTTGTTTGTCATGATTAAAGACAGGACTCATGAATACACTGTAAGGTTTGTCTTTCTCTATTACTATTTCACATGTTTTTAACCACTTGATACTTGGACCAACAATACTTTTTTTCTGTTAACTATCCTTTCCAAATTAACTGTCTCGATGCATTGATTGTTTTCCATGCACTTATCGACTAATTTGTTTCTCTTACAGTTCAACATGACTTGCATTTAGTCTTCTGGAGTGTAGGCCTACATATGTTGCTGCAGTTTCAACACATACTCATTATTCCCAAACTGAGTAATTCGGTTGGAAACTGTGTCTGTGTATAAGGAAACGCATTGTAATTGTGTTGAGATTTGAGTGATCAGGCAAGATAGGTTTTAATATCAGTAGTATTTTTATATTGTGGTTCTGCCCACTGCAAGAATCAGACTAAAATATAAGTTCTTTAACACAACTGATTTTCAAGATATTTTTTTAAGACAAGATCCAACTTCCTGAGCTTCTTGACCTGCCTCACCTTCAAGCCACACCTAGCAGTAGTCTTTATTATTGGCTCCAGAGTAGATTTCACAGTTATAAAGCCAAAGCTGTCTTTATATTTTTTAAAAACTATCTTGGTAGGTATTATTGGCATAGATAGAGTTATCTGCATTTCAAATATAGTAACTTTGATAGTAGTATTGCCCTTAGCTCTTTTTAGGTCATATTTCATTAGATCCTGAGCAGTGTTTGTCTCTAATTGAGGGCTTCTCAGCTTTTCTTCAATCTCCTTTTGAATAGCAGCCTCCATTTGGGCATTTAATGAATCACATTTATTACAAGTTTCCTTGCGTAGTTTTATTTTCAAATTGAACTTTGAACAAAATACTTTTTTTGGCATAACAAGTGAAATAGGGTCTTGATACATGTGTTTGTATGTTTCATACATTACAGATACTGTAACATCACTTGGTAAATTCTAAAGTCTGTTCACGTTAGGAATTGTTTTCTGAAAGGTCTTTTTCCCTACCAGAAATCTATTTATAGTAGGATATTGGTAGGAGAGTAATTTCTACCGTGAATGGAGTATATGTATCAGTGTTGCTTTGTGCATAGTGTGACTTGTATTTTGGAAATTTGTTTATATGATTAACAATTTCCTCATCTTTAATTTGGTATCTTTCTCCTGCCTGTCCCCTGTAGTCTTTTATTATTCTGGTACTTTGACTCATGAACTCGGCAGATAGAAATAAGTTTGTTTATTAATTTATTTCCCACCTAAATTATACATGCACTCTTGTGAAATGTAATTTTTGTGATTGTGTGTTTCTCTTTCTAATAACTTTCTTCTTCAATACTGTACTAGCAATATCTTATGTTTTTGCTTGGTATGTTTCAAGTGACCAAAATTTATCAAATTCTATTTTTCTTTCCTCAATCTCAATTTTTTATTACATTGACAAATACAGTGATATTCTTTTTAACTCTCTCGATTCAACATTTTTGTTTTGTTGATAAATGTATGGTTCCTTTCACAAAACAATATTATTCATCTAATAATATCACTCCAATTCTCCACATAGCCCAGCAAATAATAGTTTCCCTTACTGGTTTTGCATCAATAGACCAAGTGCAGGAAATGTGGCGCTTGGTCAATTGTTACAAAACTAAAATGTTGGGTTAAAATATACATTGAAAATAGGAGTCTTTTGACTATTGCTGCATTTCTAAAATCTGATTTTAGAGCACTGGTGGGGGATCCAAACGTCTATAGAGGCCAGCACATTGCACATGGAGCAATAATCATTTGTTCCAAAGTAGATTGATATTTTAGCTAAAAGATGGCAGTGCTAACTCCATTTTTTTACATATTGGCGCTTAGTCTTTAACTATAAAATAAACAGTTTAATGCAATACAAAGCCCAATTTAAAATTCCTTTTTTTAAATTTAGACCCTGAGATCTCTTAAACAACTAAATCGTCCTCCCGAGCTATGTCACAACAAGTGATGTTTCGCCAATAAATTTGCAACATCCCTCACTTTCAATGCTCACACTTTGGATCCAGTAGTAGAGGTAGCCTAATATTGTTGTACTTCAAGCCTCTTTTACAAAATCTTTTGTACTGGCCAAAATCGGATTGATAATTCTCTTCCCTCCTGATTTTCACATCTTGATTTTCTGAAGATCTTTCCAAGAAAAATGTTTTTGTCGGATTAAATTGAAAATGCCACCTACCAGGAGGACGTACGGTTTGCAAAAATGCACTTTTCCAGTCATAGCTCTTGTTTGCCAATAGTAAAACTGTCTCAAAATTTGAGAATATGTCCATGTATTCTTCAAAAGTTATGCTTATGTTCTGTTTCTTAATCTCCTTTTCTATTCTCCCAAATACTTGATCTGAGGGTAGGAACGAATGGCAATTATAGGAAAAAGTATTAAATTTCTTTAACAGTCCTGGGTAATTTTTTTTCAAACCACTTACCTAGCATACTCATCGTAAAGTAATTCTTTTTTTGACCTCCGAATTTATCAGAGGCTAGCCGGATAGTTTTTACAATTTCTGGAATATCAAGGTTGCTTAGGCAGTCGAAGACGGCCAAACTGACAAATTTCATTGGCATTTTTAGCGTATTGATTTCCCTCTCAGTGGTAAATAAATATGTTTTATTTCGTTTATTTAGATTTAGAATTACCACAACAATTGTTAAATTATACTTCTACAATTGGCAAGAGTGATAGGTGCTTTGGTCAGGTACTCGAGGCAATACCTGGTTCTTCTGACAGTCAAATGAGATTGCCAACAGATCATTATGTTTTTCCTTTGAAAGAAAGTAAAAGGCCTTAATCTTTCTGTTAAAGGTATGCACGTGGAGAATTCGTCAGTACTCAAACTGCCAAATTCAATATTGAATTATGGGGCGAAAATAAGATCGTTTCACTTTCACCTCCTCATTTACCGTTTAGTTGTCATACAGCATCCACATTTTTATAATGTTTAACTCAGAGCTTAAGTTCATTCAACAGCTAGTCTTACTTCAAAAATAATTACTTTCAATGGCATCAAACTTATTAATTAAGTCTCCTCATATAGTTTCAGCTTTCGATCTCTGCTTCTCCTTTCCTTAGGCATTTCCCTGCAATGAAAATGTCGGGAAATTACTCCATCAACACGGGCTCTTGAAATCCAAAGTGTGTCTTAGAACACCTTTTGGCACACTGGTATGCACTCTTTGGTCAAATGCTTATAAATAAAATACTTCACTGACATTGATCTAGCGCCCATAGTTTTATCAACAAGTCTTGTATTTTTGGGCGCAAACGGCTCTGTGTATTTCAAAATAAACGAATCTTGTTTCAATTTCAGTTGGGAAATTTTTACCGAATTATAATAAAATTTGGCATGAAACTTTTGTTGGTCCTGAAGGGTTAAGGCCTTGCACTTATAGGCTCCTTGTTTTTTCCCTTGATTGCAATTTAGTGGTTTTGAGGGACCAGAAGGGCCATGCCTGTAAATAAACCAAAAACATTCTGTAATGATTGTCGATATTTTAAAGAAACTACAAGCCTAAGTTTTTTTTAAATTCATAACCAGATGACTCAACCATAATAAAGGAAAGACACTAATTACTAAAATCTCTAAAGTATTCTCGTTTAATTATTTATTACTGTAGTGGTTCCAATCACTGCCTAAATGCACCAGTTATAAACATAACCTAAAACCTACCTATGTTTAGACCTCTTCCACATATCTTCATTATGTGGTATTTTTTCTTGCTGTCTCGGGTTGACTAGATAAAACTCCATTATAACACACTTCCAATAAACACTAACATATTATAAAACACTAATTATATAATTTATGTACAAATAATTCCAACAATCTGTGTTTTGAAGACTGTTGCTAGGATGTGCAGTAGTAAACAGCATCTGATGTATCTGGTTTTGAAAGTAAAATTCCTACTTGTCTTGCTTTGAAACTAACCCTTCATTTCATAATTTAAAAACAACATCTATAGTGTTTTGAAAGTAAAGGGTTTATTAAGTTGCAGAGGTCGATGTTGACTTTTAAAAAAAATCATAACCTGAAATAGACCAAATGAGTGATGCACCTTGTTTTGATTATGCACGACTCAACTGTATTCCAACCCCTGGACTTATTTTTACTTGATCATCTCGACAATAATTCTAAAAGTAACAAAGTTTGGAGTTGCTTTACCTTAAATGAAAATAAAAAATAAATATTTAAAATGTTAAAAAATATCTAATAAATGTAGAAATGTTATCAAATGTATAAAAGCAAATAGAGTAAAACTTTTATTTAATTTTAATGTTGATTTAAATGCTTGCAAAAAATCAGCTGTGTGTGCTCTTAACCAGCATTGCCAACTCTCTCATAAGATATTACACGTACTGAAATGTATTGTATTTTGCTCAGCAGGAAACTTTGTTTGTGTACATGATTAGATATAGGGGTTTTCAAGCATTTAATAAACATGCAAGAATAATATGCTCCAAGGACTCCAATCATATTCTATTCAAAATCAATCACACCACATATTGACCCTACTAATATACCAAACTATTAATTTGAATAAAACACCAGCCCTGATTCTATAGTTGTATCAAATTAAAATAACCTAGATCTTTAAAAAGGGCTTAAAATTAAATTAAAATTATTTTTATAATTATTATATGCAAAAATGATTAGTACAATTTTAATTAAACTAAATATAATAGTTTTACAAGTTCAAAGATGCATAGTTAAACCCAAGTATATACTTTTAAAGTAGCATCAACTTAACTAAAGTTCAAAGATTTTGATCTGCTGAAGACGTCTCACCAATATCCAAAAACTCAAGAACAGTTTTCAGAAAGTTAATATTTTGTTAATTTAATAAATGCTAAATAATAAAGTGTTTAATTCAGAGTACAAATTATTTAATTTAGAAACACAACACTTATAATCAACATATATTTTATAATTCCTTGGCCTACACTTTTTTTTTACTACAGCTAATTAATCGATCTCAAATAAAATTCAGTTTTATTCTTTATTTTCTGATTGGGTACTAGAAGTTTGAACAGTATAAATCTGACGGTTGTCATCCAAAACGGCATATCATCTGTTGGTTCAAAATGCTGTCATGAAGCTCCATTATGTTTAATACACTAGCTTGTTAGCAGACACCCGTTTATTGTTGGGGTTATTAGACTATTTCAGACTTTTACTTTCACCAAATTTACTTTACTAAAAACTCGTTCACAATCAGCATTTGAATTAGTAAATGACAAAGCTGCTAGTGCGAAATTAGGAAGTATGGGAAACACAATATCATCTGTATTATTTTTCAAATTTAGTGCCGCCGCCCAAAATGTATCATCTTCTTGATATTTTTCCATTTCTTACATAATTGAAGAAATTGGAAGCTTGCGCCAATCATCATCAATTTGTTGAATCCTTTGAATATCTTCATTTACTACTATTCTATGCAGACTCATAACGAGAGGAAACACTGAAGAAGCTGTTTCCCTTACTTTGTTTGAAATTGCTATTTTTAAGGTTAATAATGAAAGTGTGATGTTTCCAAAAGCATATCTCCTAATTTACAAACATCCCGTTTTCAAAAAATCCCCACATTTACTGTAAAAATCTTGAATACAAAGCTGGTTAGCAAGAATTTCCAGCTTCGTCTGAATTTGTTTCAATACCTCCACACCTAGATACATTTGACCATCACGGATAAACTTCTCCATTATTTGGATCAATTTTCATCACTTTGGTCTTCAAAATATATGCACGCTCCATGTAACATAAAAGCATGTATTTATTTGCTAAGACCATTTTATTGTGAAGATTTCTAATAACTACTATGCTGCTATGAAAGTACTTATTTATTTCGGTAAACTTTGGCAACACCCATGACAAAAATATGAAAAATAATTTTATGTACAGGTCGTTAAGGCATTTATGGCTTTCTTTCACAGCTACCAGCAAGATGGTCTAGTCCAGTGGTTCCCAACCTTTTGTGGCCCATCTCCTCTTTCTGGAGGTTGACTAACACCTATCGCCCCCTTTTCATTTTCATTGTATGCCTAATTTTAATTTGAAGTAAGGTGTAAATAATAAAGCAGTTTTATTATTATAAACAATTTTACTACAGTATATAAAAACAACCAAAGCAGTTTTATCCGGTCACTCTTGAATAAAATAGAAAAAAAATGTACATTTTTTACAGATTTTTTTTAAATAACAAAGAAGTGAAATAATTAACTAGGATCATTGATGTACATTTAAAAAACAGGAGTACCATAAACCAGGGCTACTTTCCTCCACTTTTGAGCATTTTATTTTTTGTTTTCAAAATATTGCCAGTTTTTACCACAGAAATTAAAGGGAAAATATGTATATACATAATCTTTTTTAATGTAAAAATGTAGGTCTATTCCAAAAAACATAGAAAACAACTGTGTTCTATATATATTTTTATGTCTAAGAGTGGGGCAAAGTAACCCATAGGAGCGGGTTACTTTGCTCTAGTCATAAAAATCCATAACTTTACCATCTAAAATGAAAATGGGGCAATGTAAACCACGCTAGTTTTGTAAAGAATTTTTTTCTGAACTAGCTGGATTGAAGTCTAACAAAAAAAAATTAAGTTTCACAGGTAAATGATTTAAAAAACATAAAAGAAGGACAAAAGCTATTTTTCTTATCTAAATTATTAAACTATACAGCTGTTACATTACATAGTAGTAGATTATAGTACTTCTTTGAGCTAGAAAACATTGACATAGTTTTAAAGACAGTTTCAGAATGAACCAAGAAGCTCGGGCACAGCAAAAACACCTCTTTTGTTCAACATTTTTGGTGGCTCTATACCTCCAATTACATCTTCCCACTTATAGTACAGTTCATCTTTGTTGTCAGGCCATTTCCAATTGCTTGCTGATCTTTTCATTGCACTTATTGAAACGCCATTATCATCAAAAGATTCTATTACACCGGGAAACATGTTGTCTTCGTATTTGAAAGCAACAAAAGAACCAATTTGCTTGTTGATTTGTTTGAAGGTTGGTTCAAATCCTGAAGATAGATCAAGCAAGTCATTTTCATTTTCTTCAAAATATTCCAAATGTTTTCTTCGTAGTGATTCCCAGTCATCATCTGAGCTGGAATCAAAAACTTCTTCCCTATTGTTTCTACCTTGTTTTTTCAATTTTTTTGATACCAGCTGGCCTGATGAAACTTTTTTTTTATACTGACTCTGTGTCTGATGTTGACTGACTGTGCTACTTGTGCTAGGCTGTGGGTCTGTATGTTGTGGATCTATTTCAGCAAGAGACAGAGATTTTCCTGGAAGCAAGTTGATCTTTTTCTTCTTTGCCAGTTTTGGGGGTTGAGCATAAGCTTCTCTAGAAATCTGAAGGTGTTCAAGGAACGCTTCACTCACTGCGGAAGGCTCAACTTCCTTTCTGGCAATCCTGTCGACAAGCGGCTGGACATCACACGGGTATATTCCTCATTTCCTAAACCCACTTTCAAGATTTTTCTTGATGTTAGGCTCAAGTACTTCAAGAGCACGTTTGAGCAGAGCCGGGAAGTGGTGTTTAGGCAATACTGAGCAGCTTAGTCCATCAGGTGTTGATTTCCACTCACTAAGCACCTTTCTCCATGCAGTCTTCATCGGCCTGAAAAAAAGCGACATCTAATGGCTGTGTCAAATGTGTACTGTTTGGGGGTAGGCACACAAAATGGACATCCTGATCACGGCACTTTTTTAATAAATCTACATTTATGTGTGTTGAAAGGTTATCAGCAATGACAACTCTCTTTCCGCTTTGCTTCTTCAATCTTGGCAAAAGAAGACTCTCAAACCACTCTGTAAAACACACTATATCAAACCAACCAGACTTATTGCTCATATAACGGCATTTAGGAGGACCGCCTTCAGTCCACGTGTTCCAAAGCTGTGTTGCTTTATATCGACGGCCTATTTCTAATACCACGCATCTCCAAACATGTAATTTTTCAGGAGAGACAAAAAAGTGATTATAAAATCACTACCGTCTCTAAATTAATACCACTATTTTATATATATATATATATATATATATATATATATATATAGGAAAATTGTTTGAATTCATTTCTAAGAGCCCTTATCAATTTTGTGTGTTTGACATGCTAAATAATTAGATTTAGTAGCTACGTGGTATTAGACCAATTTTATTTGGAGATACAAGGTATTGAACAATACCAACCATGAGATACATTTAATTGTAATAATACCTTTTACGAGATGCGTTGTATTATTCAACCACTTGCTTAGGAATAGGAATAGATTATTGTATTTGACATTAAAATTTTTATTACTGAAGAAAAATAGTAGATACAATATAAAAATATTTATTTATGAATTACAGAATCTTTTCACTTAGTTTCTTTTATTCATTTTTGTCTTCTTCATTGTTTTCAATTTTTGGCCTTGTTGGCTTATAGAATCGGTTGAGTCTTTTGGTGAGGTTTTCCTTTCAGCCTTGGCAGATTGTCATAGAAAGAATGAAAATCAGCTGGTATTACTGGTTTCAGTTCCTGTAAATATGTCCACTTTTTTTCCGGGATTGCCAGGCGTTGCTTGAAGAGTTTTGGTATTATTCCATTGAAAGGTTTATTTTCTTCAACTACTGTGGTTCTTTGCGGACGTAGTGACAAGTCTTCAAATTCTGTATCAAAATCTAGTTGGAACTGAATTTGTCGGTTAGGTTTGTACAACAAACCCCTAAGATTTGCCACAGTTGGATCAGATTTTTTTGATCTTGGTCGAATACTGGTAACAAACTTCAAGACAGTGTAGTCAAGGAAGAAATCGTGAGTCACGTACTTGACTTCATAGGGAAAAGGGTTCGTTCTCGCTTCTTGTGAGTGTTTAACGTACTCAAATGGAACAAAAATGTATTTTCCTTTAATTTTTCTTTCAATCATTGCATGCACGCTGTCACACTCCATTTGTGTATGACCTTTATGCAGAAACTTATGAGTAATTACAACATTATGAATCATAGCAAAATTAATTAAGGCATTTGACAATACCGCATTCACATTTTGATAACCACACCCATCACTGTAAATAACAATAGGTCGCTTTGATTCTAAGCAGTATCTGGACAAGTAATCAATTAGACAAGTGGCAAACACCGGAGCAGTGAGATCAGCCTCAGCTTCATTAAACCAATAACAGCAGCAATTATCTGTTTCAAGATTATAAATTGTAAAGTTGTGACAAGACAGCTTGGTTTTATAGTAAAAAGCACTAGCTTTCACAAAAGGTGCACATTTTACTGCCTGGAGATCCATTGTTAGGCAGTAGATTTTCTTCTCTTCAGCTTGCATTTTATCGCTCTCTTTTTCTGCTCTGATTCGATCCTTAATCAAAACATGATTTTTCCAAGTCTCTTCGTCCAAATTTTTGATCTCATATTGATAGCATACATTATATCTATCTTTCCTGGGGGCGAAAAAGCCAATTCTTTTCACCAAACACAGAATCAAAAACAAAGGAAGAGTAGGTTGGTTTCCCTTCTTCCTTCATTTTTTTAATGTATTCTCTGTACAAGTTAGCTTTTGATTCAAAATGAGCTTCAAGGTACAACTTATGGGATTCTCTTCGGCAGTAATAAGAAGGCATTTTAGGAAGTTTTTCAAGGTAATCCTTAAGGTTAATCAGTCTTTAGTCCAGCTATCTGGGTGTATTTCTTGAGGGCCTCCTTCTTTTGTTTCCGTTATTCGACAGACTACCAGAATCATCCTGTGTTTTTTCTTCAGCTGCAGCTACCCTTTCAAAGGGAAGCTCATCCGCATTTTTCTTAACCCAATTGTTTACCATCCATTCGTTAACACCTAAAGTACTCAGGAAAAATGTTTTACATTATTATTATTATTATTATTTGTGTTTAGAGGCCCATCGACACACTGAGGTCATTAGGGCCTTAGCATTATATAGGTACATAGTAAAATCTCCATAAGAGAGAGACAGAATATTCACCTGTTTATATAAAAAGGTGAAGAGACAATATAAAAATACAATATAAAAAGAATAGATCTCAATATGAGAGAAAAAAAAACCATTTGAGGCACTCCATAGGAGTACTCAAATGGGCTTAAGTACAATTTAGTGAAACACCTGCTAAAAAAAAAAACACAGGTGTATCACGCTAATGAAAAACAAAACAAACATATTAAAACAATATATTAGTTAAAAAAGACAAAACTAACATGTTAAAATAGTTATTTTATTAAAGTCTATTAAAATGGATAAAACGACAAAACAAATACATTAAAGTAGGGGAGGGTGGGGCACAGTGTAACAATAAAGTTTAAGTTTAGCGTATCTTCCATGTTTATGTAACAGATGAAATGGTTCTTTTTTTAAAACATGTTGTTATTCATTGGTTAATAATATAGAGGTCTATTGTTTTCATTAGCCCATTGAATTTAACTATATTTACAGATACTTGTAAAACTGCAGTCTGTTACACTGTACCCCATACGTGGGGCAAAGTGTAACACACTAAGGGGTAAAGTGTAACACATAATTGAAAGTAAAAATAATGCTATTTAATGTTAAGTATGAACATTGATATTTATTCTAGAACAATACATTTGTTGTACTTAATCAGAAATGTATTTTTAACTGTAGTTTGTACATGTATATTCTAATTAATGTACGTTAAGGTTATCCATATTAACGCCAAAATAAAGATATGATTTTAATCTTTTAGTTTGACCTGCAATTAGAGGTTGTGGTAACACCATTGTTATATCTGTCTCTGCTACAGATGCTATATCTGGCTCAACTGGAAACATGAACTTTCTGGGATCCTTTACTGATTTTCTAAGATAGCTGATCTCAAAATCACCATCCTCATCTTTCTGTTTTATAATTTTCCCAACATAAAACACTAATTTTTTCCCTGAAAACTTGACCAATACATAATCACCAACTTTTGGTTCTCGAGTTTCTGCAATAGGTTCATCATCTTCTTCAAGACAGTTAATATCTTCGGAGGATGTTAAGACTGGAGAATTATCTTCGTCGTCTGTCGTGTCCAATTCTTCTTTATACAATTTTTTTGATGCTTTCTTTTCTACCTTGGTTTTTTTCTTAGCATTTCTTTGCTGTGCACGTTGTACCAAGCTTTCCTTTACCGGTGTATCTGTTGGAATGCAACTTCTTCCCTTTCTCCTTTTGTTGCAAGGTTTTCTACTTTCTGCCTTTGGATATCCACGAAACATTTCAGGGCTGATGACTTGTGTAGGAATCTGAGAAATCTGTTTATTTTCTGTTTCCCCATTTAATACCACTGTTTCACTTATGATTATATTACCTTCCCCTGACGTACAAGACAATGAGTTATCAATTGCAAGCATTTCATTTTGATCTTCTGGGCGGTCTGTCACAGCACTGCTAAGATAATCATCATCATTAAACACATCTGAATCATAGGGAAATATACCTGTCTTTCTAAAACCAGATATGATATTTGATGGTGTCATGGATTTTTCAAAAGCTTTCCCAACACATTCTGCAATTTGGTAAATATTGAGTGGAATACCAGGATGGTGCAACAGCCATGATTCTATGGCACGGTCATAGTGAGACTGAAATGAATGGAATACACTTACATCTAGAGGCTGCATTTTATTGCTGCAATGAGGTGGAATCGTCAGTAGAGTCACTCCATTCTCCTTGGCGATTTCTAAGGCTGCTAAAGCAAGATGGCTTTCATGGTTGTCAAAAATTAGAAGTGATGGATTTTCTTTTGAAGAATGAGAATGCTTTACAAAATGTTGCATTACCTCCGGGAAAAGACTACTGTTCATCCATCCAGATGGCGTAGCCAGTCCTAGGGTTCCTGGGGGTGCACCTTTGATCATGTGTTCCTTAAAGTGAACCCTTGGAAATACCATTACAGGAGGAAGTGCAACACCAGACGCGCTGACAATGCAGCAAGTAGTGACGAGTGTGCCCTTCTCACCACTTGTAGCCTTATTCAATTGTTTGATACCTTTCGGAGCGATAATCCGTTTTGGTGTTTGTACTGTCGAGGTACCTGTTTCATCTAAATTATATATCCTGGTACCATCACTGAAGTTAGTGGTGCGAGATAGGACATCTTTCAAGTTATCAAAAAAAAATTCCAACATTGTGTTTATTGAAGGAAGTTGCCCTTGATAAACTACAGGGCTCAGGTCGTCGAAGACTGAGACATGGATGTCGATCTCTGAAACTGTACAACCAGTCTATACCTGCCATTTTCTTCTCCAACCAGCTCGGAGGAATTTCAAGACTATTGTGTTGAGCCATTTCAAATGCCAAACGCCGAGTTTCCACAGTATCCAACCCATAACACATTTTTGCACACTGAACTAAATATGACACCAAGGCAACTTCTTGTTCATTTGTAAAAATACGACGTGAATTGTACTTTGGACACATGCGTATCTCAGATCCTTCATTTGTTTTTGCTTTTTTTACATATCTGAAATTTAAAAAAAAGTGTTAAAATAAGAGGCCTAAAATAGTTAAGATACATTTAATTTATAATGTGTTTGAAATTGTTATTGTGTGACCCTTGCTATTTCATAGTACCTGAACAATGTTCCGTAGTTCACATTCTTTGCTGCTGCTGCTTGACGTAAGCTCATTCCCTTGGATACGAGATCAACTGCTGCCCTCATATCATTTTCGGAAAATAACCCCATATTGTGTTTTCCGTTTCCTATGACGAACCATTACTGCAACGGTTTTCTATAAAACACAAATCAGACATAATTTTTAGACATATTGGTTATTATTATTATTATTATTATTACTATATGCAGTGATCTAATTTAAGTTGAAATGATTATTGTATCAAAATTAAATTTTATATTTTCTACCCGACCTTGATGTTATATATTTTAACTCTAGGGATTTCACATTATTTTAATCTTATTTTTGTAGACTCCATTAGTATAATTTAATTTTCATTATATCTCTGTTCGAATCTTAAGTTTAAAATATTAGAAGGGGCACAGTGTAACACTAGGGCAGATTATAACATTGTTACACTCTGCCCCATGCCCAATTGTTAAACTGTGCCCCATAGGGCCTAGTAACGGTTAGATCAAAATTCTAGGTATTTGTAACCTACTTAATGAATGTTAATAATACCGAAGTGTAGACAATAAAACACTTTCATTAATATAATATTATAACAACAATATATTATAAACTTAAGGAATAGTCAACAACACAAGATATCTAATAGAAAATACTTGACTTACCTGAAAACAAAGAAATAGTTTTAAACCAATGCACTGCACACGTACCATTCAGCTTCACAATGGCTACTGGCGGGAAGTGTCAACATAGCTAACGCTAGGGGTTTCGTTCCTGATTTCGTCATAATTCGCGCGAAATTCAAAATGTTACACTGTGCCCCATGTTACACTCTGCCCCGACCTCCCCTATACTAAAATGTTAAAAAGGTCTCAATATGAGATAAAAGCCAGATGAGCCACTTTATAAAAGTGACTCAAATGGCATTAAGAAGATTCGCCTGGCGTATAAAATTGAGTAAACAAATAACTCCTTCAGAGCTGTCGCGTAGTAAAAAACGAAGGTCACCTTTAAAATCAAGGGCCAGGAGAAAAGGGGCATACCTGCGACACTCCACCAAAATGTGGTGCACACTAAGGGGAGCATCGCAAAATTCACACACTGGAGGTGGATCCCCTCTTAGTAAAAATCCGTGGGTTAGAAATATATGCCCGACGCGGAGTCTCGTCACGATGACCTCCTCCCTCATAGACTTTCGTATAGAAGAGGGCCATCGTGACACACCGTCCCTGATGGACCGTAGCTTGTTCTGGGCAGGGGTCGAGGCCCATTGCTCGTGCCAGGTGCGTAAGACTCCACGCCGAACATAACCCTTTAGATCTAAAAACATGACACCCAGACTCGCCTACGGAGGCAGGCGTGCTGCCTCCTTGGCTGCCTGGTCCGCCAGTTCATTTCCTGGAAGACCAGCGTGACCAGGAATCCAGCAAAAGGCGAGCCGGGTGCTTAATGAATCAATTTTTAAAATTTGCTCATGTATCATCTGCACGAGGGGATTCCAGGAGTAGAGAGTGGACAATGCCAACAGAGCACTCATGGAATCCGTGCAGATGAGGACAGAACGGTGACTACTTCGGTATACAAAACACAAGGATTTAAAAATGGCATATAATTCAGCCGTAAAAACACATGGTTTCTTTAGGTAAACCAAATTTAAAATTGGATCCTTCCACAACAAAAGCACATCCCACGGAGGCTCCAGATTTAGAGCCATCAGAGTAGATGCGCTCAAATCCGTGAAAGCGAGTGGAGAGGAGCTCATTAAAGGTCCTCTCATACAAAGTTTGGGGTGGTCGCTTTAGGGAACTTGGCAAGATCAAAATGGCATTTCGGAGGGCGTATTTTCCATGGAGAAACTTGACCTGGTGATATGGGGATAGCCTTTGGCAGCACTATCCCACACGTGTCGAAAACCGATAGCACCGGATCCCAACCGGCCTTGTACTACGCCATTTGGTTTCATACAAGACACGGTTAGGGGGATGAAAAACAGGGCGGTAGGCAACATGCTCTGGCATGCAGTGCAGTTTAGACACGTAAGATGCCAGAAGATAGGACCGCCGGTAAGAGAGAGGGGGCTCACTGACGTCGGCACAGATGCTGACGACTGGACTGGTGCGAAAGGCACCGGTAGCCAGTCTAATGCCAGCATGGTGGACACTATCTAGCATCTTTAACGCCGAAGGTTTAGCTGAACCATAAACAAAATTGCCATAGTCTAGTTTAGATTTACCAAAGCCCTATACAGGCGCATCAAGGTTTCCCTATCTGCACCCCAAGACCGACCGCTAACCACTTTGAGCAGGTTTAGTGCTTTTATAGACCTCGCTTTCAAGTCTTTGATGTGGGTAATCCAAGTTAATTTAAAATAAATAAAAGTCCCAGAAACTTTACGGTTTCTGAGACTGGAAGAACGGCGTGGTTCATTAAAATATTGGGGGCTGGCTGTATTCCGCGTAATCTATGCAAGTGGACGACCGTCGTTTTGGCTGCAGAGAAGCGAAAGCCATTACGTGATGCCCACGACCAAAGATTGTTAAAAACTCAGTTGTATCTGTCGTTCAGCCCTGTGGAGACTTGACGAACTGCAATAAATTGCGTAGTCATCCACAAAGAGGCATGAACGAACAGGTAAGCGCACGTTGTCCATATTACTATTTATCGCGATAGCGAAAAACGTACAGCTCAAAATACTACCCTGAGGCACCCCATTTTCTTGAATAAAATCATCGGATAAGGTGATATCCAACTTTACCCGGAAGTGTCTATCCGACATAAAATTAGATATAAAAGAAGGAAGGTTTCCTCGAGACCCCCAATTAAAAAGTGTTTTCAAAATGCCGTACCGCCAGGAGGTGTACGCTTTCTCCAGATCGAAGAAAACAGCCAGAAGGTGCTGTTTATGGAGAAAAGAGTACGAACAGCCGTCTCTAGACGGACAAGATGATCCACTGTTGATCGGTTCCGGCAAAAACCACATTGAATATTAGATAGCAGATTGCGGGATTCTAAATACCATATAAATCGTTTATTAATTATTTTTTCAAATATTTTACATACACAACTAGTTAAAGCTATCGGTCGATAACTAGTTGGCTCTGATTTATCTTTGCCACATTTATATAACGGGATAACTATTACTTGCTTCCATAGTGATGGGAACTGATGAGATTCCCAGACACCATTAAAGAGGTCCAGAAGATATGCGTGTCCGGCAGGGGGCAACTGCCGCAACATTTCATATGGATATCATCTGGACCGGAAGTTGTGTTGCCCGCCTGGGAAGGGCATAGGTCGGTTCCATCTTGTAGTAATAGGGGAGTTATAATCCTCCCCTGACTTGGACCAAAATCAATAGTACGGCGCTCGATGCTCCGCTTATGCACCGCGAACTCGTTTAGGGTAGCTCGCAGTGCTAGAAATAGCGGCGAACATCGAACCCAATACATTGGCGACCTCCATAGGGGAGGAGACAAGAGAACCGTTAGACATGAGGGCAGGTATATTGTTAATGGTATTTTTGTTACTACGTACTTTACGAATGTGATCCCAAACCTTGGTTGTGGGAGTGGAAATAGTAAGGGTAGAAATAAACTGTCTCCAAGACTCTCTTCTGCTTTCTCGAATAATACGGCGAGCTCTAGCACGTAGAATCCGGAATGACTCCAGATTCTCCGAAGTAGGACGTCGATTAAAGATACCCAGGGCTCTTCGACGGTTATAAATAACCAGCCGGCACTCCTAGTTCCACCAGGGAACAGTACGGTGGCGCGGGTTTGGCGAGGATTTAGGGATGGATGCCCTCGGTGCCGCGATGACCGTCGAAGTAAATTGCCCAGCCTTAACATCGACGTCATGAGAATGGGGTTCGTCGAATACGGCGAGCTCGCGGAATTTATCCCAGTTAGCACGTTTAAGAACCCATTGGGGTAACTGCGCTGTACTGGGAGGACCTTGAATTTGTGAAAGCAGAATGGGAAAGTGATCGCTGCCACATAGGTCCGATGTGAACCTCCC
>JBCFYV010002255.1:39390239-39502629 GCA_039000515.1 Timema cristinae
TTTGGGGGGGGGAGTCGGGCCCATCTAGAATAAAAACCTCAAAAACCACGGATTCGAACCTAAATTTCCCTCGTCCTTGGCAGTCGAGTCCAACACAAGACTGAAGCGTTAAACAACCTAAGGGGGTTAACTTATCTTGAACACCCATTTTTATATATGGCGCCTTTTTAGAACAATGTAACTAAATGATAATTAAAATAAGAAATCTAGATTTCGGTGTTTCATAAATATTATGTATCAACATATCCAAGAGAGAGTTTTTTAGAAAATGCCCGTCCCCTGTATGTTTGTCTGTCTGTATTTTCTGTCCCTGACGATATATCTCAAACCGTCAGATGGAGTTGGTTAAAATTTTAAATTTTTTAAAAATTTTTTAGAATTTATTTGGACCCTTTTTTTACAATTTTATTCTGAATAAAAAATTAAGGGTAGTTTACTTAATGGGCCTTTTCTTATGCTTAGAAATTATTCTTTAAAAACCTCTAATGATTTTGATTAAATTTAATATTAGGGTAGTGTTTGCCAATACAAATGAAAACACTATGTTTTTTTTTTTGAACAAAAACCCCCCGGAGGGTAGTTTATTATTTTTCCTTTTTTTTTAAATTCAAAAGTTTCGAAAACGGCTCTAGCAATTTTGACTAAAAGAGACATTTGGGCAGATTTGCCAATACAAAAAAACATACTACGTCTGTTTTTTGGGGCAATAAACGCTATGAATGGTAGTTTACTGATTACGGATTTACCAATTTTTTTATTTTTTCAAAAATAGCTCCAACAATTTTGTTTTGAATTAATATCTGAGGATTGTTTTACTCTAGTGTAAATTTATATCTCAATGGGGGAGGGGTGGTTCCCCCCCTTTCAGGTCCCCCCTCCCCCGTTTTTGTACTGCTCTGAGTAAGACATATTTCTCGATAGGACATAACTATGTGATGGGCAAATTACATTCGTTTGCAAGTACCAATTATTTAAAAAAAAATTATTGGGGTATTAATTTACACTTCCTGAACACAAAGATTACATCAGCACATGACTTACAAATTTTAAATTAATACTATGTCACACCCAGTCCCTAGGTGACAATTTCAGTTAAATTTAAAAAAAAAAAAGACCCATTCTTGTTTTTTTTTATGCCCGTCTGTAAAAAGATAGTAAAAATTTCCTTTTTGTAAGCTGAATTCAAACTAAACCTCATATTAATTTTACAGTTTTTTGGATTATTACAAATCAAATTCACTTTATATTTTAATAAAATGGTTCTTCCTTGGAAGGAAATAAATTGTGTTTTGTGTTCTATATTGCCTTTAAATTGATATAGAATAGTGCTGTTTAAAAGGACCCTGAATAAAATAACACAATTTAAACCTATTCACTTCTTACCATATTATTGCTATAAATCATAAACATGATTTTTCCAACTGCCCCGTTAAACAAAAATAGTATTTAATTATTGTAAACAAGTGTGTTACCTTACAACACCAGAAAGAACATCATAATTGCTCCCAAACGAGCGCTTGCACCACGGCCGTCTGTCACAACCGTTACCAGAGGAACTCCATCTATGTCCACATCTCCTGCTTCAATGGCTAATCTTCCTTCTTCCTTTGCCGCAGCCTCATTCTTTGCCATGCAACATCGTGTATGACTGAAGAGAGCTTCTTTTGACATTTGTTAAATGTTTCTTTGGCCATGCAAGGCATAACAAGTGTTGATGTTATTACTTTTAGTTGGCTATAGCTTTGTCCTGTCAATAACATACTCTCCACCCAGGCCATATTCGAATTCATGTAGGAATTTTCTTCGCTAGGCTTTTTTAGAATATGACTTTTCTATGATTCCACACATATTACACTTAAATGGTAAACATTTTGCATACCTTTTCTTTCCTCGCGGATAAAATCCATGTTGGCAAATGAGCAGTCAAATTGCCTGCTATGTAGGTAGACTTATCCTAGCTATTTCCTCAAATAGATAAGCAGCGTCAAACTTTCAACATCCATTGATAAGCACCCTGGTGGTTTGATAAATATATTCATTATTTTGTGTTGGGTTAAACTTCATTAAATTTTCTTTTCCAGGAGATAAGGAAAAAGTCTGACGCCATCTAGACATCATCATTTTCTGAAATGGTGGAAAGAATCGTATCATCTGTGAAATTGGAACTATCAAGAGTTTCTACTGATGTTGGTAGTTTCTTTTTAGGCGTACTTGTGCTTATGTCCTGCCAAAATGAGCGCCCAGATTCTGAGTTATCTACTAAGGCTGGCTGGGGGGATTGTAAATGTTTTGAGGAAAACCTGCACAATTTAAAAAAAATGAAGTTAATTAATTAAAATACAACGGATGGTTTTAGCACTCAACTATTTTATTATTACATTTAACACATTGGTTACTAATAACGAAATTTTGGAGGATAGGGTTGAGGAAAATTAACTAAGAGGAAATTTTTGAAATTTTTTTTAAGAGTTAATAAGGGACGATTAATATTATTAATGATAGGATTTTTATTTAGCATCGCGTCTTACTACCGTTTGGGTTATACGCTAAGTACTAATTACGTAATGGATTAGGAATTGGGAAGGTTGAATTAGAGGAAGTGAACCGCATTTGCGTGGAGGGAGAGTGGAAAAAGATTTAGGAAAAACCACCGCAGTTCACCCGACTGAGATCCGAACATCGATCTCCCGTCCTCAGCAGTCGAGCTCAACACGACTAGCGCGTATGCCAACTACGTCACATGGCGGCTAATTATAGAATTATATTTTAATAAATTTGACAGGTTGTGGTAATTTTAGCGTGAAAAAAACATAGCTATATATGATTTAATATAATGATAATTTTGGCACTATAATTTGAATCATAAATAGAAAAAATTTGATAATAAAATTACAAGTTATTTTATTTATGATGACAAATATGATACATCATTAAAATTTCAACAAACATCTAAAAGTTTGAAATATTAAAATTAGGACTTTTGAGTCAATTTACATTAAAAACAGTGTTAAGATAAGATGATGTAAAAATGCATAGGGAGACCGGGGCTGGTTGTAACAATTTTTACTTACTATTTTTTTTGCATCCCATACAATGTATAAGAAAAGATTTGGCAGTGCACACGAATAAAGTAAGATCTGTTCTTTTACAGTACATTTTTTTAAAACATTATTAATAAAGCTAATAGTGCACTATAAATTAAAAACCTCTTTGATGGAATGTGTTACAACCGCCCCGGATCGGGTAGGTTGTAACAGACTTTGGGGTTGGTTGTAACAAGAGAATTTGTATTATTAGAAATCACTTTTTTATTGAAAATTATTTTAATTAATTAATATTTAAGGTGTATTTTATTACAAAAATATAAAAATTACAAACATCCTATCTAACATTATTTAGGCTATAATGAGTATAGCTACAAAATAAAACACAGAATCAAGGCTTACTCCGAGAGTCCATCTGACTGGCAATTGTGACAAATGTACATTTTTGATTTCTTTGCACAATAAAAATGTGACCACAGCTGACAGTCCAAACAGCGAACCCACTCCTCGCCTGGTTTACTGGAGAGAATGGTTCTAAGCACACTAAACAGAAACATTCACTCCTCTTCTTCTGATGAGCTTCCTGGATCTAATTTATTCCTTGCAGACGTTTTGGCCTAGATTGCTTTTGGACTACTTAGTTTTATCTTCCTCTTAACCGCTCCCTTTTTTTTGGCGTTTTCCATATTCTTCCTCAAGTGCGTTCTTTCAGGAGTATCTGTCAAAATGGCACTTTTCCTGGTTTTCCTCCCACCCTTTGTTTTTTCTTGGAGCTGATTTGGAAGGGGCTGAACTAGCTCCGGGGAAAACTTGGCCATATTTTGGGAGATATTATTGGCCCTGGATGGACCAGCAATCCTACGGATTGAAAGAAATCTCATTGGTTCTAGTTTGAACCAGAAATTGGTGTGATGGGTCTGTCCAGAACTAGTGATCTTCCAGGAGATCCCTCATTGCGTGGATCTGGTGCTGGCTCTGGATTTGGCCCCCCGTCCGTCACAAATGAGGGGGAGAAGTCGCATCCTGAAAATACTTCCCTATTATAAGGAAATATTCCACATTTCTGGAATCCATGTTGAATATTCGTTGGTGTTGTGGCAATCGGAAATGCTACTTTTAAAACGATGGAATGTGGAATATTGTCATAGGCCTAACGGTACCATCCGGGGTTTTATTATTTCTAATCCAAGCATCCATTGCTATGTTTATTTGTCTTTTAAGTGGTCCCAAAAACACTTCGATCTAGTGGCTGGAGGCGATGAGTGCAATGAGGGGGAAATGAAAGCATTTACAACCCCATTAGTTTTAGCAAAATCAAGACATTTTGGAGCTAAATGCGACTGATGGTTGTCTAAGAGAAGAAGGACGGGCCTCTCTTGAGAAGGACGAACACAATCAACAAAATGATTCAGAAAAATCAGAAATTCTGTTTCTGTTGTCCACCAGATTTATTTCCATGTACCTATGCAACCTGTTGGACCATCTCTGATGAAGTGGTCATAAAATCTTTACTCTGGGAAAGATGAACATTGGGGAATAGCATTTCCAGCAGCATTGACAGCAACGGTTAACGTAACAAGTTGTCCTCTTTCAGCTGAAGTCATTGCTCCTATTTGTTTTATACCTTTTCTTGCAATATAATTTTTGAGGGATTTTGAACAGTTGTGACTCCGGTTTCGTCCATGTTCCAAACATCATTTGCAGTGAATGAATACCTATCGTAAACTTCAGAGAGTTTATCAAAAAACTTTGAAACATTGGCACGGTTGAAGCTGGATGCTCGGCCTATACTAGTAGCCTCGGAGTTCGAATCGATAATGAAGGATGACGCTTTAAAATTATGAGAGCCAGTCTGCACCAGCTGTTTCATTGTCACTCCAAGTTTTTGGCATCGTAACATTGTAGTGCTTCCCCACAGGTAGGCATATACATCGCAAATCGCGTGGCGTGAGTCCAAAATAAATATCTGAGCAAGTTTCGATGTAAGTAAAAGAGCAGTCTCCTGTATTGGAGTGAAAACCTGTCTGTTTCCATAATATCCAGCCAGAGGCTTCCAGTCCACTTGAGGATCAGGCCTAGGTTCATTTTCTCCTGAAACAAGACACAAACTAAGTCAGTACACGTTTGCTTAGTTAATTAGGAGAAAACTGCAAATTTCATTTTAGGAAATTAATATTTTCTAAATATTATATTAAAAAATGAATTAACAAATTAATTATGGTTAATCATTTTCACCTAAATTATTTTTAAGCTTTGACTTAGATTTTTTTAAATTCAGTATTAAAATTTCCACCAGTCAAAAAATAACTTCAATTTATAATGAGGGCTTTAGTCGAATATAATTGATTTATAAATATGATATAATTATATTATAATTTCACAGCTTACGTTTACTTTTTCTTGAGATGTATCTTGTAAGGGTCACATGGCAGATGCTGTAACTTTTTGCAGATTGTCTGATGGATGTTCCCTCTCTCACAAGCTGAGAGCTGCTTTCTCCACACATCAACATCAGCTTTACCTCGATCAGACTTCCTTTTGTAGTTCCGCATCTAAAATTACATTCTAAATTTTATTATTTTATTCATAATCTTTAGTAGCTAACGGAAATAGAATGAAAAAATCACCAGTATATTTTATACTTTGAAGTAGTATTAAATGTGATTATATAAATGGTATGGTAAAATTTCATAGGACACTAATATCATTCGAAATATCGAAACAAAACAAGCGGGGCGGGTTGTAACAGACAAAAACTTGGTGTTACAACCTACCCCACATGACGCCATTAAATGAATTATTAATTTATGTGGGCTAACCATATTTTAAAAAAAAGGTTAAGGGCATATTCTGAAAGCCAAAACTACAAAGAATTGTGTGGGCTGAAAAAAGATTTACAAAACAATGTAAATTACTGAGAAATAAGGGTAGAAGTCTATTGAAAAATATTTTCTTACCTTATAGAAAAATGATTTTTTTTCTCTTGCTGCTCGTACAGACGTCCGATTTCATAGTCACAACTCAAACTGAAAGCTTTCACCAGTGCTATTGTGACCAAACTGACAAGTCACTCAAGTGAATAATGGCGGAACTATCGTCACTGTTACAACCTGCCCCTGTTACAATCAGCCCCGGTCTCCCCTATATTATTTGTCTTGTATTAAATTGGGAATTTGAACAGAATTACTTGTAAATTGAGATATAAAGAATGAAAAAATATGTGTAAAAATTTAATTCCTTCTTTATCTGTGAACTTGGAACACTCAATCAATATATTTTAAACTTGACATGATGATGATGCCGTTGTAACATCAAAACATGTAGAAGCTCAAAAGTGTTGCAGAGATTGCAGCAATATCCAAATAACAGGGGATTCACATATAGGAAGGAATTCAATTTTTTACATATTTATTTTCTCATTCTTTATATCGTCAATTTACAAAGTAATTCTGTTCAAAATTCCCAATTTAATACAAGACAAATAATATATGCATATTTACATCATCTTATCTTAACACTGTTTTAATGTTAATTGACTCAAAAGTCCTAATTTTAATGTTTCAAACTTTTTAGATGTTTGTTGAAATTTGAATGATGTATCATATTTGTCATCATAAGATATAATAACTTGTAATTTTACCTTCAAAATTTTCTATTTATGATTCAAATTATAGTGCCTATATTATTTTACATCATATACCTATGTTTTTTCACGCTAAATTACCACAATCATGTTAAAAATTTACTAAAAATTGAATTCTATAATTAATAATAAGAGAAAATTCAGTCAAGATGGAGCCCTGACCTTCCATGCAAGTGTCAGTAACCCAATTCTGCTGGAGCACCAAATTTGATGAGTGCCTAAATACACACCTAACCTAAATCCGTAAATATTTCTAACTGGATCACAAATGAACCAACTTATCTAAACCAAAGTCCAACGTAAACTTAGGTTGGCCCGCCACCTCATCATTTTTTTTTTCTTCCGTCGTTTTTGCTTCATTTGTGCTCATAGTTTAATTAAAAAAATTATCGTAATAAAATTCCGTTTGTGTCATTCGATTGTGCTCCTTTTGTTATTCATATATATCAGAAAGTTTTATATTTTTGCTTCAAAATGAGGGATTTTATGAAAGATTTAATGTGGCGGGCCAACTTGAGTACTCCCTATTCTGTAACCTGTTAAAGCCTTGAGCTCAAGTTGGCCCGCCACATTTAACTTTTATAAAATAGCCCAATTTTGAAGCATAAAATTATTGTTTCGACCCACTATGAGCACAAACGCGGCACAAATGAATGGCGTAATGCATTTTTATACGTTATGTTTTTCAACATGTGGCTGACTAGCTTGTGCTCAAGTTGGCCCGCAACATTAATTTTTTTTTTGAAAAACCTAATTTTTATAGCATAAATGTTCATGTTCGGGCACACATGAGCACAAACCGAGCACTAATGATGGGGGGAGGGGGAGGATTGGCGATGTGGTGGGCTAACTTGAGTTAGGTAAAGTCTAGGATACTCAAGCAATAGAATTTATTGCAAGTTCGACAAAGACTTATTATAGTCGACGCCATAAAATTATTTAGAAACTCACCTTTCTTCAGAAGAAGGAGACTAGAGTTGCAACCTATAGTTTCTGTCTGTTCTCGAATATTAGGTTTTTGCTGACTCGATGAAATGTTACCACCGCTGTTAGTATGTAAGTCATTTGCCTTTACAAAGCATACCCTGTAGATAAATAAGGTAACTTTTTAAGAAACTTGTTTTTCTATGATACTATAAAACTACCAAATCAAAAAGCCTATAAATGGTATATTTGAACATTTCTGACAGTAGAAAAAAATAAAGCCGAATTTACTATCCTGAAATGATATCATAAATCACCAAAATCACAGAAGTTAATTCATACTTTTATTAAAAAAGTTATTTTCATATAACCAGTAAATATTTTCTGTAAATTAATATAATGTTGGTGTTATATAAAAATTGGTTAAATCTAAGAAATTACTATGCTTTGCCTTACATTTTGAATAATTTGTATTTCAGCACGTAGCTCTCAAAAATCTCAGACAAAAAAGTGTAATTATTATCTGGGGATTTTATTGCTAGGACATATATATGCATGCAAGATAACACAGGATTTAATTTGTCAAGCCTGTTCAAGTATTAGTTACTGTAATATAAAATGTGTATTTAAAAAAAATCTATAATAATTTAGTTAAATAATTTAAAACAAATATCCCAGTGCCCTATTTTATTATTATTAAGACATGTGAACAAATATTATTCTTACATTTAATTTCTTGTGAATTTTTAAAGGCCAGTTTTGGTTTAAAAATAAGAAATAAGCCTTTGTTACTTTTTGGGCGAAAAAAAACCCATACAAAATTAAAACAACAGTATTAAAAAAATACTAGGGACGAGGAAGGATTTGATAGTAAAAGGTGCCTCACAAATTTGCTTGTGGGGATATATGATAAAACCAAAGTGAATTTCACATTTAAAAAACTACCGCTAATGCACTTTGGTGGAGATTCGTGAAGCTCATCTCACCATGTAAGGCTTAATCCTGAAACATTTATTAATATTTAGTGCATGATTAGTGCTTTAAATCCTGCAGTTTCAGAATTAGTTATTTATTTACAAGTACTAAGGGGTGTACATTACGGCTGAGAGAGACTAGTTCACGCAGCCCCAACATGTTATGCAATAATTCAGAAACACATGTCGATACTTAGTATATAATCCTTGCTTTCAATAAATAGTGCTCAGTAATGATTAGAAAATTTAGGTTTACATCCAAAAAGTTACTTGAATTTACAGTATATCATCGGTAAACTTCTAGATCTTGATACAACCCTAATTGTTGCGATATTTAGGGTTAAACATTACGGGCTTTGTTTCATAAGGAAAGGAAAATTCATATTTACCCAGAAATTAAATATGTTGCTCACGGTTTTTATATTGTAAAGCTGATTTTGGAACTTTTTCAATTGAAACTACTAATCAGGCACTAAACATTGTAATAATTGTTTTATATTTAACCTTCACGTATCAGATTTTGAGTTAGGCTTTATTAAAATTAAATTTTATTTTGCTTGTAGTAATAAAAATTTGTTTTTGTTTTTTGTTATACATTATTTTAAGAAATTAAACTGTCCATTACTACTTTGTTAGTAATTAGTATACGTACAGTAAATATATGCTTTTTTTTTTCTCTTACTTCTCTTCATGTAATGATTTTAGTATAGTCCAAAGAACGAATGAAAGCTCGTTGGATTTATAAGAATAATTATAAAGACCATAAAAATATATGTTTTAAATTTAATCAACAAATTCAAATTATGGTTATTTACTCCACGGGACCAGCTTCATGAAGCTTCCGGTCGGGATTTTAACCCCGTCCTCCTTAATATAGGAGCAACACGACAAAATTAAACTAACACGTAACGTTGAACAGTGAACTAGGTCCTATTTTTGTACTAATAAATCAGTATGTACTTACTTTGATCCAACAATAAAACGCTTCTTCCCTTTATTCCATCCTAATTATTTACGTCAAGCAGATAGTCAAAGTCTAGTTTTTTTCCCTTTTCGGTGGTCCGTTTTGCTTGTATTATTGTTCATGGTAGTTTTGATTGATCGAAAATAACAATATTATTCAATGTTATTAATGTATAATTATAATAGCTATAATAAGAAGACAAAGCATACACAACTGTTCGGAAACACAGGACCAGTTTGTAAACACATTTACTATAAAAGCTACAGCAAATAATATTATTTTAAACCTTTTTTAACCAACACTTAAAACTAAAAGATGTACGGTCTAACTGTGCGTTGTCTCATCTCTCAACAAGGCGAAGGCAGACATCCAACTAAAAGAGCGCATGCGCAAAGTGTCAACTGCCTTTCCTTCTTTATCCGGTTATTCTTTACTTCCAAAGCGTAGATGTAAGATATGGCTGCGCTACGTGATGGCTGAAAAGCATTAGCTTTGACGCGTCAAAACAGCAAAAGGAATTATCAATTATCTTTACATTTTATGTTGTGACCTTATCAAAAAATGACTTTATTTGTTTCTGAAAGGTTGTATCTAGGATTATCTAGTAGTTACCCTCGTCTCAAAACTATGACAATATACTTAAAAGGCAATTGAAAATGAGTAAATTTCGAATTTTCATTAATTTTGATAGACATAGATTATCAAAATATAAGGTGAGAGTACTAGATAAGCATGTTGCCACCTTTTATCTTCCCTTTGGTTTTAAGTCAAGTTTGTAAAAAATAAAACACTACTTAACCATGGCGTATTTCCTGCACGTCTGTAACGCATTCCAACTCTCCGGTAGGCGGCCCCCTTAAATGCAAAAGTTAGAATCTTCTAATTGTGATGTTCTGTGATAATATTTAAAACAAATATTTATTTTACGAATATAGACCAATAATTTAGTTAGATTGCTTTAAAATCAGATTTACTGCTAGATGTACTTAAGTTTAATACAGTGACTGTAAGAGGACGTCCTCAGCTTTTAATTTCAATCCCTTCTAAAAAAAATCTACTTTCCAGTTTCAGTATTCATTTCAGCACTCATCATATTAATACTTAATAAGGCACGACTAAAACCATGCATTACATGAAATGTTGTGGGGTCGTTTCGGCAAAATAAACATTGTGGCCATTACGTGACTCCCGTGTCCATAGACCTGTGAAAAGTTACATATGTTGTTCATTCCCGTAAAGACGAGCATAAATACAATCGTTTGTATAGTCATCCATGAAAAATGATTAATACAAATAAACGAGCACAATTTAATATTATGTACTTAGTTTGTTATAGTACTCATTGTAATCTCTGTATTTAATAAAATTATTACCCTTTCATTATAGCTGTTAATCTGTTTATCTAATGTTAAAAATGGAATAGAAACACTATAAAATGTTTAATAATAAATGTAAAATAAGCATAAACATATTTTTTCTAGATCAGGTTTTCTGAACACAAAGGCAGAATGTAACAAGTGAGATTATACAAAGCCAAAGCATTGAACACAATAACTAGAATAGATATTATTGAACATTAGTCTAATTACTAATATTGAACACTAGTCTAGTTACTAGTATTGAACATTAGTCAAGTTACTAGTATTGAACACTAGTCTAGTTACTAGTAATTAACATTAGTCTAGTTACTGGTATTGAACACTTGTCTAGTTACTAGTATTGAACATTAGTCTAGTTACTAGTATTGAACACTAGTCTAGTTACTAGTATTGAACACTAGTCTAGTTACTAGTATTGAACATTAGTCTAGTTACTAGTAATGAACACTAGTCTAGTTAATAGTAATTGACATTAGTCTAGTTAAAAGTATTAAACACTAGTCTAGTTACTAGTATTGAACACTAGTCTAGTTACTAGTAATTAACATTAATCTAGTTACTGGTATTGAACACTTGTCTAGTTACTATTATTGAACATTAGTCTAGTTACTAGTATTGAACACTAGTCTAGTTACTAGTAATTAACATTAGTCTAGTTACTGGTATTGAACACTTGTCTAGTTTACTAGTATTGAACATCAGTCTAGTTACTATTATTGAACACTTGTCTAGTTACTAGTATTGAACACTAGTCTAGTAACTAGTATTGAACACTAGTCTAGTTACTAGTAATTAACATTAGTCTAGTTACTAGTATTGAACATTAGTCTAGTTACTATTATTGAACATTAGTCTAGTTACTAGTATTGAACACTAGTCTAGTTACTAGTATTGAACATTAGTCTAGTTACTAGTATTGAACACTAGTCTAGTTACTATTATTGAACATTAGTCTTGTTACTAGTAATGAACAACTGTCTAGTTACTAGTAATTAACATTACTCTAATTACTAGTAATTAACATTACTCTAGTTACTAGTATTGAACACTAGTCTAGTTACTAGTATTGAACACTAGTCTAGTTACTAGTATTGAACATTAGTCTAGTTACTAGTATTGAACAACTGTCTAGTTACTAGTATTGAACACTTGTCTAGTTACTAGTATTGAACACTAGTCTAGTTACTGGTATTGAACACTCGTCTAGTTACTAGTATTGAACATTAGTCTAGTTACTAGTATTGAACATTAGTCTAGTTACTAGTAATTAACATTAATCTAGTTACTGGTATTGAACACTTCTCTAGTTACTAGTATTGAACACTAGTCTAGTTACTAGTATTGAACACTAGTCTAGTTACTATTATTGAACATTAGTCTTGTTACTAGTAATGAACAACTGTCTAGTTACTAGTAATTAACATTACTCTAGTTACTAGTAATTAACATTACTCTAGTTACTAGTATTGAACACTAGTCTAGTTACTAGTAATTAACATTAATCTAGTTACTGGTATTGAACACTTGTCTAGTTACTAGTATTGAACATTAGTCAAGTTACTAGTATTGAACACTAGTCTAGTTACTAGTATTGAACATTAGTCAAGTTACTAGTATTGAACATGTCGTTCCTCGACTGGTTTTTCATGCTTCGGGGAGCTGGACGGGGCGTCTTCTAAACCTAGGTTGCGAAGTTTCAGCTGCACCTTTTTATTGGTTATGCATTTTATATGAGTTCTTCTGGGGTCTGAGAGGGGCAGGGGTGATAATTGACTAGATTGTAAGGAGGAGGAAGAGAGAGGGGTCGTAATCGGTAGGTGGATTGCGTGGGAACAGGTTTCGGGGAGGATGACGCAGATGGATATAGGTAAGGTGTCAGTGTGATGAGGGCCTTGAAAATACGATTGTTCTCCCCTGACCTTACGGCAGATACCTCCCTTGCTGCGACGGTACGGGAATGGTGTTGGAGGGGGGGTCATGAGGTGTGGCAGCCCGAATGGTTCTGAGCGCATGAAAAGATTGTAAGAAAAAAGGAGGTGGGGATGGGTGAAGGATAAGTGGCAGCCCGAATGGATCTGAGCGTAAAGAATTATAAGAAAAAGGGGGGGGGGGGACGGGTGAAGGATAATGGCAGCCCGAATGGTTCTGAGCGCAAAGAATTATAAGAAAAAGGAAGGGGGACGGGTGAAGGATAATGGCAGCCCGATTGGTTCTGAGCGCAGAGGAGTGTTTGTGTTAAAGAAATGAAACTAAATCATTAGGTAGGAGACAGGTGCTGAGGAGGGGTGAAGGATAAGTGGCAGCCCGAATGGTTCTGAGCGCAAAAGGGTGTTTGGGTTACAAAAATGAAACTAAATAATTAGGTAGGAGACAGGTACTGTTTATTATTTATTTTTTTCTTATGTCTATACATGTACAATCTCTATCATCGAGAGGAGGGTGGGCCCAACCCTCCTCCTCGGTCTTAATCTCTAACTTATTTTATCATTGTCTATTTTAACCTTCTTATTCTTAATCTAAGACTAAAACTACTGCATCTTATTACATGTTTTTACCTTTGAATAGGGTTTTTTCCCTTTTATTGTTTATGGTCTTTAGCTTGATCGAGCCCTTCGTCCCGGCGCGATCTCTTAGAGTGTTTGGAACTTAGTGGACGGGCCTTGGGGAGGACGGTGGCCCGTTTAGCAGACCGCGCAGGGGAGGGCTCGAGGAAGAAGGGGTTAAGGGCGACGTGGTCTCGGAATGGTCACTAGAGTCGCACAACAATTCCCCCTTGTAAAGTTGACCAGTTCCGCGACGTAAGTTCACTCGCGGTCACTTCGAACACTTTCTGATAACCCGGCACTTTTTGTAAACACTTTGTTCCGATCTAAACTTGCTCTTCTTCGTCCTGTGGCCTGCTTGAAGGTCTCAGTTGAAGCTGATCTCGGTGAGCCTTGATCTCGTGTGCTTGTGGGTTTGAGTCTAGTAGGATCTGGTACATGTGTTGTCCACACTGCCTTTGGATGGTGTAAGGCCCTGTCCACTTGGGGCAAAATCCGGCGTGGACTCCTTCTGCTGCGTTGGACAAGGGGTGGTTCCTCATAAGGACGCTGGCTCCTATGGGCAGGAGGTCTTTTTCGGCTGCTGCCCGTCTCCCTAAGTACCGTTCCTGGTACTTCTCCTGGTGCAGTCTTGCTTCTGTGTGTTGGGACAGTAGTCTTTGTACCCGTAGTTGACGTTGATCTGCCTCTTCTGGGATAGGTGTTTGCTCTGCCTCTGAATCCCAGTCTTCGGGCCGTCTGAGCAGTTGCCCGAAAGAAGTTCGCTGGGGGCGAACCCGGTGGCCTCGTTTCTTCTGTTTCGGAGATGGAAGAGGATTTTTGGAATGGCTTTGTCCCACTGGCGATGATCCTTTCCTTGGAGACTCGTGCGAATTCCCACCTTTAGTTCTTGATTTCTCCGTTCGACTGGATTCTCCTTGGGTGGTACGCTGCGGTTGTCCACCTTTTGGTTTTCCAGGCTTGGCAGATTTTCTTCCACGCAGACGAGCGGAATTGCGGACCGTTGTCTGTAAGAAGTGCTGCGGGGTATCCCCATCTGGGGATGATTTCTTGTTCCAAGATTCGTTGGATTTGAGGGACGTTGGATTTCGAGAGGGGAAAGGCCTCCGTCCATCGAGAGAAAAGGTCGGTGATGACTAAAAGAAACCGCTTCCCTTTGGTTGATCTGGGGTATGGCCCCATCAGGTCTAGTGCGACCTCTTTCCAGGGCGAAGTCGGCTTTCTGGCCTTCCATGGCGTCTTCGTCGTTCTCCCCGACGTCTTCATCGTGGCGCATGTATGGCAAGCTTGGACGTGCTTTCGGACGTCTCTGGTTACTCCTTTCCAGGAGTATTGTTTCCTAAGATTCTGAAGAGTATTCTTTTCTCCGGGGTGGCCCGCCTCTGCGTGGTCGTGGAAGTATTTCAGAATCTCTTCTCTCATTGCTGGAGGGGCTACAATCTTCATTGCTTGCTCTGGATAGTCTTTATACAACAGTGCGCCGTCTTGCCGAGTGAATCTGGCCGCATGGAGCCTTTCTTGTCTGGACCGTTGGTCTACGGGGATTTTTGCGATGTCTTCCAGACGTCTTATTTGATTCTGGATGTAGGGGTCTGTGTGTTGGGCCTTGATGACCCTTTCGGGTAGGGTCGGGGTGGAGGGTAAGTTGAGGAGGCGGAGTGGCTCGGGTGGGGGAAGAGGAGTTTCTGGGGGCATCATACGGTTCCACTCTCGTGTGTTATCTTCCGTGGATTCTTCTCCCGGGTTCCTTGATAGAGCGTCTGGTAGCTCGTTCTCCTTCCCTGGTCGGTGTTGGAGCGCGAAGCTGTACTCCTGTAGTAGCAGGGACCAACGGGTTAGCTTTGATCTGCCGTCCTTCATATTGTTTAGCCACGTCAGACATTTTGCGTCCGTTCTTAATGTGAACGGTTTGTCTAAGTAGATTTGATACCTTTTGATTGCCCATATTATGGCGAGGCATTCTTGCTCATTGTTGTGGTATCGGCGTTCCGCGGGTGATAGCTTTGCGCTAGCATAGGAAATAATCTTTCGGTGTCCTTCTACTTCTTGATACAAGACCGCACCTAATCCTATTCCACTGGCGTCGGTTTGAAGACAGAAGGGTATCTCTGGGTCAGGTCGGTGCAGGGCTTGGATGTGTTTAAATGCTTCTTTTGTCTGTTCAAAGGCTTTTTGCTCTGGAGCACCCCATTTCCATTTCTGAGTTGCTCCTGATCTGGTGGTGAGTAGGCTTGTGATATGGGCCATGTTCGGAATGAACTCTCGTAACCAGTTGCAGGTCCCGAGGAATTGCTGGAGCTGCCGCCGTGTTTTGGGGGTGGGATATTCTTGGATCACCTTGAGCTTTCGGGGTTTGGGCTATTTCCTTCTGAAGAGATGATATGTCCCAAGTATTTGAGCGTGGTTTTCCCGAACTCGCACTTCTTCATGGCACCTGTGAGTCGGTACATTTCAAGCCGTTCCAAAACCCTTTTTAGATGCTCTAGATGCTCTTCGTAAGAGTTTGAAAATACTATAATATCGTCCATGTAAGCAAAACAAAATTTTCCCTGGTATCCTGCTAAGACCTTCTGGCTCATCATTTTTTGGAATGTCCCCGGTGCCCCTTTTAACCCAAAGGGCATGACCTTGAATTGATAGGTTTCGCCATTGGGCGTGCTGAACGCTGTGAGGTGTCTGCATTCAGGGTCTAATGGAATCTGCCAATACCCCGATTTGAGATCTAAGGTACTGAATATTTTGGCTGGACCTATTTCTTGAAGTAACTGAGGGATATGAATTCGCGGGCAGTTTTCTTCTTCTGTGTTGGCATTGAGTAGTCGATAATCTACGCAGAATCTAGGAGTTTTTTCCTTTCTCTCGACGATGACTATTGGTGCTTGGTACTGTGACGTGCTGGACTCTATGATATTGGTTCTGAGCATTTCCTCGACCTGGGTTTGGATTATTTGTTTCTTTTGGAGCGAGTATCTGTAGGTGGGTCCTCTGATGGGGCGGTCATTCTTCAGGCGGATCTGATGTTGTGTGCAATTCGTTTGATTTTGGGGATTGAAAAGATCGAAGGCCTTCTGATGCTGCTTGATGACTTGGAAGAGGTGGGTTTGTAGTTCTGGGGGAAAGTCGTGTCGTACTTCCTCAGAGTTGAAGGGGTTGACCTTCCCTGGTTCCTTCGCTACCAATACACTTGTTCTCTTTGCTCTTTTCCGAATATTACGCATGCGCGCTGGTAATCCACTATTACCTCTTGCTCGGAGAGCCACGTATGACCCAGAAGAATTTCTTCGACGAGATCGTCTGCGACTAGACACGTTATGACCATTTTCTTGAACCCTATTTCTATATGTAGCTGGCAGTGGCCTCGAATGTTTAGTTCCGTTCCTTCCTTGGCTAGGGACACCGAGGTGGGTGCCGTGACCATCCGTTCCCGTGTGTGAGAGTCGAGGGCTGAGGTCCTGACGAAGTTCTGTGATGCTCCGGAGTCTAGTACGGCTCGAAGCTCTCTTGAGGGCGTGCGAACTGGGATTCGGGGTAAGTTTGACTGTGGTCCACTGCTAAGTATGGCCTGTTGAGCCGGGGATGAGTTCGGCCTCGTTTTCATCCCTGGTTCCGTTTCCCGCGCTAGGTTGTGTGGTTTGTGCGTCGTGTGGTCTGTCCATGGTTCTTCTTGCGAGGAGTACGGGGCACTCTCGGTGGAAATGCTGGGCGGGACAGAAGTGACATGGAGGAGGGGGTCGGGTATTTCGGAGGGGAAGGGGCCTTGGCGGCTCGTGAGGGGAGGGTGGGAGTATATCTCGTTGCACTGCCTGAGCTCGCTCTAGTAATTGGTCTATGGTAGTGGGTGGGACGGAGGTGATAAATGGCCGTATGGTGGGGTGGAGGAGCTCACTTATGAGGGGTAGAATTTGCTCGTCGGGAGCGGTGGGGAAGAATCGCTTGTACAGTCTCATCTTTCTGAGAATGAAATGGTCGGTAGATTCTCTGGCTGTCTGGGCTTCTCCATATAGCTTCGCTTGGAGTTTGACTCTCAGTGGTGGAGAGTCGAATCGTTCTTGAAGCCTTTTTTGAAGTTCTTCCCAAGTGTTGGAATATCCCTCATAGTATTTCCACCACTGCGCGGCGTCTTGATTCAATCTTTCCTTCACTAGCGTTGTCCATAGCTCCTTGGGTGTGTTGCTGTCCTGGAGGATTGCTTCGCACTTCCTCAGATATGCTGCCGGGTCTTCATGGTCCAGGCCTGAGAATCCGGGGAGAATAGGCTGGAAGGTGAGCTGCGTGGGATTGGTGGCTAGTATGGCGGGGGATTGGCTTGCCTTTCGGCGGAGTTCTTCAAGTTCGTCGTGCTCAGCGGCCGTCTTTTCATTGCAAGGTTGGCAGATGAATTGGAGCCCAGTGGTATCTCTGTCTTTTTCTTCCCAGTTTAAGCAGAGGAAATGATACTATTCCTCGCACTTATCACAGTAGATTGTTCTTTCTCCCTTCCCGGGGCAGGCGGGGAAACCGCACTGATGTCGGATACGTCTTGGCATTTTTTTTTGTTTAATTTTTTTATTTTATTATTTTTTTTTTTTTTTTTTTTTTAGGGCGCCACCGATTTTTTCTGAACTCGGAAAAGTGGTGAGTCCTTAGGTTTTGGGTTCTCTGCTGGCTTCAGCCGGTCACTCTTCTCTCTTGTTCAGGAGAAGTGGCCCCACGTTGGGCGCCATCTTGTCGTTCCTCGACTGGTTTTTCATGCTTCGGGGAGCTGGACGGGGCGTCTTCTAAACCTAGGTCGCGAAGTTTCAGCTGCACCTTTTTATTGGTTATGCATTTTATATGAGTTCTTCTGGGGTCTGAGAGGGGCAGGGGGTGATAATTGACTAGATTGTAAGGAGGAGGAAGAGAGAGGGGTCGTAATCGGTAGGTGGATTGCGTGGGAACAGGTTTCGGGGAGGATGACGCAGATGGATATAGGTAAGGTGTCAGTGTGATGAGGGCCTTGAAAATACGATTGTGCTCCCCTGACCTTACGGCAGATACCTCCCTTGCTGCGACGGTACGGGAATGGTGTTGGAGGGGGGGTCATGAGGTGTGGCAGCCCGAATGGTTCTGAGCGCATGAAAAGATTGTAAGAAAAAAGGAGGTGGGGATGGGTGAAGGATAAGTGGCAGCCCGAATGGATCTGAGCGCAAAGAATTATAAGAAAAAGGAAGGGGGACGGGTGAAGGATAATGGCAGCCCGAATGGTTCTGAGCGCAGAGGAGTGTTTGTGTTAAAGAAATGAGACTAAATCATTAGGTAGGAGACAGGTGCTGAGGAGGGGTGAAGGATAAGTGGCAGCCCGAATGGTTCTGAGCGCAAAAGGGTGTTTGGGTTACAGAAATGAAACTAAATAATTAGGTAGGAGACAGGTATTGTTATTATTTATTTTTTTCTTATGTCTATACATGTACAATCTCTATCATCGAGAGGAGGGTGGGCCCAACCCTCCTCCTCGGTCTTAATCTCTAACTTATTTTATCATGTCTATTTTAACCTACTTATTCTTAATCTAAGACTAAAACTACTGCATCTTATTACATGTTTTTACCTTTGAATAGGTTTTTTCCCTTTTATTGTTTATGGTCTTTAGCTTGATCGAGCCCTTCGTCCCGGCGCGATCTCTTAGAGTGTTTGGAACTTAGTGGACGGGCCTTGGGGAGGACGGTGGCCCGTTTAGCAGACCGCGCAGGGGAGGGCTCGAGGAAGAAGGGGTTAAGGGTGACGTGGTCTCGGAATGGTCACTAGAGTCGCACCACAAACACTAGTCTAGTTACTAGTAATTAACATTAATCTAGTTACTGGTATTGAACACTTGTCTAGTTACTAGTATTGAACATTAGTCTAGTTACTAGTATTGAACACTAGTCTAGTTACTAGTAATTAACATTAATCTAGTTACTGGTATTGAACACTTGTCTAGTTACTAGTATTGAACATTAGTCTAGTTACTAGTATTGAACACTAGTCTAGTTACTAGTAATTAACATTAGTCTAGTTACTAGTATTGAACACTAGTCTAGTTACTATTATTGAACATTAGTCTAGTTACTAGTATTGAACATTAGTCTAGTTACTGGTATTGAACACTTGTCTAGTTACCAGTATTGAACATTAGTCTAGTTACTAGTATTGAACACTAGTCTAGTTACTAGTATTGAACATTAGTCTAGTTACTAGTATTGAACACTAGTCTAGTTAATATTATTGAACATTAGTCTTGTTACTAGTATTGAACAACTGTCTAGTTACTAGTATTGAACACTAGTCTAGTTAGTAGTATTGAACACTAGTCTAGTTACTAGTATTGAACATTAGTCTAGTTACTGGTATTGAACACTTGTCTAGTTACCAGTATTGAACATTAGTCTAGTTACTAGTATTGAACACTAGTCTAGTTACTAGTATTAAACATTAGTCTAGTTACTAGTATTGAACACTAGTCTAGTTAATAGTAATTGACATTAGTCTAGTTAATAGCATTGAACACTAGTCTGGTTACTAGTATTGAACACTAGTCTAGTTACTAGTAATTAACATTAATCTAGTTAATGGTATTGAACACTTGTCTAGTTACTATTATTGAACATTAGTCTAGTTACTAGTATTGAACACTAGTCTAGTTACTAGTAATTAACATTAATCTAGTTACTGGTATTGAACACTCGTCTAGTTACTAGTATTGAACATTAGTCTTGTTACTAGTATTGAACACTAGTCTAGTTACTAGTAATTAACATTAATCTAGTTACTGGTATTGAACACTTGTCCAGTTACTAGTATTGAACATTAGTCTAGTTACTAGTATTGAACAATTGTCTAGTTACTAGTAATTAACATTAATCTAGTTACTGGTATTGAACACTTGTCTAGTTACTAGTATTGAACACTTAGTCTAGTTACTAGTATTGAACATTAGTCTAGTTACTAGTATTGAACCTAGTCTAGTTACTAGTATTGAACACTTGTCTAGTTACTAGTATTGAACATAGTCTAGTTATATTATTGAACATAGTCTAGTTACTGGTATTGAACACTTAGTCTAGTTACTAGTATTGAACACTTAGTCTAGTTACTAGTATTGAACACTAGTCTAGTTACTAGTATTGAACACTAGTCTAGTTACTATTATTGAACATTAGTCTTGTTACTAGTATTGAACAACTGTCTAGTTACTAGTATTGAACATAGTCTAGTTACTAGTATTGAACACTATCTAGTTACTAGTATTGAACACTAGTCTAGTTACTAGTATTGAACACTAGTTAGTTACTATATAACATTATCTGTTACTTATTGAACATTGTCTGTTACTATTTTGAACATATATTATATATTAACATAGTCTAGTTACTAGTATTAACATATTAGTTACTTTTGAACCTGTCTAGTTATAGTATTGAACATATTAGTTACTATATTAACACTTTTTACTAGTATTAACACTGTCTAGTTATAGTTTGAACTAGTTAGTTACTATATTAAATTAGTCTAGTTATAGTATTGAACATAGTTAGTTACTAGTATTGAACACTAGTCTAGTTACTTATTAACATTATCTGTTATGTATGAACATGTCTAGTTCTAGTATTAACATATCTAGTTATGATTGAACATTGTTTGTTACTAGTATTGAACATTATCATACTAGTATTAACATATCTAGTTACTGTATTGAACATGTCTATTACTGTATGAACATAGTCTAGTTATGTATTAACAATCTAGTTACTGTATTGAATTGTCAGTTACTAATTAACATATCTGTTACTGTATTGAACATGTCTAGTTATAGTATTGAACATATCTGTTACTGTATTGAACATGTCTATATAGTATTGAACACTAGTCTAGTTATAGTATTGAAACTAGTCTAGTTACTGTATTGAATAGTCTGTACTATGAACATTAGTTTGTATTACAATCTAGTTTATTGAACATATCTGTACTAGTATTAACAGTAGTATATATGAACACTGTCTAGTTACTAGTATTAACATAGTCTAGTTACTGTATTGAACACTGTCTGTTACTAGTATTAACATTAGTCTAGTTACTAGTATTAACATTATTATTACTGGTATTGAACACTGTCTAGTTACTTATTACATTATCTAGTTACTGTATTGAACACTGTTAGTTACAGTATAGACATAGTCTAGTTACTGTATTGAACATGTCTAGTTACTAGTATTAACATAGTCTAGTTATTATTGAACATAGTCTATTTACTATTAACATATTATTCTAGTATTGAACATATTAGTTATTAATTGAACATTATCTAGTTACTGTATTGAACACTTGTCTAGTTACAGTATTGAACATTAGTCTAGTTACTATATTGAACATAGTCTATTACTATATTGAACATAGTCTGTTATTATTGAACATTTAGTTATGTATTGAACACTTGTCTAGTTACTAGTATTGACATTAGTCTAGTTACTAGTATTGAACACTGTCTAGTTACTGTATTAACATTAGTCTAGTTACTGTATTGAACACTGTCTAGTTATATATGAACATAGTCTGTTACTAGTATTGACACTAGTCTAGTTACTAGTATTAAACATTAGTTTATTATTGAACATGTCTAGTTATAGTATTGAACATAGTCTAGTTACTAGTATTGAACATAGTCTAGTTACTATATTAAACTATCTAGTTACTGTATTGAACATGTCAGTTATAGTATAACATGTTAGTTACTGTATTGAACATTGTTAGTTACTAGTATTGAACATCAGTCTATTACTATTTTGAACATAGTCTAGTTATGTATTAACATTTCTAGTTACTGTATTGAACACTGTCTAGTTACTAGTATTGAACACTATCTAGTTACTAGTTTTGAACACTAGTCTAGTTACTAGTATTGAACATTAGTCTAGTTACTAGTATTGAACACTAGTCTAGTTACTATTATTGAACATTAGTCTAGTTACTAGTATTGAACACTAGTCTAATTACTAGTATTGAACATTAGTTTAGTTATTAGTTATTGAACATTAGTCTAGTTATGTATTGAACACTAGTCTAGTTACTGTATTGAACACTAGTCTAGTTACTAGTATTGAACACTAGTCTAGTTTACTAGTATTGAACACTAGTCTAGTTACTAGTATTGAACACTAGTCTAGTTACTAGTATTGAACACTAGTCTAGTTACTATATTGAACATAGTTAGTTACTAGTATTGAACACTAGTCTAGTTGACTAGTTTTGAACACTAGTCTAGTTACTAGTATTGAACATTAGTCTAGTTACTAGTATTGAACACTAGTCTAGTTACTAGTATTGAACATTAATCTAGTTACTAGTTTTGAACACTAGTCTAGTTACTAGTATTGAACATTAGTCTAGTTACTATTATTGAACACTAGTCTAGTTATAGTATTGAACACTAATTCTAGTGAACTAGTTTTATTGAACATTAGTCTAGTTACTAGTATTGAACATAGTCTAGTTACTAGTATTGAACACTAATCTATTGACTAGTTTTGAACACTAGTCTAGTTACTAGTATTGAACATTAGTCTAGTTACTATTATTGAACACTAGTCCAGTTACTAGTATTGAACACTAATCTAGTGACTAGTTTTGAACACTAGTCTAGTTACTGGTATTGAACACTTGTCTAGTTACTAGTATTGAACATTTAGTCTAGTTACTAGTATTGAACACTAGTCTAGTTACTATTATTGAACACTAGTCTAGTTACTAGTATTGAACACTAGTCTAGTTACTATTATTGAACATTAGTTTAGTTACTAGTATTGAACACTAGTCTAGTGACTATTTTGAACACTAGTCTAGTTACTAGTATTGGACACTAGTCTAGTTACTAGTATTGAACACTAATCTAGTGACTAGTTTTGAACACTAGTCTAGTTACTAGTATTGGATACTAGTCTAGTTACTAGTATTCAACACTAGTCTAGGGACTAGTTTTGAACACTAGTCTAGTTACTAGTATTGGACACTAGTCTAGTTACTAGTATTGAACATTAATCTCTCTCCCAGCATCGATCCCGGTTCCATCTTGTACACTCAGAGCTCAGTCTATCTTTCCTCCGAGGATGAGAATATCTCTCCACTTTCTCGTTGGCCCTTCCATTTTATCTGTTGTTGAATCAATGTCTGGTAAACAAGGTGACCAACTTCCTTGTTGTTTTCTCCAACAAGCTGGCGTATATATGACGAAATTATTTGGTTATAAGAAGCAGTTGACCACCTTTTTGGTCAGTTGACCATATCTTAAACCACCACACATGGACAACACCTGTTCAATCATTGTAAGTACTACCCTAGTTATTACGAATGATTAGTATCCTGTATTTACACATTAACGACTATTACCGTAACTAGCTAACGTATTTAAATATGAAGATGATTAACGACCTATCTATGTGAGGTATAATTATTACATCATTATTATGAGTCAATCTATTTTCAATGCTCATTCCCGGGACTTAGCATTATTCCCTTGAGTTGCGCTCAGTATATTTACAATGTTCATTCTCAGGACCTAGAATTCTTCCCTTGAGTTGTGCTCAGTATATTTACAATGTTAATTCTCAGGACCTAGAATTCTTCCCTTGAGTTGTGCTCAGTATATTTACAATGTTCATTCTCAGGACCTAGAATTTTCCCTTGAGTTTTGCTCAGTATATTTACAATGTTCATTCTCAGGACCTAGAATTCTTCCCATGAGTTGTGATCAGTATATTTACAATGTTCATTCTCAGGACCTAGAATTCTTCCCTTGAGTTGTGATCAGTATATTTACAATGTTCATTCTCAGGACCTAGAATTCTTTCCTTGAGTTGTGCTCAGTATATTTACAATGTTCATTCTCAGGACCTAGAATTCTTCCCTTGAGTTGTGCTCAGTATATTTACAATGTTAATTCTCAGGACCTAGAATTCTTCCCTTGAGTTGTGCTCAGTATATTTAAAATGTTAATCCTCAGGACCTAGAATTCTTCCCTTGAGTTGTGCTCAGTATATTTACAATGTTAATTCTCAGGACCTAGAATTCTTCCCTTGAGTTGTGCTCAGTATATTTACAATGTTCATTCTCAGGACTTAGCATTCTTCCCTTGAGTTGTGCTCAGTATATTTACAATGTTCATTCTCAGGACCTAGAATTCTTCCCTTGAGTTGTGCTCAGTATATTTACAATGTTCATTCTCAGGACCTAGAATTCTTCCCTTGAGTTGTGCTCAGTATATTTACAATGTTCATCCTCAGGACCTAGAATTCTTCCCTTGAGTTGTGCTCAGTATATTTACAATGTTCATCCTCAGGACCTAGAACTCCTCCCTTGAGTTGCGCTCAGTATATTTACAATGTTCATTCTCAGTACCTAGAATTCTTCCCTTGAGTTGTGCTCAGTATATTTACAATGTTCATTCTCAGGACCTAGAATTCCTTCCTTGAGTTGTGCTCAATATATTTACAATGTTCATTCTCAGGACCTAGAATTCTTCCCTTGAGTTGTGCTCAGTATATTTACAATGTTCATCCTCAGTACCTAGAACTCCTCCCTTGAGTTGCGCTCAGTATATTTACAATGTTTATTCCCATGAATTAGCATTATTCCTTTGAGTTGTGATCAGTATATTTATAATGTTCATTCTCAGGACCTAGAATTCTTCCCTTGAGTTGTGCTCAGTATATTTACAATGTTAATTCTCAGGACCTAGAATTCCTCCCTTGAGTTGTGCTCAGTATATTTACAATGTTTATTCCCATGAATTAGCATTATTCCTTTGAGTTGTGATCAGTATATTTATAATGTTCATTCTCAGGACCTAGAATTCTTCCCTTGAGTTGTGCTCAGTATATTTACAATGTTCATCCTCAGGACCTAGAATTCCTCCCTTGAGTTGTGCTCAGTATATTTACAATGTTCATTCTCAGGACCTAGAATTCTTCCCTTGAGTTGTGCTCAGTATATTTACAATGTTCATTCTCAGGACCTAGAATTCTTCTCTTGAGTTGTGCTCAGTATATTTACAATGTTCATTCTCAGGACCTAGAATTCTTCCCTTGAGTTGTGCTCAGTATATTTACAATGTTCATTCTCAGGACCTAGAATTCTTCCCTTGAGTTGTGCTCAGTATATTTAAAATGTTAATTCTCAGGACCTAGAATTCCTCCCTTGAGTTGTGCTCAGTATATTTAAAATGTTAATTCTCAGGACCTAGAATTCCTCCCTTGAGTTGTGCTCAGTATATTTAAAATGTTAATCCTCAGGACCTAGAATTCCTCCCTTGAGTTGTGCTCAGTATATTTATTATGTTTATTCCCAGGAATTAGCATTATTCCCTTTAGTTGTGCTCAGTATATTTACAATGTTCATTCCCGGGACCATAACTCTTCCCTTGAGTTGTGATCAGTATATTTACAATGTTTATTCCCAGGAATTAGCATTATTCCCTTGAGTTGTGCTCAGTATATTTACAATGTTCATTCCCGGGACCATAACTCTTCCCTTGAGTTGTGCTCAGTATATTTAAAATGTTAATTCTCAGGACCTAGAATTCTTCCCTTGAGTTGTGCTCATGTATATTTAAAATGTTAATTCTCAGGACCTAGAATTCCTCTCTTGAGTTGTGCTCAGTATATTTAAAATGTTAATCCTCAGGACCTAGAATTCCTCCCTTGAGTTGTGCTCAGTATATTTACAATGTTTATTCCCAGGAATTAGCATTATTCCCTTGAGTTGTGCTCAGTATATTTACAATGTTCATTCCTGGGACCATAACTCTTCCCTTGAGTTGCCTACGGACACTTACATAAGGAGCATAGTTTTACAACTAAACATCATAGGCCGGTGCAATACATTTATGCAACCCGGGAAATACAGAAAAATACGCACCAAATAACTAAAGTTTTAAGATTTTGTAGATTAGGTTTTTAAAAAAAATAATCTGGAGAATGTTTATTTTATGTTAAAAAAAGTTCTTATATCTTGTTAGTTTGATTAAAAAGAATTGTCAACTTGTAAAAAAAACTAATTTTTCTGAATAACATTTTTATTTACATTATTTATTACCTTATCTTGTCTTAAATTTATCACACCTTGTTTTGCTTTCAGATACATTATTTATTAGCTTGTCGTAAATGTACCACGTTTTACTTTGCTTTCAGCAAAAGTTTGAATTAAATTGAAGAGATCTAGAAATTCTAAAATGTCATTCTATATTGAGATTAAAGCCAAAGATTATTTTCTTTTCGTATTTTTTTATTTTTTTACTTAATTGTTGAGACTTTCTTTTTACTTTCTCTCTATTTTACAGCTAGAGAAAGTATGGTGATCGTCAAAAAAATCGAACTCAAGATTTTGATGAATTTTGACGTTTCATGACTTCCTGAATCCGAAAGTGGTTTTTGAATTTCCGTCTGTCTGTCTGTACCTCCAACTAGAGCCTAAAATATTTCAACGATTGGGCTAAAACTTGATATCTAGGGTTTTAATAGGGTTGCCCCGAGGGTTTTTTTGGAATTGGATATCTAGCCCTAAAATTAAGGGTAGTTTACTGAAGGGAAAAAAGAGAAAAAGTCGATTTTCTCAAAATCGGCTCTAACGATTTTGATTAAATTTGATTTATAAATATTAATAAATATTCTAAATAAAATGGCTATTCTCAATATTTTGGCATAATGGCTTTAAGGGCTCCGGTCTGATGCGTAAATTAACATTTTTTTTTATAATATCTCCGAAAATATTTGAGATATGAAATGACTTAGCATTACAAATATTTATATTACAAATATTTTATTCGAAACATATTTTTATAAAATTAATAACTTTCAATCTATACGCAATTATATATATTTTTTAACTTTTGGACATTAAAGTTTAAGTATTTCAACCGTAAAAAAAAATTAACCTGAAATGTTAATGGACGTCGACGTCTCTTGACCCCCCGAACCCTAAAAAATAGTCTTTGCAATGCCGTCTGTCTCTGTGTCTATTAAATCTTAAAATTAAGTGTAGTTTTTATAAGGGGCGCAAAGAGAAAAAATAGGTTTTCTCAAAAATCTGCTCCAACGATTTTGATTAAAATTCGTATATAGGCGTTGATTAAGATTATAAATAAACTGGATATTTTTATTTCCCCATAAAAATGATTTTTAGGGTACTTTACAGAAGCGTTAATTTCCGTATCTCCACAACTATTTGAGATACTAAACAACTTATCATTGCAAAATTGTAGGACTATTAGAAATAAAAACTTTTATTTGACATATATTTTTATAAAAGCAACAGTTTCTGAGATATTTGCAAATATATTAATACAATTTCGTGAGCTTTAGTTGTAAACATATACCACTTAAGTGTTAAAGCAATAATTCTCCAATGCCATAGAGTAATTAAATATAATTATAAAATAACATGTCCTGATTGATTGACTGACTGACTGACTGACTGATTCATCATCGCCGAGCGTAAACTATCAAGGCTACAAGCATGAAATTCGGACTGTATATTTATTTTGTTATGTAGGCACCCACTAAGAAAGGATTTTAGAAAATTCCATCCCAAAGGGGTCAAAATAGGGGATGATAATATGTATGAAAGTCCGTCATTTTGAAAGTTACATAAACAAAATTTTGTATTTAGGTTATTGACGTAAAACAAATAAATACGTGTTTCAGGAATTTTGGAAATTTTATTTAATAAGGGATGAAAAAGGGGGTGAAAGTTTCTATCGGACTTGCATTATTTTTGATCTGAGGTCAAGTTATGGTCATCAACGTAACGTAATATTTTTAATTAATCTGTAAATACATATGTATATTTTCGTATTTGTATATAATCAACTTCCACGCAAGCAAAGCCGCGGGCAACAGCTATCTAGTACATGCATATATATATATACATATATACATATATAACTACATATATACATACATACATACATACATACATACATACATACATATATGCATATATATACATACATAATATATACATACATACATACATATATACATACATATATACATACATACAATATATACATATATACATACATATATACATACATATATACATATATACATACATATATACATACATACATATATACATACATACATATATACATACATACATATATACATACATATATACATACATACATACATACGTAACTAATCACGCCCCGCCGTTCCCTTAAGGGGTAGGCAAGAAACCGTGCATATAGCTCAATAAACAACAACTCCTTATTTAATCTATCCTCACTATTTTTGTCCACAATTCTCTATCCTTGCATACTCCTTTAACTTCAACAACATCCATACGCCGACTCATGCATGCTATTTTATTATAAAAACTCTCTACGTTCCTCTTTCTCACACATTCATCTACAAGATTAACCACGTCTTGCATGGCCTACCCCTTCCTTTTGATCCACTCACTCTACCTTCATATATTTGCTTCATCATCCTCTCCACATGCCCAAATCAGAGTAAGACGCCTCTTTCACATGTACATATTGTATTCCCTCTCAAACCGCACTCCTTCAGCACCCATTTATTACTGACTGTCCATACGAGTTTTTACATATGCATTTCTTAGATATCTCATTACAACCACATTCACCTTGCTCTTGTGTTTCTCCTGTCAACAATGTTATATGAGCTTATTTTAAATAATTATACGTTAATGATTTCAATGCATAGTATCAAAGAGCTAGTATAGAGTTTTTTTTTATTAGCACCGCGTCTTACTACCAGTTTGGATTACTACGCTTAAAATGTTGTTCATTGAGGATTTCAAAGAAGAACATTTACTCTGAAAGAGTCTTTGTAGTTTTCTTTTATGTCCACCAATATATCTGATCATCCTTAGGATGGTTTGAGATCAATCTTGTATTCAGTGCCCAGATAGGCCCAGATAGTGATGGCGGGACCAAGGCAGAATCTCCCCCTGGAATAAGTTTGCCTCCCCCTAGATATATTTCAAATCCACTGATATCGAATATGAAGCTGAAAGACTTGTATCGAACTGCAAATAACGTGTAAAGGCATTCAATGTTCAGAAATATGCCAGATAGAGACCACTCCAAACAGATTCCAGATACATATTAATACATACTCGTATATTAGGGTGACAATGTCCCACCCGCTGGAATTGTTCATTGAGCTGATAAAAACACGCTAAACCCTTGAAATGTTGATGAGATGAAGACTGAGTTCGTTATATAAAACATGTCAAATCGTCAACACTAAGGAAAGTGTCGTGTATGACTGTATAAAACAACATTTTGGGCAACCGCGATACTATTATTTGGCCTTGGATAGTCCTGTCGATGCTGTTCTATTACTTGCAAAAGGTAATGTCCCTGCTCTATCTGTTTGGCAATAATTCCAACGGATGATTGGATGTGTGAGATTCCACGCCCGGATGCATCATTTGCAACCTTCAGTGACATCATTTACAACCTTCAGAGACATCATTTGCAACCCTCAGGGACATCATTTGCAACCTTCAGGGACATCATTTGCAACCTTCAGTGACATCATTTACAACCTTCAGAGACATCATTTGCAACCCTCAGGGACATCATTTGCAACCCTCAGGGACATCATTTACAACCTTCAGAGACATCATTTGCAACTCTCAGGACATCATTTGCAACCCTCAGGGACATCATTTGCAACCTTCAGGGACATCATTTACAACCTTCAGAGACATCATTTGCAACCCTCAGGGACATCATTTGCAACCCTCAGGGACATCATTTGCAACCTTCAGGGACATCATTGTTGTTTCCACGAGTATTTGGATCTTGTTTTAAAAAAAAATCTTGAGCCGAATCCAAAGCAGTAAATAATTTAAGACTGTTTCGATTGAACTAGTGTTGTGTTAGAGGGTTGTCTTTCCGCCGTCGTCACTTTCGTTTCAGGGGAAACTTTGGAGTCGAAAAGGCTAATCCAACAAGTGTTTCACTTGAGTACTACAAATGTTCTGAGAATCTTTCAGCTGCAGCGTCGGCAGTTACTTTGTTTGTTTCCTTGTGTTTATCAAGTTCCTTTAAAAGTTTTAAGTCATCAGAAGGAGCTGATGCTGCACAGGGAGAAAGAAGTATACCATACGTGAGGTAGATCTGTAGAACACACACATTAAAAACTCAGAGATTTCTCAAGCACTTCGTTTGAACCACGAGCAAAATGTTGTGTCTTGTTAAATATAAGTAAGTATCTAAAAAAAGTATGTTATTTTTCCTTAAACCTCTTAGGAGAAATGTTTGTACAGCAATGATCTATCTCCATTTTAGACTCAATAGTCAATATTTACATTTTTTTATTGGTCAAAATGTATAAATGAATAATTAAATATCTAGTCTCTAGTAGATAGGTTGAGTTTAATGTTTAAATGATGACTTTGCGACATTTTGTGTGTGCAAATTCAGAAATTATATCGTCGATTGTCAATTGTATCACAACATCATTTTCAAAGTAAAACTAGTAAAAGTGACGACAATTGTTGCTACCCCATTGTAATCAGAGATAATTTTTTTTATCAATTTTATCTTTGATAAGCTTCTTTGTTCTTCATATTTTGTTCCCAAAATGGAGATATAGTTTCTGAATGCTATGTTTACATTGGGAGAACTTTTTTGTGCATAAATCATATCATTTACTAAACATTTTGTGTACTCGTACATTCTTGAAAATAATCAAAACTCTTCAATAAATCATTTTTGGAGATCTGATGGTATCCACTAGTTCCTTTGTTTTTAAATGACTTCAATAGTCATGGCGTCCAGTAGAATATTAAACCTTTCACATAGAATCGTATAGACTTGGCGTATTTTTGTCATCTCAGTTATAAGTTTGGCGGTTATAAAATAAAAGAATTGGGCTCGAAACTTACTTTAGAACTCAAACTTAACTTGTGACAGCAGTAAGTCTACAGTGTTTAGTGAATATCTTTAAACCTACTTCTGTTACGAGTTATGTTTGCACTTGTTAAATGAACTCTTCAAACATAACTCGTGACAGGATTAGGTCCATAGTGGTTAGTGAATATATTCAAACTACAGTGGTTAATTAATTAATCTCTTCAAACTTAGCACGTGACAACAGTAGGTGTAAAATTGTTAGTTAAATATACTCTTCAAACATATCTCGTGGCAGCAGTTGGTCTACAGTTGTTAATTATATACATTCTTCAATTTTAACTCGTAATAGCAGTAGGTTACTGGTTAATTAATATCTTCAAACATATCTCGTAAAAACAGTCCGTCTACAGTTGATAATTAAACCAGACTTTTGACATAGCACCTTATTACAGTGACAAGTATCATATGAAATTGTGTCTTTTATTTTAGACTTACAATTCGGAAATTTAGTAGTGAACAATAATCGGGACATACTTTGATCATAGGCTATGAATAACCTTTTATTTGATAAGAGTGAAATACGGCTTTCAATAAATGTTAAGACAATACTATCATTAAATTATCAGTTCTACTCAGACAAACATTATTTTGATAATAATATAAAACACCATTCAGCTATAAATTTTCATAGGTGTCTTAAAAATACTCAATCAACAGTAAACAATTTTTAGGTGATTAAAAAAAACACCAACATACATTCTAACTTATTATTTTAAAAAACACTCCAGATACACAATTTAAACAAAAGCGTTAAAGTCATTTTTGAAATTTCACAAATTTTCATCACTCATTTATCAGAACCAAGTTTTAATAAATTTTAGTTTGGAAAACAGGTATATAACATTATTTGTAATACATATCAGTTTCTAAATAACCATTATGAACACATCATCAAAGATATTGTGAAATCATTTTAAAATTTCCAAAATAAATCATCTAGAGCTAGAATCAAAATCATGATTTTCCTCGAGCTATCTGACTTTATAACATCTAAATATCACGTGTGAATGAACTCTTTGTAAGCGTTTAGGATGTAACCTCAGAGATAAATAGACACACTGATAGACAAACAGATGACGGACAGGGGTCAATGACTCCGGGAGCACACCCAGACCCATTATAAAATAGAGGTATACAAACTTTCTCTAAATGAGAAAGTAAAAGCTGTATTAATTTGACAATATTGTTTCACAAGTCACAGGTATTCATTGAATGTCACTGTTGTGATTGATATTTCTTTCATCAAATTATAATTTTTACCATCAGTAACGTGCTATTTGCTCATGTTCCAGGGGTGGCTGTCGCTGCTAGCCGCTGCTATGGTGGCGGCGGACTTGAGGCCTCTATTGCTACACCATCTACCGAAGTTGATCTACGAACCTCCACCAAAACCGTACGATCCTCCTCCCCTACATATGGACCTCCACCACCACACCACCACCTCCTCCCCCTCCTTCATATGGACCACCACCACCCCCACCACCTCCTCTACCTACATATGGACCTCCCCTCCTCCGCCACCTCCTCCCCCAACATACGGACCTCCCCCTCCTCCACTACCTCATCTGCCACCTCCCCCTACATATGGACCTCCTCCACCACCACTACCTAATCTCCCACCTCCCCCTACATATGGACCTCCTCCACCACCACCACCCCCTCCTACCCCTCCTCCACCACCTCATCCCTATGCATATGGAGCTTCTCCTCCTCTACCACTACCTCCACCTCTTGTATATGAACCTCCTCCTCCTCTATGTCCACCCCAACCACCAACTTCTGTATATGGACCTCCCCCTCCTTCACCACCTCTTCAACCCCCAACTGAACATGGACCTCCGCCACCATGGACTAGCTATGGGATTCCCTTTTAACAAGCTTCCCTAGTGGACCGATCAACTCAAGCAGATAAATCATGGGTTTGTATGTTTCACATGTGGCTATGTTGCTATGTTGTACAAGTGACATGATTACTTCAAACACATGTTGCTATGTTGTACAAGTGACATGATAACTTCAGACACATGTTGCTATGTTGTACAAGTGACATGATTACTTCAGACACATGTTGCTATGTTGTACAAGTGACAGGATAACTTCAGACACATGTTGCTATGTTGTACAAGTGACAGGATAACTTCAGACACATGTTGCTATGTTGTACAAGTGACATGATAACTTCAGACACATGTTGCTATGTTGTACAAGTGACATGATAACTTCAGACACATGTTGCTATGTTGTACAAGTGACATGATAACTTCAGACACATGTTGCTATGTTGTACAAGTGACATGATTACTTCAGACACATGTTGCTATGTTGTACAAGTGACATGATAACTTCAGACACATGTTGCTATATTGTACAAGTGACATGATAACTTCAGACACAATGTTGCTATGTTGTACAAGTGACATGATAACTTCAGACACAAGTTGCTATGTTGTACAAGTGACAGGATAACTTCAGACACATGTTGCTATGTTGTACAAGTGACATGATAACTTCAGACACATGTTGCTATGTTGTACAAGTGACAGGATAACTTCAGACACATGTTGCTATGTTGTACAAGTGACATGATAACTTCAGACACATGTTGCTATGTTGTACAAGTGACATGATAACTTCAGACACATGTTGCTATGTTGTACAAGTGACATGATAACTTCAGACACATGTTGCTATGTTGTACAAGTGACAGGATAACTTCAGACACATGTTGCTATGTTGTACAAGTGACAGGATAACTTCAGACACATGTTGCTATGTTGTACAAGTGACATGATAACTTCAAACACATGTTGTACAAGTGACATGATTACTTCAGACACATGTTGCTATGTTGTACAAGTGACATGATAACTTCAAACACATGTTGTACAAGTGACATGATAACTTCAGACACATGTTGCTATGTTGTACAAGTGACATGATAACTTCAGACACATGTTGCTATATTGTACAAGTGACATGATAACTTCAAACACATGTTGCTATGTTGTACAAGTGACATGATAACTTCAAACACATGTTGTACAAGTGACATGATAACTTCAGACACATGTTGCTATGTTGTACAAGTGAGATGATAACTTCAGACATATGTTGCTATATTGTACAAGTGACATTATAACTTCAAACACATGTTGTACAAGTGACATGATAACTTCAAACACATGTTGCTATGTTATACAAGTGACATGATAACTTCAAACACATGTTGCTATGTTGTACAAGTGACATGATAACTTCAGACACATGTTGCTATGTTGTACAAGTGACATGTTAACTTCAAACACATGTTGCTATGTTGTACAAGTGACATTATAACTTCAAACACATGTTGTACAAGTGGCATGATAACTTCAAACACATGTTGCTATGTTGTACAAGTGACATGATAACTTCAGACACATGTTGCTATGTTGTACAAGTGACATGATAACTTCAAACACATGTTGATATGTTGTACAAGTGACATGATAACTTCAGACACATGTTGCTATGTTGTACAAGTGACATGATAACTTCAAACACATGTTGCTATGTTGTACAAGTGACAGGATAACTTCAAACACATGTTGTACAAGTGACATGATAACTTCAGACACATGTTGCTATGGTTTACAAGTGACATGATAACTTCAAACACATGTTGTACAAGTGACATGATAACTTCAGACACATGTTGCTATGTTGTAAAAGTGACATGATAACTTCAAATACATGTTGCTATGTTGTACAAGTGACATGATAACTTCAGACACATGTTGTACAAGTGACAGGATAACTTCAAACACATGTTGTACAAGTGACATGATAACTTCAGACATATGTTGCTATGGTTTACAAGTGACATGATAACTTCAAACACATGTTGTACAAGTGACATGATAACTTCAAACACATGTTGCTATGTTGTGCAAGTGACATGATAACTTCAAACACATGTTGCTATGTTGTACAAGTGACATGATAGCTTCAGACACATGTTTCTATATTGTACAAGTGGCATGATAACTTCAGACACATGTTGCTATGTTGTACAAGTGACATGATAACTTCAAACACATGTTGCTATGTTGTACAAGTGACATGATAACTTCAGACTTATGTTGCTATAGTGTACAATTCACATGATACACCCACACACATGTTGCTATTTTCCATATGTTTTTTCTCTCAAAATTATATGCTTCTGAATGCTATTTGAATTTTTTTTAAATTGTGAGTGATATTCATTTGAAAATATGTAGAAAACTATATTTCTTTAGAAACCATTTGGAATGGTCGTTTCCTGGCAAATTTTAAAAAGTTAATGCCTCTATAAGTCATTGGAAGTATTATTACAGGGCCATATTTAAGTTTAATATTAAAAACTTCAGTAAACTTCGTTGACTAACGGGGATGGGTGGCGGGGGGGGGGGGGGATGATCCCATAATCGCTCCTCTTTACGCCCATGGTTAGTATTGTTTGTTTGGTGATTTTTTTTTAAAGAATATTTTAAATAAGCTACTTCAACACCAAATGTTATCAACAAAGGCACGTGATATTTAAATCGCAATAGCACCAATACAATCTTTTTATAGGGCCTAGTGTAGTTTTGTTTGTCAGAGGTGGAATTATAGCTGGAGATTCTCATTTCAACATCCGCCATATTTTTAATCTCAGCGAACCTTATATCCCCCCTTCCTGTCGTCACACGTAGTAACGCACTGTAAAAATATTGTTTAGGTTATAGCATGAAGTAATTTTTGTTGCAGATGCCGCCAAAAAACGGAAACAATGGTTCACAGAAAACATGAAGAAGGCGATATTAGCTGTCGTGGTGAAATAAATGGGTTTACTACGTGTATCCAAGCACTTTGATGTATACAATTCGACATTAAAGGCAAAGTGAACAGTCTGAGAATCAAATACCTTAAAGGTATGGCGTTCCAGTTACATGAAAAAAAAGTGCTACGGCATCTTGGCCCGGATGTGAAGCAACTGGCCGGAAGTGGCTGCGCGCTAGTTCATGGAGATCTATCTACAACAACTGTGGATAATACAAGAGTGCAACCACACCACTCCTGGTGTTTCCTAGATACAATAGTAAAATCAGAACTTCTTGATATGGCTCTTACTACAGCGTGCCATACATCTGGATGGATAGAAAATGTAAAGTTTTCTGAAAGCGTTTTAGGATTAATTATGCCATTTGGCCACAAAGATGATTCTGTGGTTTTTTCATGGTACTCACAATACCAGAAACTCTTACATTTTAGATCTGCCCAAGATCATGGGGTGCATAGTGTAAGTTAGCACCCTATTGCTCACACAAAATGAAACACTTGACAGGCTTTCATGGCAACGGGCTTCAGAATACTAACTTGTTTCTCCCAACAGTTGTATATTTTCAACACACATTCTTGCGTCAGAAATTGATCAACACCGGCATCAACTCTGTGCTACGGCATCCAACAACCTGGTTCTAACAGCATCCAACATCCTGATTTGCAGCAATCAACATGGCTCAACATCCTGGCTCTAGCGGTCATTCAAATACCTTGGTTCCTAAAGCAATCCATTGATTCAGACCACCTGTCTCTGCGTACTTACACATCAACCTCACATCCAAGAACAAACTGTCCTGCTCCCTGTCTTACAAGCTCACCTCACAAGAACAAACTTCCTGCTCTACTACAAGTCACCTCACAAGAACAAACTGTCCTGCTGCTGTACTTACAAGCTCACCTCACAAGAACAAACTGTCCTGCTGCTGTACTTACAAGCTCACCTCACAAGAACAAACTGTCCTGCTGCTGTACTTACAAGCTCACCTCACAAGAACAAACTGTCCTGCTGCTGTACTTACAAGCTCACCTCACAAGAACAAACTGTCCTGCTGCTGTACTTACAAGCTCACCTCACAAGAACAAACTGTCCTGCTTCTGTACTTACAAGCTCACCTCACAAGAACAAACTGTCCTGCTGCTGTATTTACAAGCTCACCTCACAAGACAAACTGTCGCTGCGTATAACTCACCTACAGAACAAATGTCCTGCTGCTGTATTTACAAGCTCACTCAAAAACACTTCGTGACTAAGATAAAAACAAACTGTCCTGCTGCTGTACTTACAAGCTCACCTCACAAGAACAAACTGTCCTGCTGCTGTACTTACAAGCTCACCTCACAAGAACAAACTGTCCTGCTGCTGTACTTACAAGCTCACCTCACAAGAACAAACTGTCCTGCTGCTGTACTTACAAGCTCACCTCACAAGAACAAACTGTCCTGCTGCTGTACTTACAAGCTCACCTCACAAGAACAAACTGTCCTGCTGCTGTACTTACAAGCTCACCTCACAAGAACAAACTGTCCTGCTTCTGTACTTACAAGCTCACCTCACAAGAACAAACTGTCCTGCTGCTGTACTTAGAAGCTCACCTCACAAGAACAAACTGTCCTGCTGCTGTATTACAAGCTTACCTCACAAGAACAAACTGTCCCGCTGCTGTATTAACAATCTCACCTCACAAGAACAAACTGTCCTGCTGCTGTATTTACAAGCTCACCTCACAAGAACAAACTGTCCTGCTTCTGTACTTACAAGCTCACCTCACAAGAACAAACTGTCCTGCTGCTGTACTTACAAGCTCACCTCACAAGAACAAACTGTCCTGCTGCTGTATTACAAGCTCACCTCACAAGAACAAACTGTCCTGCTGCTGTATTTACAAGCTCACCTCACAAGAACAAACTGTCCTGCTGCTGTATTTACAAGCTCACCTCACAAGAACAAACTGTCCTGCTGCTGTACTTACAAGCTCACCTCACAAGAACAAACTGTCCTGCTGCTGTACTTACAAGCTCACCTCACAAGAACAAACTGTCCTGCTGCTGTATTTACAAGCTCACCTCACAAGAACAAACTGTCCTGCTTCTGTACTTACAAGCTCACCTCACAAGAACAAACTGTCCTGCTGCTGTACTTACAAGCTCACCTCACAAGAACAAACTGTCCTGCTGCTGTACTTACAAGCTCACCTCACAAGAACAAACTGTCCTGCTGCTGTACTTACAAGCTCACCTCACAAGAACAAACTGTCCTGCTTCTGTACTTACAAGCTCACCTCACAAGAACAAACTGTCTGCTGCTGTACTTACAAGCTCACCTCACAAGAACAAACTGTCTGCTCTGTACTTACAAGCTCACCTCACAAGAACAAACTGTCCTGCTTCTGTACTTACAAGCTCACCTCACAAGAACAAACTGTCCTGCTGCTGTACTTACAAGCTCACCTCACAAGAACAAACTGTCCTGCTGCTTTACTTACAAGCTCACCTCACAAGAACAAACTGTCCTGCTTCTGTACTTACAAGCTCACCTCACAAGAACAAACTGTCCTGCTGCTGTACTTACAAGCTCACCTCACAAGAACAAACTGTCCTGCTGCTGTACTTACAAGCTCACCTCACAAGAACAAACTGTCCTGCTTCTGTACTTACAAGCTCACCTCACAAGAACAAACTGTCCTGCTGCTGTACTTACAAGCTTCACCTCACAAAGAACAAACTGTCCTGCTTCTGTACTTACAAGCTCACCTCACAAGAACAAACTGTCCTGCTTCTGTACTTACAAGCTCACCTCACAAGAACAAACTGTCCTGCTGCTGTACTTACAAGCTCACCTCACAAGAACAAACTGTCCTGCTGCTTTACTTACAAGCTCACCTCACAAGAACAAACTGTCCTGCTTCTGTACTTACAAGCTCACCTCACAAGAACAAACTGTCCTGCTTCTGTACTTACAAGCTCACCTCACAAGAACCAGCTGTCTCAAGACATTACATAGAAGGGAAAAAAGGAGGAGGCAAAAACAATGTAGGGAAGAAAGAATTATGTTGAACCAGGGATAAAAGCAACATCTGAAAGGGTAAAACGAACTAGCAACAAGGATAAAGTTCCAAAAGGCAAAAGAAAGGAAAGTAATTAAAAAAGAAAAAGTAGACGCTAATAGAGTAATGTTCAGAATCAAGTGAAGAAGAGTGTATCGAGGCTCTGACTGTATCCACAGATCTTGAAGATAATGCGAGTTTCCCTAACTCAACCAGATCCATTCAACAGGCAGGAGGGAAGAACAATGTATTATAGGCACCAAGTGTATTATCTGGTGCAGGGACACACGAATATAAAACACTTCTCTTTAGACGGCTGGATGCTCAAAACTGAGAAAAGAAAATGTAAATAAAATTTATATGTTAATATTTCTATAATGTTTCTAATTTTGATTTACTTTTTGTGCATTCATTTTGTAATAAACTTTTTTGAACACATTGGCTAACAAATTCTTTTTTCATTCGTCCGGGACGGTGGCTGATTCTAAAGGAAATTGATGTGCTGATTCCATAATACCATACATTTTTCTATGTCACGTCTACATCAAAATTAAACAATATTTCGATGAATTACCAATCTTTGGTGCCATAAAATTATATTATATAAATTAAATCTCCATCATGAACGTTTTCATGTTAAAATGCAACAATTATGTTAATTTATATTATCGTACAGATAATATGTGCATTTTATATAGTTAAAGTTACTGCCACGGATATTTCCTTAAAAAATTAGGTCTGGCATTCCATTTCCTCTTAAAAACGATTATCCCCCAATACGGCAGTATCCCAGTGACCTTGATAACTCTTTTACGTCGTGGATATGTCCTGATGAAATCGCTACCCTTGCTCATCACTCACAGCTCCCCCATATCCCATATATTTATAGCATTATACGCAAAGTTGACAACAGAAATTCATAATTGTCCTTTTTCCTGTTTCCAAGAAATCTTTGCACAACTGCTTTAAGCTAAAACCAAGCTGCTATTTCAGTATACTGTTGTAGCTTTGTCTCTAATATATATTTCAAAAGTGTTTCTTGTTTGGGAACCAATTAAATTTCTTTCTTTGAGTCTATAATATATTATATTGAGAAAAACTTCCGCGATATCGTGAATCCCTTCTATTGTGTATTAGGCCTTACCGCCGCGGTGGCGTAGTTGTCTAACGCGCTGCCGTGTGAGCTCGACTGCTGAGGACGGGAGATCGAGGTTCGAATCTCTGTCGGTGAACTGGGGTGTTTTCCTAAATGATTTTCCACTCTCCCTCACGCAAATGCGGGTTCACTTCCTCTATTCAACCTTCCTAATCCATTAGCGTAATTAGTACTTAAAGGTATAACCCGAACGGGTAGTAAGACGCGGTGCTAAATAATAATATATTAGGCCTTAACTAAATTCTTCATTAAACTAAGCTTTAAATATAAACGTGGAAGAACATTTTTTGGTTCAACCAATTGAACATAATTACATTAATTGTTCTGGATAAATATTCACTAATTTTTCCTATTGTTGCAAAATATAATGCTTTTTTGTCGCCTGACTGTCACACAAACATAGAAAACACCAATATTTTGTGAAACCTCCCTGTAAACCTGTATGTATCCTATGTCCTGTATGTCTTTGTACTGCATCCACAATCTTCGACATACTTTCATATATTTCTTTCAATTCAGAGGCATGAATGGGAGGAACTGACATATTTATTTCCATTATGCAGCAGAACTTTTTAAAACTCAATAAATATGCGGTATTCATTAAGCCTTTGTTCAATGCCTAATTCTTTCATGATACCATTCAATTCTTCCCAATACTATCCTCGATAGTGAAATACTTGGAATACACTTCACTGCATTTTTTATCACGGGGTCTTACTACCCATTCGGGTTATACGCTAATCTATTAATCACGCTAATGGTTTTAGGGATTAGGAACGTTGTATTTAGAAGAAATGTACCCGCATGTGCGTTGAAGTAGAGTGGAAAATAATTTAGGAAAACCACCCTCAGCACACTCAACCTAGATTTGGACCTCGATCTCCCCGTCATCGGCAGTATGCTGCGGGAGTAGCGCCTTAGACCGCGCGGCCACCGAAGCGGTTCCCTACGTTGATGATACAATGTTCTTTAGTTCCAACTTGAAGTAATTTCCATTGCTGTAACTGAAAGTCAAGGAGCTCAGCTTGTTCTTTGGTTAACTTTAGATCACAAACTAAGTTGGATTGACACTGAAAGAGCTGTGCGGTGACTGTCGTCTTGGATTGCTCCCAAGGGGTTTTCTCAAGGTCACGGTCCAGCACGCCACTCTCAGTATGAATCCAACTTCATCCAGATCTTCCTACATAACTAAAGGTAGCGTGGTTGGTAGTGGATGGTTCAGTAGAGTATGTAACACATTCATCTACACAATCTTCATCACTGGTTCCTTCATTCCTTGAACTTGGGGGAACTGCTGTCAACAGGTCTTCACTATGTGGAGCCGGCCTTTTCACACATGCATGATACAGTATGTTCGGATGTTTGAAGTTATGCTCGATAGTTGTTGACATCCCTGATATTTTTATTACACAGAAATAGCAATCATCAGTGTAGTTATGTGGTTCTCGTCCCACTATAGGTTCATCAAAAGGCATAATTTTGAGTTTCCCAGCTAGCCGCATCTTCAGATATGTGTTGCATTGATAAAGGACATATGTGGAGGCCAGTTTCCGTCTTGGTCGCCCAATGCAACCAAAATAAAAGTATTATGCTCGTTTAGTGATGCTAAACATTTTATTTCATCGGAGTTTTCGTTGCAAACACGTAGCAGAATTTGTCAGGGCGATTAAGACACTTCCTTTGTTCGAAATTATACACTAGAGACAAATTTGAATGAGGATAGCTGAGGCCGAATGAATGAATGAGGCAATAAGTTGCTGCCAACTTGTGTCGGTACATCAAAGTGAGGCAGCGTACACGTTCATCCTCGGCTTTCCTAGCTTCAAATTTGCCTCTAGTGTACCCCCCCCTCCCCACCTTACATTCCTTACTGTTTCCAGGCTGGGTCGGTTTTTTATTAAAACCATATATTTTCCACTACCGGCTTACTAGGTCTGTCTGTATAATCTAACTTAAGACTAGGACAGGCACAACATCCAGTCCCTGGTCGTCAATTTATCAATGTGATAGGGTAAATCGAAGTTTCACCAATTATATTTTCGGTCATACCGGGAATCGGACCCGGGACCCTTAGCTCATTAGGCAGACACTACCGACTGAGCTAAGGTGTCGGATAACTGAAAAGTTATTGAGTGAGTATGTCTCTACGAGCAAATGAGAACATCTGTTATGTTTGTATGCAACAAGTATAGGGCCTACTGTAAGTCATATTAATATACAGGGTCTTCACTAAAACTAGGATACACGCACCATCTGTGAACACAAGAACATATGGACACGCACAAAAATTGTTACGTGCTGTGACATAAAATAGCCAAAATATTTCTGGAGGTAAAATTAATGTATACTAGTGTTATTTAAAATAGTTACCATGGATTAAATGCTTTATCGCCCTTTATTTATCATGAGTAACATAATTTGAAAGCTAACAAAATTGTGTTCTCAATATCATACACCCTGTTCGATATTGGAAACATAATAAAAAAACAACAGAAACTGTTATTTTTATATATTCATATAAAACCATAATGCAACCCTGCAATGCATTAGGGTAAAAAACATAGAAAAATGGTAATTGTTTATTTCTAAAGGGCAATGGCTCCGTAAAATATGATTTTAACCAGATCCACACACCTAGTAAGCTCGGCGACAGCGTTACTAATGCCGAAAACAACCGGGTTGAAATAAAATTGTATGTTTTTGTACAAGAACGCAATGTACAACGGGCTTCTTATTCCAACGCGAGCTGATAGTACCCTTGTGTCATATCACTAGTACCCTTGTGTCATATCACTAGTGCCCTTGTGTCTTATCACTAGTACCCTTGTGTCATATCACTAGTGCCCTTGTGTCATACCACTAGTGCCCTTGTGTCATATCACTACTACCCTTGTGTCATATCACTAGTACTCAGGTATTTAGCCCCCTTGAAATCATGGAGCATATCACTGATGAGTGTTGGAACATCCCTATCCTTAACTATAATCTTGTTGAGCATCCGCGTATCCAAACAAAGGCGAACAGAGCGGTCCTTTTTAATAACACAAACCAACGGATTGGCGTAAGGGCTGGAACATTGACTCACAATACCATGTTTCAGTAGCTCCCCCATGTGGGCGTCAAGCTCTTTTTCGCAGGCCTTGGGAAGGGGATAACTGCGCCTGAAACACGCTTTCATGTCAGGCGGATGTTGGCCCTATACGTCAAGTTCAAATCCAGCCGGTATGAAAACGCTTCACGGCAGTATTAGAGCAAGCTGTGCACGATATCCCGCCGCTCATGGTCCAGAGTGATCATGTCACCTGCAAATCTCTTTAGTTCCATATCAGTAGGAAGTGGTCTCCCGCAGAGAAAAGGAATAGTTTCTCTTAACCCAACAGGGACGTTATCAAGCTCTGCCCCTTTGATCAACTGGACGACAAGGGCACCGATAGTGAGCCTATAAGGATTCGCGCCCCAATGAACCGGGTTTTCCTGACAGGTCGCCTCCAAACTACCGCCCCCGACGCAAATAGACTGCCTACCAAAATCCAATGTGATAGAATGAGCCTCCAAGAAGTTGACTCCCAGTATCACGGGCTTGACAAGACCCCTTACCACTAAACAATTGACACACTTCCCAGAACCTAAACCTTCCACACTCAGCTGGAGTTGGCGGGTGATGGCGGGGCTCTTCCTGCTCGTCACGCCGACTATCACCATGCGGGGAAGTGGCAGACTCATAACGTGGGGGATATGTTCCAGGATCAAGCTAGCAAAGTCCTCGGACACGCAACTCACCTCCACCCCTGAATCTAATAGACAGCTCACCGTCTGGCCCCCAACCTTCAATTGCACTTCTGGACATTTTGGGAATCTTCCAATCTCCTCTTCTCCTTCCTGCAATAGGTCACTCCTACAATCGCGTCCAAACACACTGTAGGTGCAAGCCCTCACACAACAGTCACCTACTACTACGTCACTCATCACCCCTTCCTTACTGGAGGAATCTAAGGAAGGAGTAGGGAGTTTGACGCTTCTCCTCTTGCACCATCGTCACCTGAATATTGTCGGGGATGTGTTTTGCTACGCCTTTTTTCCTCTTCTCTTCTAACTTCAGAGTCCAGCACTTGTTGTATGGAGAAATAGGCCTACTCCCTCCTTGTCTCTTCCGTTTCTTTCGCTTGTTATTGGTGCCACCCCCAGGTGCCTGATCCATAGGCTCCTCCCAATCATGATTGTCGTTAGTGACGTACACTCCTTCATTGGTGACTTTACCGTGGAACTAACCCTCACCCGTGTGAGGTGGGAACCCTGGAGCTAGCTCCCAGAAAGAGTACCACACTAGTCCAGGAGGATAACCCACCTGGGTCACAGATACTCGAGGCTGTGGGCTGGAATGCTCCCTCTGGTACGTAGGCGGTGGCCTCCGAGGTTGATATCCATATGGGGAAGATTGGCTGAAACCCCGGTTACCCAATTGTTGTGGAGGTGGACACACATCATCTAGCTGCTGCCCCTTTAGTTGACCAGGCTGCTGGATCTGTTGTTGAGGTCTTTGTCCCTGAGGTGCCTTCTCCTCTGATGGTGTCTCGGCCATCCTACGGAGCTGTTATATGTGGTCCAGACGTCTCAATTCGAAACGGAAATCCGCCCCACCCCCATACCTTACCGCCCTCAACACTTCCTGAACTCGGAGTGGGAATTGTCCCAGGGCCACGTTAACCAGCTATGAATCAGTCATGGGCACATCCAGGTGTCTGCTCCTATCTAGAAGATTGAGTAAATGTGCCCCCATACTTTTATTTCCGTCCTCATGACTGCACTAGACCACCAGCATGACGCCACCCCTTCCAACGATGCAGCAATGAGACACTTCTTCTCTCTCCAAGGAACAACTTGATCGTCTCACAGGCTACTCAACCTCTTAAGGTGGTTTACGGGATTCTCTCCCGTGTGGTTTTTAAAATGAGGCACTCAGTCTGCCATCATTTGGAGGCCTGGACACGAACCGAGAGCGTCTACCAAGCCCCAAACCACCTGAGGCGGTGAAGCATCTAGCCTAATCCCAGCTACCTCTGTGAGCCTCACTGCCTTCTGCTGCACCGCCTACCGGATGTGAGCCGCTTCAACTATTGCGGTGTCCCTCTTGGCCTCAGCCTCAATGAGTAGGTGCTTATCCTCCTTCTCAGCCTGCTCCTCAGTACTCCAACTTGAGAATCACACCGAGTGCAACGTGCCTCCACCGGAGCCACTAGTTAAAGCATAGTATCCTCCATTCTGGACCTTAAACTAACCTCAACCACCTCCAGGCGGGTCTCGACCTGCTCCTGGAACGCGAGGTTTTGTTGTTAGAATAGTTCAAGGTGTCCATTGACCACGGATCGTTCTTCATCCAGATGATTTCCGAAAGTTTCACATATCTCATTAATGGAAACGCGCAACCCTTGGACGGACGCTTTAAATGCCCACAAGCGTGTCTAAAGCACTGCACTCGCCTCCTGTTGCTCCACCCTCGCAATCTCCGACTCTTCCTGCGCTGATGTTCGAGCCCCCTTCTGGGCTGCGCGCAGAGCGGTCAACTCCTCACGCAAACAAGTTTATATAACAGCTAAACCCTGTAAGTCGAGCACTGCGGCTGCTGGCAACATTTGCTGCGAAACGGCGTCTCCCTCCAGTGACATTACTAAGACCTGTTGTTCAATGACACCACCCCCAACAAATTTCTCATCCGTACCCAGGTTAATTCTTTTCGGAGTGTTCATTAGTACCTACCTGGCCGCACCTTCTGATCGTGACCTTGAACTTGTATTATACGAATGGGAGTGCCTCTTGCCGTTTCTCTCCATAATTCCTCTGTCGTGGCGAGTTCGATAGGCCATGATCGAGCCACCCAAAGCCGAACATACAAAAATGATTATATAGGCCTTGGCTGACCGAACGTCGAGCCCCACGTTGGGCACCGCTCTGCAAGGGTTATCATTCCCTCCTTTCTCCACACCATTTTAAAAGATCCAAATCCCTGTTCCTACACAATATTTATAAGCCTGCCTAGCTGACGCCAGTGAAGAAACATCCGGGACTTAATCTCGGGCTTCTGGGTACCTGAACTCGCCACGGGTGAAGGAGGGGCTGTCTGTCAATTCTGAAGCATCTTACTCGACAGGAACATTTTTAAAACTATGAATATTGTAGAGGTGGCTATAAAATAGAATACACAAAAATACCCTCTTAAAAACTAGCATAGTCATAAATAGTTAACGTTTAAATAACGCATAAAAACAATAGTAATAATATAAAACATACTTTAAAATGTCCTTTTGATTGGTGTTACAGTATTTACATTGTATAGGTTCATAGTCCGTAGATTAGCAGTGTCTGTTATTCAAACGGCTCTAGCCAATAATGTAACAGAAAGTTAATTTCCAGGCACAATTCCTGAGTTCCTGGTGTGACAGGCGAAGAGCATCCTCAAAAACCAAAGGGTCCTGTGGCCAGGTTAAAGGAGATTACCTTCTATCCCGTTAGTTCCGTGAAGTGAAAGGTGGTCGGCCACCATTTTTGTTAGTCCACCACGTGGCATTTTTCCTTATCCCTTGGTGTTTTCTAGGGACTAAAAACGTGAGGTTTCCCTCATCCTCATTCACTGGAGTAATAACACCGGTGAACTGTGTATCGATGGCTGCGCAAGTTTACATCTTTAGATACGTTATCTCTCACTTTAGCTCACTCTTTCCAGAAGTACACCTTCCTGCTGCTCAGTTCCCAAAACAGTCCCCGTAAAACAAAAAACATAAACAAAACCTTTCCCGTTTAGCTCACTTCCCGACACTATCCACAAAATAAAATCCCTAACACCATTTGATTGTTATCCTTAAAATAATTATTTAACAAAATAAAGAATGTACATTTTAATAGATCGGGAATTTAAGACAAACCAAATCCTAATCTAGATAATATATTATAACAATTACCTTTAAACACATACTGATAATAAATAATAATTACAACATAAAAACAGAAAAATACCGCAAAAACTTTGGTAAGCCTGAAAGTTTATGGAGTGAAACGGCAGTGCGCGGGATAGAAAGGGGAAATCCAAAACTTACCAAAGAAACCAGTTCACGCCCTCTATGAAGTAAGTATGATATTAACAACACAGTCCCAGAACTAATCACGGTGGCCGTCTGCTTGACCACGCCCAGACGTAGAGATCACCGGTCCTTTCATACCTGCAAATATTTTCTGAACACGGCACAATAATAAAACTTGGTTCTGACCAGTGTTCTGTGTATGACTGGAAAAGTGCTACGTCAGAGGTGTTATGTAGTTAGCCAGAAGGCTGTGAGTTTTGTTATTCTTTGCTCTCTCTTTTATTATTTCCGTTTCTGGTCGGTCTACCATGTGATGGCGGTGCTAGGCTAAGTGCTTATTCTAATGGCCAATTAAATCTATTAACATCATGTCTAATCTTCTAATTATTAATAACCTTCTCAGTACAAAGTTAAGTTAAGTTAAAACAAGAGGTTTTGCTTCCTCCTGGAATAAACCCTATGAAATGCAAGGATGTTGAAAAACTCTTTAACAAATTACTTTGGCGACTTGTGGAAGGAAATTTCAGCTCTTGCCTTTTTTCAGGAACTTATCTCATCTCTTAAGTGTTGATACAAATGAGAATGAAGAGGAACATGATAAAAGTCACTTGAATGAGGAAGACGAAGCTGATATTAAGGGGTAAAATATCTGGTTAAACAGCGGGAATAAAAAGTTTTTACTTGAATAAATAAATCAATCTTTTTTTTTATTTTCCTAATATCAATCCCACTATCTCAAAAAGCCGGTTTGTTTGTTCCAAAACCTACATTTTTACTTTCTCGCTATATTACAGGTAAGGTTTTCCCGAGGGATTTTTGGAATTTGATATCTAACCTTAAAACTTAAGTTAGTTTACTGAAGAGCAAAAAGAGAAAAAGTCAATTTTCTCAAAATCAGCTCTAACGCTTTTGATTAAATTTCATTTAAAAAGATTTATAAATATTTCAAACAAAATGGCTACTCTCAATATTTCGGCAAAATTAATTTAAGGGCTCCGGTATGAAGCGTAAATTAACATTTTGTATCATATCTCCGAAACTATTTGAGATAAGAAATTACTTATCAATACAAATATGTAGGTCTATTTATAATACAAATATTTTATTTGAAGCATATTTTTATAAAACCAATAACTTTTGAGCTATACGCAAATATATATATTTTAACTTTTCGAACAAACACTGAGCGTAAAAAAAAAAAAAATCTTACCTGAAATGTTAACGGATGTCGACGTTTCATGACCCCCCGAACCCTTAAAAGTGGTCTTTGCAATGCCGTCTCTCTTTGTGTCTGCTTAAACTTAAAATTTAGAGTAGTTTAATAAAGGGTGAAAAGAGAAAAAATAGATTTTTTCAAAATCGGCTTTAACGATTTTGATTAAAATTCGTATATAGGCGTTGATTAAGATTATAAATAAAATGGCTATTTTCATTTTCCCATGAAGATTACTTTTAGGGTACTTCACAGAAGCTGAAATTTCCGTGTCTCCGAAACTATTTGAGATACTAAATAACTTATCATTGCAAAATTGCAGTACTATTAAAAATACAAAATTTTATTCTAAATATATTTTTTATAAAACCAACAGTCTCTGAGATATTGGTAACTATATTAATACATTTTTGTGAGCTTTAGTTGTAAAGAGATACTACTAAATTTTTAACTCAATAATTCTACAATGCCATAATGTAATTAAATATAAGTAAGTCTCTCAAAAAGTTTATGTTGTTTTTCTTTAAACCTCTTAGGTGAAATGTTTGTACAACAATAATCTATCTCCTTCATTTTAGACTCAATAGTCAATAGTCAATATTTACATTTTTAATTGGTAAAAATTTATAAATAATGAATTTAATAGCATTGCGATGACATGAAGATGTGCAACACCTAATAAAATGTCGAAAATTTTAACCGGAAGAAGAAATTTTAATATGAAGTGTTGACCCTTGTGGACACAATATTGATCTTTTTTATCGGTCCAAACATACAAATGAGGACATTAATTCTTTAAAAATAAAATTATAACATTTTAAACTAGGACTCAAAAATGTTTTACATTAATATAGCGCAATTTATGCTTGGGTTTGCTAGTGTATATTATTTCGTTTCACAAAATATATTAAGAGTTTTGAGTAAATATCTCAATTTTTTAAACAATAGAGCGAGAAAGTCCGCCCGGAGTTCCATGCCATTTATTTTATTATTATTATTATTATTATTATTGTTTAACGGCCCATCGACACATCTAGGTCATTAGGGCCTTGAAATATATTAAAAACATAATAAAATCCCCATAGGGGAAAGAGATACAACATTCACCATCTGAGACACTACATAGGAGTGGTCAAATGGGCTCTTGGTATAAATTAAGTGATACACCTGCTAAAAAAAACCACAAGTGTATCACTCCAATAAAAAGACAAAACAAACATATTAAAATATAACACGTTAAAAAGACAAAACATGTTAAAATGATAATACGTTAAAAAGACAAAACAACATGTTAAATTGTAATAAAACTGTTAAAAAGATCCCAATATGAGATAATATCCAAAAGAGCCACTTTATAAAAGTGACTCAAATGCATTAAAAAGATCCGCCTGGCGTATAAAACGGAGTAAACAAATAACTCCAACCGCGCTATCGCGTAATAAAAAACGTAGGTCACCTTTAAAATCAAGAACCAGGCGGATAGGGGCATATTTACGACACTCAACCAAAATGTGATACACACTCAGAGGAGCATCGCAAAGCTCACACACTGGGGTGGGTCCCCTCTCAATAAAAACCCATGGGTCAATGATGTGTGTCCGACGCGGAGTCTTGTCACGATGACCTCCTCTCTTCTAGACTTTCGTATAGAAGAGGGCCATCGCGACACACCGTCCATGATGGACCGCAGCTAGTTCTGAGCAGGGGTCGAGACCCACTGCTCGTGCCAGGTGCGTAAGACTCCACGCCGAACATAACCCTTTAGATCTAAAAACATGACACCCAGACTCGCCTCCGGAGGCAGGCGTGCTGCCTCCTTGGGTGCCTGGTCCGCCAGTTCATTTCCTGGAAGACCAGCGTGACCAGGAATCCAGCAAAAGGCGAGCCGGGTGCTTAGTGAATCAATTTTTAAAATTTGCTCATGTATCATCTGCAGGAGGGGATTCCAGGAGTAGAGAGTGGACAATGCCAACAGAGCACTCATGGAATCCGTGCAGATGAGGACAGAACGGTGACTACTTCGGTATACAAAACACAAAGATTTAAAAATGGCATATAACTCAGCCGTAAAAACATTGTTTCTTTAGGTAAACCAAATTTAAAATTGGATCCTTCCACAACAAAAGCACATCCCACGGAGACGCCAGATTTAGAGCCATCAGAGTAGATGCGCTCAAATCCGTGAAAGCGAGTGGAGAGGAGCTCATTAAAGGTCCTCTCATATACAAAGTTTGGGGTGGTCGCTTTAGGGAACTTGGCAAGATCAAAATGGCATTTCGGAGGGCGTATCTTCCAGGGAGAAACTCGACCTGGTGATGTGGGGATAGCCTTTGGCAGGACTATCCCACACGTGTCGAAAACCGATAGCATCCGGATCCCAACCGGCCTTGTACTACGACATTTAGTTTCATACAAGACACGGTTAGGGGGATGAAACACAGGACGGTAAGCAACATTATTTGGCGTGCAATGCAGTTTCGACACGTAAGATGCCAGGAGATAAGACCGCCGGTAAGAAAGAGGGGGCTCACCGGCGTCGGCACAGATGCTGACGACTGGACTGGTACGAAAAGCACCAGTAGTCAGTCGAATGCCAGCATGGTGGACGCTATCGAGCATCTTTAACGCCGAGGGTCTAGCGGAACCATATACAAAACTGCCGTAATCAAGTTTTGATCTCACCAAGACTCTATAAAGGCGCATCAAGGTTTCCCTATCAGCACCCCAAGAGCGACCACTCACAACTTTAAGTAAATTCAAAGCTTTAACACACCTCGCTTTCAGGTCTTTGATGTGGGGAATCCAAGATTAGTTTAAAATCGAATAAAAGTCCCAGGAACCTTACGGTCTCGGAGACAGGTAAAACAACGTTGTTCATTAAAATATTGGGGGCTGGCTGTATTCCGCGTAATCTATGGAAGTGGACGACAGTCGTCTTGGCCGCAGAGAAACGAAAGCCATTACAAGATGCCCACAACCATAGATTGTTTACAGCGAGTTGTATCTGTCGTTCAGCCCTGTGGAGACTTGATGAACTACAATAAATTGCGTAGTCATCCACAAAAAGGCATGAACGAACAGGTGAGCGCACGTTGTCTACAATGCTATTTATCGCAATAGCGAACAACGTGCAGCTCAAAGGACTGCCCTGGGGCACCCCATTTTCTTGAATAAAATCATCGGATAAGGTGTTGTTTAACCTTACCCGGAAGTGTCTATCTGACATAAAATTAGCTAAAAAATAGGGAGGCTCCCCCGGAACCCCCAATTAAAAAGGTTTTTTAAGATGCCGTAACGCCATGTAGTATCGTACGCCTTCTCCAAATCAAAGAAAACCGCCAAAAGATGCTGTTTATGGAGAAAGGCATCACGAACAGCAGTCTCAAGACGGACGAGATGATCAACCGTGGATCGGTACGGCGAAAACCACATTGAATATTGGATAGCAGATTGCGGGATTCTAAACACCATATAAGTCGTTTATTTATCATTTTTTCTAATATTTTGCATACACAGCTAGTTAAGGCTATCGGTCTATAACTAGTTGGCTCTAATTTTTCCTTGCCACTTTTATATATTGGGATAACGGTTGCTTGCCTCCATAGTGTTGGGAATTGACGAGATTCCCAAACACAATTGTAGAGGACTAAGAGGAACGCCCGTCCAGCAGGGGACAGTTGGCGCAACATTTCATAATGGATATCATCCGGGCCAGAAGTTGTATTGCCCTCCTGGGACAGGGCATAAGTAAGTTCCTCTTTAGTAAAGGGGGAGTTATAATCCTCCCCCCGACTTTGGCCAATATCAATAGTAAGGCGCTCGATGCTCCGCTTATGCACCGCGAACTCGTTAGAGTAGCTCGCAGTGCTAGAAATAGGGGCGATATCGAGCACAATACATTGACGACCTCCGCAGGGGAGGAGACAAGCGAACCGTTAGACATGAGGGCAGGTACACTATTAATTGAATTTTTGCTACTACTTAATTTACGAATATTGTCCCAAACTTTAATTGTGGGAGTGGTAATTGTAAGGGTTGAAATAAACTTCTCCAAGACTCTCTTCTGCTTTCTCGAATAACACGGCGAGCTCGAGCGCGTAGAATTCGGAATGACTCCAGATTCTCTTTAGTGGGGCGTCGATGGAATAGACGTAGGGCCCTTCAAAGTTCAGAAATAGCCAGGCGACACTCCTCGTTCCACCAGGGAACAGGATGGTGGCGCGGATTTGGCGAGGATTTAGGGATGGAAGCCCTCGCCGCCGCGATGACCGTCGAAGTAAAATGCCCAGCCTTACCATCGACGTCAGGATGTCGGGAGTCACTAAATACGGCGAGCTCGCGGAATCTATCCCAGTCAGCACGTTTTAGCACCATTGGGGTATTCGCGCCGTACTGGGAGGATCTTTAAGAGGTGAAAGCAGAATTGGATAATGATCACTGCAACATAGGTCCGAGTGGACCTCCCAAAGGAAGTGAGCAGCGATCCCGGGACTACATAAGGTTAGGTCGATGGCAGAGGATACACCATTAAAGGTATAGAAGTATGTCTGGGTCCCGGTGTTCATTAACACCAGGTTTCCGAGACAAGAATATCCTCTACCATCCTCCCATGGGCGTCTGTAAAATGAAACCCCCACACCAGGTTATGCGCGTTAAAATCCCCCAAGATGATATAGGGGGCGGGAAGTTGTATAAAGAGGGCCTCTAAAGTCCTCTTAGGAACACGCTCACCCAGTGGGAGGTAAATGCAGCATATTGTTACTTCCAAAGGGAGGGAGACTCTGACAGCAATCACTTGGAGATCAGAAACAATATTAATATTCTTATGATATATAGTGCTTCGTACGAATATAGCCACACCTCCGCTAGCCCGATCAAAGAAAGGCTTGTCAGGTACGATACACATCGTACCCACGAAGCATCGGGTTGTCATTTGGGCGGAAGTGGGTTTCCTGCAAACACAAGATGGAGGATGCAGGGAAGAAATTTGTTGTTTAATTTCCTCTATACGCGCATAGAAACCCCTACAATTCCATTGTAGTAGCGTCATACTTAATTAATATAATATTTAGTTATCCTCGCAATACATGTCACTATCCTTTAATAATAAAAATTGGTTGAGGGCCTTTTTAGGTCCTCTTGCCTTTCCCAGTTTCTCCTGGACCTCCCGCTTCAGGAGAGGCTTCGTTTTATTTTGGAGAGACAGGGTAGTCGGATCCTTCCGCGAAGGCTTTGTTAAGGCCTTCGACGCTTTTTTAATATTTATTTCGGCGGTCACTCGCTGGTCCTTCTTTAAGGCACCAGTGGGACTCGCCTTAGCGGCCTCACCTGTTCCGCAACTCGTCCCCACCTCCGGAAGCACATAGGTGGGTGTGAGAGGCTCAACAACGGCCGCCCTTGTTTTAGTACCCCGAGGTGGGCTCGAGGGGATTTCCCGAGGTGGGCTCGGGGGGGTTCCCCGAGGTGGGCTCGGGGGAGTTCCTCGAGGAGGTCTCCTCGGTGGTATAGGTGGGGGAGACAACCGTTGTGGCGGTTTGGCCTCCTTTAAAAATTTAGGCGCCACAGAAGTTGGCGCGGGATCAACATAAGTGTCTCGAGAAGAGACCAATGGCACTGGTCGCGTTGGCTCCTTAGCAAGATTAACTGCGCAATGGCAGTTGGGACAGTTTATATTTTGACTGACAATCCGGCTATATGAAGTTTGAAATACCGAGCTTGACTTGATACGTATTCCTTGCGTTCCTGGGCATATGAGATCTTCTTTTCAGATTGTATCTCCAGGACTTTCTTCTCTACCTTCCATTTTGGACAGGCCCGAGACCAGGCGGAATGCGGACCCTTGCAGTTGACGCAGTATTTAGGAGACTCGCATGGTGTTTCGTGAGCCTCATGTCCACAATCCGCACAGGTTGGCTTACCACGGCATCGCAGCTTCGTATGCCCAAATTCCTGGCACTGAAAACAGCGCCGAGGGTTAGGGACATACGGCCGGACCCTGAGCACGTGGAAGCCTGCTCGGACCTCCTTCGGAAGGGTAGGAGTCGCAAATGTTAGGATATACGTATCCGTATTATTTTCTTGTCCATTCTTTTTTGTGACAATACGGTACACTTCGGTGACATGATGGGGGAAAGCTCCTCACAGATCTCCTCAATGCCTACGCAGTCGAGGTCGAAACAAGTGACCACTCCCTTGCAAACATTGAGGAACCCGTGAGGTTCCACCTTTACCGGTATTGAAGCCGTATTACTCGACGGTATTTCAGTAATAGCCATAATGTTGGAGGACTGGACGTCAGTTACAGTCTGTATTAAAATAGTGCCATCACGCAATTTCCTTATAGAGACGTTAGATTTTGCTGCACCATTTATCGCTATTTAGAGGATAAATGGGCTGACGCGCTTAAGGTTTCCATTGGCATCGTCTCGAGACATCACCAGGAAGCGGGGCTGGGGCCTCACCATTTCCTGGGTTTCCACAGTGACAGGGCTTGACGGCCTTACCCGTTTCCGCCTCTTATCAATATTATGCCCCTGTGAGGGCCGGGCAGTGAGGTGCCAGCAGAAATTGGCAGTACGGTGCTAGCGGTGACAATGTTATTGACCATGCCGTATTTGGGGACAACCTACACAATACTCGGATCGTAGACCCAGGGTGATCCAAGTTGGTTCTACCACATATGGCCCTGTTAACTGTCCCGACGAGAGGCTCTATACGACGCTAGACATGACAACCTTCGCATAGAGCATCGCCGAGACAGAGGTCATCGCAGCAAGTGGGTGTAGGAAAGTGCCAATTTTACGTCCGGGCCCTCATGAACGCAACCGATCTTTTCCCAAAGTAGGGTACCCGGTTCATCCCTAAGGCCCTTCTACTAAGGTATTGCAACTGGCGCACTTTCATTCAGGAGCTCAAGGCAGTGGTATCCAATAATAAACAGAGAATATCCGGGGTAGTAGCTAAGGTCGTCAACGGAAAGGCCAAAGGCCTCTGTGCAGGATGAACGGTGGGGAAAGGAAGAAAAAGGTAAGGGTAGATAAAGCGAAGGGGGAAGAGTGAAAAAAAAGGGGGAAAGTGAAGGAAGAAGAAAATGATGTGAAAGGAAAGATATAGGATAGGTTTGTCCCACACGAGGTACGTCCTGCACAGAAGCCTCCCCTTTTAGTCGCTTCTTACGACAAGCAGGGGTTACTGCGGGACTATTCTAAACCCCGCCCACAGGTTTTTTTTTTTTAATTGTGTGTTTGTTCAAAATCAGACTTTTCCTTCTGTAAGTTCCAAAAGCTGCCTTCTCCACTATGAAAATGTTTATAGCTTTTTATCGGTATCAATAATTTACTCAGAGCATTGTTAGAAATATTCTTTAGTGGCATAATTTACATTAAAACCGCACAGAATAGATTTTTGAGTAAACAATGACTGGATATAAGTTTTTCTTGAATACTGAACAAAAAATGGATAAGCCAGGTTATGAAACCTATAGTTTCTGAGATATTGGCAAATATATGAATACAATTGTGTGATCTTTAGTTGTAAAGAGATACTCAACTGTTAACGCAACAATTCTATAGTGCCATAGAGTAAGTAAATATCTCAAATAGTAGGATGTTTTATCCTTCCAACCTCTTAGACGAAATATCTTTGTATAGCAATGATCATTTTAAACTCAATAGTTACTTCTTTTTTTTTAGCATCCCACCTTACTACCCGATTGGAAGTCAACATTTTAATACGAAGTGTTAGCCCTTGTATATCCATTATCGATTTGTTTTTATTGGTCCAAATATAAATATGAGGACTTTAATTCTTTAAAGACTTCTGTGCTGGCGGCCGGGGTTCAATCCTCGATCTCGGCAAAGATTTATCTGATTACCAAACCCTTCCTTCACCTCTGACAAGACTTCTTGTGAATGTGGGGAATGCCAGACCTCCACCTTGGTTTGGATCCCACGTTAAACTGTAGGTCCTCCATTTCATCTCACAATCACCCTACCATTACACATTAGCGTAAGTGCGTATAACCCAAATGGGTAGTAAGACGTGGTGCTTAATAATAATAATAATAATATATAAATATATAATTCTTTAAAAATAAAATTATAAAATTTAAAACCATGGTAAAAAAAGTTTTAAGTAAATATAGTGCACTTTTTGCTCAAATTTGCTAGTGTATATGTAGTGTATATGTGTATATGTAATGCTTGACATATATTACGGGGTTTTTTTAAAATTAAATATCTCCTTTTAGACAATGGAGCGAGAAAGTCTGTGCGGAGATCCGTACCATTTATTTTATTTGGGTTTTCTTTCTCTTATGCGAGTTTGTCAACATGAAAAATAGAATTATAATTATTTTAAAATAATTTCATTGCAGGCCAAACACTTCAACTTCTACTATAAGCACCTTTTCAGCTCAAAGCACTGCTTTCACTCCAGGCGCAACCATTTCCAAGGAGGTTTAAAAAGAGAAGTCACATTCTGGTTATGGGATTAAGGAATGTTTCAAATATATTGCATCCCTTAATTTGATTGTAGTTAAATTATTATAAAATTCATCTACTGCAGTATTTTATTGGTTTATCACAATGCATCTTATTATTACAGAATGCGGGAACAAGTACGCCGCCGTTACACATTAATTTTGTATTTTATCTGTAAAGACAGCCGGCCATTCCATGTAGTCACTGGCCAAGGTTTCTGAAGAATGCTGAAGAAAGTAGCTCCAGGCTACAAAGTTCCGTCGGAGAAGAGCTTTAAATTGCTGCTGGATGAAAAGTACAAGGCATTGCAGAATTTATATGTAAAAAAGATTGAATATGTAAGTGAAAGACCACGTTTTGAGCGAAAAAATGACGATGAAGAGCTTTCTTGGTGTCACCATACACCATTTACAAGATAATTTCCCTCCTGAATTTGGTAAATTCTCAAGTGAATTTGTTGAGACCAAAATAAACCATACATCAATATTTTCCTTACACGTTGAGTTGAGTGCACTATTAGCTAGTGCTATGTTAAGTATATAGTTTTATTTTTATTAGGGACTTAGTTTGAATCTGAGTTACTGGCAACAAAAGAATTGATTGGCCACCACACAGGTCATAAGCCTTACCAATAATCTCTGCGCCATCCGAGAGTGGAATATCCCACTAGAAACAAATGTAGCAGTTGTTACCGAAAATGGGGCGAATATGGTCTCTGCCATCAACTTAATTGAAGATCTGAAGACAACATTCTGCTTGCCACACTTCACCAGTGCGAAGTATGATACATCCTTATGTGACAATTATTGAAGTTTGAGAGTGTCAAATGTGTAAAAGGCAGTGTTATTGTAAGTGACCAAATCCGTAACAATTAGAATGAAACTGACGTAAAATGTTTGTTTCAGACGTGAAGACGCGGTGCAATTTGGTTTTGTATATGTTGGAGAGCTACCTGGAACTCCAAGAATTGGTGAACCTTATTCTCAGTCCAGAACTTACAAAAGATCAAGTAGCTATAATTTTTTGATATGTTATATAGGTCAATCCCGTGGTTCAGAATACAAATTGTTGACCTACCTTTCCTTGTGCGCTCGCTGTGGCACGCCAAAAACCGACGAAATTCCGGTAGTTTTTCAATTTATTGATCATTGATCATATCTTTTTACTAATGCATCTTAGAGAGAAAAATTGTGATTCAAAGTGGTAGAATATTAAATTTGCTACAACTTTTGTATGCAAAGTTTATTTGTAGAACTATTATGTAAACAGTTAAGCAGCATCAAAGTTGAAACATTTTTGTAAAAATGCTACTTTTTAAAATTGTTGTCGAGTTTTTTTATTATATCTCCAGAACAGTACGTCGTAGAGAAAAAGTCGTATAAAAGTTGTAGGACATTAAATTTTCTATAAGTTTAATACCAAAAATAATTGTCTGGGAATAAACAAAGGAGCTACACTGCTCTGAAAGGTTTTAAGGTGAATATCTACGCTAATTTGAGTGGGGGAATGAACTCGAATGTATATTTCACTTTGACTGCGTAAATTGTGTATCCGATATATTCGACCCACAGTTTTGTAATAAACTTTTGTGAAAATCTAATTGTATCCACTGAATTATATCCACACTGGAATTGTATCCATTCCGACAGTTTTGTAATACACTTTGTGAAACTGATATATCCAAAACTATCCACTCTGAATGGTATCCATTCCGACAGTTTTGTAATACACTACTTTTGTGAAAATCCTGAATTATATCCACAAAAACTGGAATTATTTCCACTCGGAATGGTATCTATTCAGACAGTTTTGAAATATACACCTTTAAGAGAAAACCCGAATCATATCCACAAATGGCCGGCTTCAGGTTTAACAGAAGGAACGTTTAACCTTAAAACTTTGTCACACTTCTGGTGAGGGCAGCAGGATGGAATCTTTTTAACTTACTACTTGTATACTATAGTGAAGCCAAATCAGTATGTTAATTCAATCAAATTATTTAAATAAGTTTAAGTAATTATTTGAAATTCGTAGACTTCTATAAATTTGCCAACATTACATATAATATTAAAAAGCATAGCGTTCTAAATTATTTCTAATTTCCAATTAAACACATTGCTGTAATTAGTTTTTATTTTACCTAACATGTATTGTAGGGTAAGGGATGTGCTGAAGAGGATGTACGTATCCTATATCAGACGGTCCTGCTCGATTATACACTTTAGGCCAGGGGAACAGAGGTTAAACATATGAACATTAGGCGCACCTTTTAGAAAATATAAACAAATTGCTTGCAGTCAACATTGATAACATTTAACTCTATTTTACTGTTATTTATAGATATTGACTATATTTGTATTAATACCATCAGTGTTCACCATAGTTTTTAATTTTTCATTGAAGATGCTTCAAAAATTCATTTGTAATCAAATCGATATATGTGAATTTAAACTAAGTTTGTCATTAGTGCTATAATTCTCTTTTCAAGCGAGTTGTAAAAGTATTTTCTTGAACATGGAAGTATTACTTCCCTTTAAAGATGGCAGTGCATACTAGAACATTAATTTGCAACATTATTTAAATGGTAAGATTTTTTTTCAGGACAATATATTTTAGAGCGTGTATCGACTTCTATAATTTTAAAAAGACAAACCTTTTATTTTATTTGCCAACAGACATTAGCCACTATGTTAAAAAAATGAATATTGAAAATCTAGCTTTAATTTATTCAAACCCAGTGGGAAATGAGTCACTTTTGATGAATTCTGGCAAGAATTTTATTAATGTGAAGTACTGCTTTGCTCACTTGCTATGCTCAGTGAGCTCTAGTGATGGGAAGAATCGAGTAACAGTAGTCGACCATAGATAAAGGATAGTATAGATCGATATCTCCTATGTATCGAGTATGAACAGTTTTCAAACCTGCCCGTTGGCGCCACATTCAAATGTATTGTTGGCGGGTTTTTTTCGTTATATTGCTTTCATATTATTAACTAAAACCAGGAATTATACTATGTAACTATGTATGTATATATATTGCAATGATAGTGATTTGGACCCCCTCATATATTAAAAAAGTCATGGATCAAGTGCATTTTTCTTTAAAGTATTGTATGTAAAATATTCTTTTAATACTTCATCCATGGAGAATTAAGCGCTTTTCAGAACTAATGACAAAGGATTGCTCCATTAAAACTTATATATTTTCTTTCAAAAAATCAACTCCGTAGTATTTAACAAAAAAGCAAGTGACGCTAGCTCCCTCTACCCAATAGGAAGCTAGCCTTCACGACACTTGTCGCCAGGACACTTTCGATTAGTTGGTTTTGACACTGGTCGCGAGTGGTCCAAGGGGCAAGGGGTAGGTCATATATAAGCCGTTTGTGCGTATGAACACACACAGTTCCAGTAGAATAAATATATAAGTAACACAAAATATTGACAGTGCAACTAACTGAAATCCATAGAGTACACAGAAAATGTTACAATTTTCATTGAACTACAGATTATTTCTCTGTATCATATAAAATTATATTTTCAGTTCCGAAGATAAAAATCACTTTAATAAATCGTGTGCAACATTAAAGTTCTTATTTATTCAATTAAGATATCACATAGTTCCATAACGTATAATTGGTGCTCGATCACGGGGCTATAAATACCAATTATCTCACAATACAAATTTAGTACGCAATTATATAACCGAAATACCGTACCACTTTAATTAGTGTTCGATCACGGGGCAATTATCAGCTAATTAAGTGGTATCACTTCAAACGGCCACCATCGCCAATGAGAATCTTTATAATCGACACCCAACACGGACCGATTAATTTCATATCGTTACAATATTTCATTTTAAATATTTAAAACATATACTTTTTTCAGTTATTAGTAAGATGTATATAATTTTATATATATTTATATAATAATTATATTTATATTTAATTATAATATATTTATGTAAATATTATAATAAATTAGACTATATTTATATACTTCTTAATAACAACCGACTAAAAGCGTCAGTTTCTATGGCAACCAAGTAGATACATTTAAACCCACAAAAACAAATTAGAAAAAATGGGGAGAAACATAAATATGAATAAAAAATAATTGTACCTCATAAAAATTTGAATTGGGGGTTTTATCCCCTTATCGTAACTCATCTAAAAATGATAGAGATGTGATTTCTTCACTCAAATTGATCTTTTTTTTTTTAATTACCAATCTAATTTGGCCTGGCATCTTACAATTTTAAATCCAGGCCTTATTTACAGAGTATCAAAAACATTTCCTATTATTGTACAGTATCCCATTTTATTATAAACAGGTTTTGGCTCCTATAGTACCTATCTCCGAGATACAATTTCATTCACCAGTTGGTCTGCCCCGGGTATATTACTTCCCCGGTACCCACCTCCACTGGTCACCCCATTAGACCCGGATTCTCATCCCAGTCCGACGGTGCGCCCAGCAGCTGTGAGCATTCCCCTATCCACCACCTGGGGAGGCGCCCTTACCGGAGTTGATGCTCCACCTACACTTAAGTGCAACCACTTCCTTAATTACCTTCCCTGGAATTGTTTCTCCTAACCTACCCATTCCTTTCACCCTCCCTTCCCTATCCTATCCTATTCTAATCTTATCTAGCCTTACAACTAGCTAACCTAAATAACTTATAGCCCTCCGGGGATATCCATTGCCCCGCTGGTACAAGGGGACTGCAGAGCAGCCACTTATCTCCGACTTGACGCCTAGAGCCCTTACAAGACCTAATCCTACTCTTCTTGTTTCCAATAAGAGGGATCTGCAGTCACAGGATTCCCCTCATGCGTCGCGTTTCTTTCCCATTTATCGGCTGGAATGATGATCCCTCGGAAATAACAGGGTTATCTCAGTAAACCTCCGGATCGATCAGCCGACTGGTATGCCAGTCCCACAAGACTTCGTGTTTGCCACTTCCTGGCATCTCTACTTGTTCATCATGGAAGGTTGTATACCAATAGTTCCACAAAACAATCTTCCCCTTTCCCTATAATCCCCGCTGAGACATCACCTGCGTCCGTCTCAGTCCCGCTTCCCGTGTTTCTGTCCTCGTCATTGTCTCCTTCTTCGTCACTATCCCTGTCACTGACCTCTCCCCCCCTTTCTTCTCTGGCCCTCCGTCTGTTTAGCCTTTGTCTCAATCCTCGTCTTGATCAAATTGATCTGATAAAATGTACTTTATAAATATAAATATATATTTGGGGGGCTCCTGCCCTTACCATAACGCCTCACCTAAAATTAATAGCTATGCCATACTAAATTAGTTAGAATAAAGTGTAGGGCCCGCTTTCTAAGAAAAATACTTAAGGGGAGGTTTTGCTCACCTAAAAATGATAGATGTGATTTCTTCACTAAAATGGTTCAGATAAACTGCACTTTATACAAATTTAACTTTTAAGGGACTTCTGCCCCCATGGACATAACTCCTCACCTGAAAATGAATGAGGAGATATTTGGTAGAATAATTCAGGTAAGGTGCTCTTTAGGGAAAGTTGGACACACACAAACATATGAGCCATATTGGTGATGAAGACTCACTTCTTATGAACAAATGACTATCAGCATCGCCATCTTAGCTTCCATGGCAATCATTTGAGGTGGGGATGTAGGCGACGTGAGAAAAGTCCAGTGTTTTTGTAATTTTTGTATCAAACCTTTTATTGAGCCAAATAAAAAAATTATTTCTTCAGTAGAAACATACGAGTTAATTCTTCTTCACACGGTGATACCAACAGTTTCTAAACATATCTCAAGAGAATAACGCATTATCTAATAAACTTTTTAAATAAATGAAAATGTTTGTGATATAATGCCTTTATTTTCGTTACAGATATTCAACAACAGCTGTTGATATTAATATGTGAAAATGATTTAATGAAGCAATATTTTATTTATTTGGGTCAAAAAATGTTTTAATATAAAAATAAAAAAATACTGGACTTTTCTCAAACCCCCTCCACCCCGTCTTGAACACATAAAAGAATGTAATATGTAACCATTCTGAGGTAGTACGTGCCCTCTACGTTTTGATTATTTTGCAATCTTATAGGTATCGGAGCTCTTTTTTCTTCCTTCAAGCCGGTGAAAAGTGTAATATGTAACCATTTTGAGGTATCCACTGCAATTTCTCTAGGTACTATATTTTAATGTTTAATGAAGAATGAAAATAAGACAAAAGCAAGTTTTCTCGGCCCCATGTATTGTTCACTAGTAGCTATTGCTACAATTTATAATTCAGAATGGAAAGAGTCACTATATACAGCTAGTAATCGAATGGAAAAGTCACTATATACAGCTAGTCAATCAGAATGGGAAGTTCACTATATACAGCTAGTCAATCAGAATGGGAAAGAGTCACTATAACAGCTAGTCAATCAATGGAAAGAGTCACTATATAATTAGTCAATCAGAATGGGGAAAGAGTCACTATATATCTAGTCATCAGAATGGAAGAGTCTATATACATCAGTCAATAGAATGGAGAAAGAGTCACTATATACATCTAGTCAATCAGAATGGGGAAAGAGTCACTATATAAGTAGCAATCAGATGGAAGAGTCACTTATCAAGTCAATCAGAATGGGGAAAGAGTCACTATATACATCTAGTCAATCAGAATGGAAAGAGTCTATATACAGCTAGTCAAACAGAATGGGGAAAGAGTCACTTAAAATCGCTCACTCAGATGGGAAAGTCACTGATACACTAGTCAATCAGAATGGGGAAAGAGTCACTATATACATCTAGTCACTAAGAATGGGAAAGAGTCACTATATAATCTGTCACTCAGAATGGGGAAAGAGTCACTATATACATCTAGTCAATCAGAATGGGGAAAGAGTCACTAGATACATCTAGTCAATCAGAATGGGGAAAGAGTCACTAGATACACTAGTCAATCAGAATGGGGAAAGAGTCACTATATACATCTAGTCAATCAGAATGGGAAAGAGTCACTAGAGACATCTAGTCATCAGAATGGGGAAAGAGTCACTAGATACATCTAGTCAATCAGAATGGGGAAAGAGTCACTAGAACATTATCACTCAGAATGGAAGAGTCACTAGATACATCTAGTCAATCAGAATGGGGAAAGAGTCACTATATACATCTAGTCAATCAGAATGGGGAAAGAGTCACTATATACATCTAGTCAATCAGAATGGGGAAAGAGTCACTAGATACATCTAGTCACTCAGAATGGGAAAGAGTCACTATATACATCTAGTCAATCAGAATGGGAAGAGTCACTATATAATCTAGTCAATCAGAATGGAAAGATGACTAACTATGAAAACTACTTAAAACTAATATAAGTACAAAGTTGAACACACTGAGCATCTATTTGGGATTCAAATATTAATTCAGGCTTCAGAGACTGCCTGACATGAGACTAGATATTAATTTTAAAACAAAAATAGATATCAATAGTGGTAAATAAAAATAAAGTGAGTTGGGTCTCAGCTCCTGACCTGAGCATGTCCGGCCTCTTGTGAGATAATTTTGTTGGAGACTGAGCGCTACGTGTGGATTTAGTAAGTACCCCACTCACCAGGCATCTGTTACACCCTCTGTTACCTCATAGTAATAGGCCACTCAAAATACTACAAGGAAGGGAGGGTATAAGCTAACATACAAAATAACGAGAAACAGCGTTAGCAAGAGTTAAAAGTAAGAATAATAGTTTATTGAATAATATGACAATAGTTCACGTGGCCTTAAGGGTCAATCTGTGGTTAGAAAACATTGTGCAACATATAATTTCAACGAGAAACAAAGGAATAGCAGGCAGAGTCAAATTGACCTAGTTTACTATAAAGAAGGAAAATTATGAACAGTAAAAAACTTTATGAGCCCCCCCCTTTTTTTTGTTAAGAAAACATCTGAGTTTCTACAGACAAAAAGGAAACATATTTACTGAAAAGGTTATGTTTTTATAAATATCACATTTTAAACTAACACAAGAGTTTGACTTCAGACCTTAAGCTAAAACTCTCGTGGTACTACTTGAAATGGCATCATCAAAGTCTTGAACGAAATTGCAACATAAATGAAAACTAACAATGGTTACAGAGTTGACATTCATCTTAGAAGATTTTGCATAGTTTTAAAGTTTATATAAGACAAATAGCAAATTTTACGTTACATAAATATTAGATAGAAAACAAATGAATGAATTTTAATGATTTTTAACAAAATCTAAGTGCACCTACAACAAAAATTAGTTGAGCACGAACAGCAATTATTAGAATATTACAAATGAATTAATGATGGAAGCGCCCAAGAGGCGACACCAAAATAATACGTTTTCTAAGTTAAAGTTCTTTTTAGAAATACTCATACTTTAACGAAAATTACAAGTCTATCTCTGAAATTAAAAAAATAGAGTCATAATATTTATGAGCTATAGCTTCAATATTTAAATAACAATTATGAAGATTTACACAGTTTTACTACTTTCCTGGTAGAGTCCATTTTCAGGAACCATCGTCTTCTGGTGATATCTAATTTTAATAGTCCATAAAGTTACAATAGTCCACCCACAGTAGTGCCAATTTCAAGAGTCAACACTTCCTTCAGCATCACCATGTTTTATAGCGGCTAGTTGTTAAGGGAGAAAAGGAGGGAGAAGTCCAACCTTCCGGTGACGTCACCTTGGTGTAGCGCTGCATTCAGTTCGACACGTACACCATTTCTCTTCCCGCTCTCTGATTGGTTATCACGTCTCCATCAAGATCACCTGTGGTTTGTTGATGGTGATCTTTTTAACTGGAGTGGCTGATGACATAGGTGATCAGGCGATGATTTGGTGGTTGGTTCCACCCTCCGCAAGAGGGCAGCTAAGTCCAAGCCCACGTCGAGTGTGTTGTCCCGGTAGACTCCCATCAGATTACTTTTGAGCAGGCAGACTGGAACATCAGATGTTGAGACACCACGGCAGATTTGCCCCACTCGTCGAATTAGGACGTGTTGATGTTAGGCCAGGCTTGAAGGGTGTGCAGGTCAGAAGATTCAGAGGGTAAGTACATAAACAGTTTATATAGAAGTGAGTTGATTGTGTATTATAATGTTTTTATATAGTTATAGGCTACATGCAACTAGAATAGAGAAGAGTTCTATTCCAGGAGGTATAAGTAAATGTCGACGTTTTTCGAAGTGGGTAGTATGAATTGAAAGATAATTTATGCTTGCAGGTTAACATGGGGTGGGGTGGGGTCGCATAATTGTAACATACCCTAATGTTCACCTTCCGGATCCTACCATGCAGACTCAATGCTCCCTGAAATAAAGTTTTGGTTACAAACTATTTTAAAGAGACCCTATAATAATGCAAGCTAAGCCTAGTAAGATATAAAAGCTGGTTACTTCTTTTCACAATTTAGCTATTGAAAGTTAGATCTAAAAAAAATATACAATTGAATTAAATTAGATTTACAAAAATATTAAATTGTAATAAGTCAAACAAATTATTATATCATGCAAACACAAAAAATTGTTTCAATATTTCAATATGAACTAGTCTGCTAGTGGCATCAAATATAAGGTTAGAATAATACTAACAAATATGAAAAAGTAAATCATGTTAAATCATTTAAACATAATCCACAAAGCTTGGCGGGCCGCTGATTTAATGGGCCTAATTTAGCTTATAGACGATGGGAAAGCACAGTGAAAGTGCTTTCCCCTTTCCACCTTCAGTCCATCTGGCAGATATTTAAACCTCAAGCACATGTCATGTCACCTCTTCCCAATCTTGTATATTCAGATAGTGTGAGAAACCAACAAATTATGTGTAGCCTTTTTTTATTTATTTTAACTTAATTAGGATAGTTATTATGTGTAGTCACAAAACTATCAGACCTAGTTAATACATATATTGACTTTTCTTCCTTGCCTTGCATAGAACCAATAAAACACTGTGCTTAAGTGTGTCAGTAGCCACTCATGCTGTCAAAATTAATGGAATTTAAATAAATTTTGATCGACTGATTTGCTAACTTGTAAAGTCACAGTTATTCTAGACAGCTTATAGCATAATAATGCTAGGTGTAAGTGAAAAGGAAATTATTATAGACAATAATAGCATAAATACACTCTGACAACCATCAAGAGAACTATACGATCAGTCTAGAGCAACACCTTGTCATTTCTTATGAATGGGTTTTATTTATTTTTTATATTTTATTCAGAGTACTTAATTTGCACTTTCTGAACCTCAGGTTTTTCCTTCGACCACCGGCTTACTAGGCCTGTCGTGGCCTACACCTGGGTAGCGGGGCTGCCACCTACAGGTTCCAGGTAAACCTTGTTGTGGTGGTAGCCTTCACTCACTGAGGCTATAGGTGCTGACAATGACTCAGCTCTTCGTCCCCCACCCTCACACTCTCAGCCCGCCAGGCTTGGAGCCAACTGTCCAGGCCCTGGTACAAGCTTGTTGGTTTTAGCCCTGACCAGCCTCCTGTCACTGTCTGCACTGACCTGGCTATCGCTGGGGTTCTATCCAACCTCCACCAGACTGCTCAGGCCCCGGGGTACACCACTTGGCAGTGAGGACAGGATTGAGTAGGAGAGGCTAAGTGAGGCCCTCTAGGTAGTCTCCTTGTATTGCGCATCACTACCCCATCTATATAGAATGGTGGAGAGATAGAGGAAGATGTAGGCGCTCTAGCAAGCGGACACAGGCTGGAAATGTTGAGGATGACTTTCTGAATCAACTCATTATATCAGCACACGACTTATAAACTATCTAAAATTTATAACAGTCACACCACCCAGTCCTCGGCCGTTAATTTATTCACTATTCATGAGGGTATTATTTCCTTGTTACAATGAATTTTGAGCAATTTTTCTTGTGTTATACAAAGGCTCTATTGCCTCGTGATCTGAAGTGTTTCATTAAATCTTGTGGAATGTGTGCTAAGGATAATCAGCGAGAACCATTTGTGCTATTTCATATGCCCAATATATTTTTTATTTTCAAGCAAATTACTATTTTGTGATTTATGACAGCTACTCTAACAGCCAAAATATATTTTAAAATTTCCTGTCTTCTTCAGAGCCAATTTCCAAATTTCCAGTAACTATATTACAAACATGATTTGATTAAGGTTGCAACTTAATGTAATAAGATTTTTAGACACACAAACATTTTGAAAGACTATGATGGATTTAAAAGGATTTCAGCCTAAAGTAATGACCTATTTGGTTGTGCATTCCAAGCTAGATTGCAATGAGATCATATTGAGACACTAAAGGATCATCTTGCTCCAGTACAATTTAAAATTGTAGTGAGAGACATTCTTTCTTTAGTTCTTCTTTCTTGAACATAATTGAATTCTTGTATATGCGCATAAGCATGACTCAATTTGGGCTGAAGATAAAAGTGTGATAAAAGGGTGGAAGACACCAAAATTACACGGTGACTTTGAGAATTTTTATTAGTAGGCTCAACTGTGTTAAAGAGATTAGTGGGGAGTACTAAATGTAAGAAAAATGTTATTTTGACTATTGTAAATTAAAGTTGCGTATTATTTTAGTGAATATTGCAGAAATTTAATCAAATTCCTTGATTTCCCCGTATTCCAAGCCACTCGACTTACTACCCTGTTAGACCTTGACCAAATTTTGCAAGGTATCATATCCTAGAGAGCAGAGTTTATGATAACTCAGCTGTGGATTTACAAGGACTCAAAAAACTGAAGAAAAATGAATGAAAACAATAAAAAAAACAATATCACTGTTAAAATGATATTATAACTAAAGCTATATTCTAGGGTAGCTTATTTATTGATTGTGGGTCTGATTTCAATACAAAACTAGATATTTCTCATCGCTTAAAATGTGCTTGTGCATTGAAAGACTCGTCTCTAGCTAGATAATTGCATCTCAGTGTGGATTCAGCAAAGAATATAATTTGACAGTATTTGTTGAGAAACACACAGAATTCAGGGCTGTCTAGTTTTTTCCACAATATATTGGCTGTTACTTGTAATCTTACAATTAGGCCTACAAGTCAAAATATCAGTACCTTCTATTACAATTAACTTAATGTAATGTATTCACTCGCATGATCAATGCTTGGTATATCCACACAATCTTGTCGAGCATGTTAATTTATCAGGTAACAACATTGCAATGAGGGCTGCAGGAACTGTAACCTTGGAATAGGTCGATCACAGCCGTCTTGCGGGTAGATACATTTAGCATCTTTATGTAGCAACAATATCAATATAAAGCTTACATGTTTTGAACAAACTTGACAAAATATTATTTTACCATCACTTGTGAGATTAAGGTACTCTTGAATCCACTACTCAAATACTACCCTTTTCAAATATTTAAATGTAATGAATAAAATGATAAAGTATTAGCAAAATGGTAGAACACAAATAAAAGAAAAGACACTAACACATATTTACACACACTTCAATATTTTGATGCTATTAAAGCACCTTCCTCAGGAAGTAGTGGTAACTAGACTGAAAAGGATGTTGTCTTCATTGAGGAAGTTGCTTTAATAAAAGGTTGGAGGAGTATGGTGTGGCCTCGGGAAGGTTGGAGGAGTATGTTGTGGCCTCGGGAAGGTTGGAGGAGTATGTTGTGGCCTCGGGAAGGTTGGAGGAGTATGTTGTGGCCTCGGGAAGGTTGGAGGAGTATGGTGTGGCCTCGGGAAGGTTGGAGGAGTATGGTGTGGCCTCGGGAAGGTTGGAGGAGTATGTTGTGGCCTCGGAAAAGTTGGAGGATTATGTTGTGGCCTCGGGAAGGTTGGAGGAGTATGGTGTGGCCTCGGGAAGGTTGGAGGAGTATGTTGTGGCCTCGGGAAGGTTGGAGGAGTATGTTGTGGCCTCGGGAAGGTTGGAGGAGTATGGTGTGGCCTCAGGAAGGTTGGAGGAGTATGTTGTGGCCTCGGGAAGGTTGGAGGCGTATGGTGTGGCCCCAGGAAGGTTGGAGGAGTATGGTGTGGCCTCAGGAAGGTTGGAGGAGTATGTTGTGGCCTCAGGGAGGTTGGAGGAGTATGTTGTGGCCTCGGGAAGGTTGGAGGAGTATGGTGTGGCCTCGGGGAGGTTGGAGGAGTATGTTGTGGCCTCGGGAGTGAGAGTGTTGCTCGGAAGGTTGGAGAGTATGTTGTGGCCTCGGGAAGGTTGGAGGAGTATGTTGTGGCCTCGGAAGGTTGGAGGAGTATGTTGTGGCCTCGGGAAGGTTGGAGGAGTATGTTGTGGCCTCGGGAAGGTTGGAGGAGTATGGTGTGGCCTCGGGAAGGTTGGAGGAGTATGGTGTGGCCTCGGGAAGGTTGAGGAGTATGGTGTGCTCAGGAGTTGGAGGAGTATGGTGTTTCCTCGGGAAGGTTGGAGGAGTATGGTGTGGCCTCAGGAAGGTTGGAGGAGTATGGTGTGGCCTCGGAAGGTTGGAGGAGTATGGTGTGGCCTCAGGGAGGTTGGAGGAGTATGTTGTGGCCTCAGGGAGGATTGGTAGGAGTAGATGTTGTGGCCTCGGGAAGGTTGGAGGAGTATGTTGTGGCCTCGGGAAGGTTGGAGGAGTATGGTGTGGCCTCAGGGAGGTTGGAGGAGTATGTGTGGCCTCAGGGAAGGTTGGAGGAGTATGTGTGTGGCCTCAGGGAAGGTTGGAGGAGTATGGTGTGGCCTCGGGAAGGTTGGAGGAGTATGGTGTGGCCTCAGGAAGGTTGGAGGAGTATGTTGTGGCCTCGGGAAGGTTGGAGGAGTATGTGTTGGCCTCGGAAGGTTGGAGGAGTATGTTGTGGCCTCGGAAGGTTGGAGGAGTATGTTGTGGCCTCGGGAAGGTTGGAGGAGTATGTGTGGCCTCAGGAAGGTTTGGGGAGTATGGTTGTGGCCTCAGGAGGTTGGAGGAGTATGTTGTGGCCTCGGGAAGGTTGGAGGAGTATGGTGTGGCCTCGGAAGGTTGGAGGAGTATGTGTGGCCTCGGAAGGTTGGGAGGAGTGTAAGTGGTGTGTGGCCTCAGGGAGGTTGGAGGAGTATGTTGTGGCCTCGGGAAGGTTGGAGAGTATGTTGTGGCCTCGGGAAGGTTGGAGGAGTATGTTGTGGCCTCGGGAAGGTTTGGAGGAGTATGTTGTGGCCTCGGGAAGGTTGGAGGAGTATGTTGTGGCCTCGGGAAGGTTGGAGGAGTATGGTGTGGCCTCAGGGAGGTTGGAGGAGTATGTTGTGGCCTCGGGAAGGTTGGAGGAGTATGGTGTGGCCTCGGAAGGTTGGAGGAGTATGGTGTGGCCTCGAGGAAGGTTGGAGGAGTATGGTGTGGCCTCAGGGAGGTTGGAGGAGTATGTTGTGGCCTCGAGTGAGAGATGTGTGGCTCGGAGGTAGAGTATTTTGTGCCTCGGGAAGGTTGGAGGAGTATGGTTGTGGCCTCGGGAAGGTTGGAGGAGTATGGTGTGGCCTCAGGAAGGTTGGAGAGATGTGTGGCCTCAGGAGGTTGGAGGAGTATGTTGTGGCCTCGGGAAGGTTGGAGGAGTATGTTGTGGCCTCGGGAAGGTTGGAGGAGTATGTTGTGGCCTCGGGAAGGTTGGAGGAGTATGTGTGGCCTCAGGGAAGGTTGGAGGAGTATGTTGTGGCCTCGGGAAGGTTGGAGGAGTATGTTGTGGCCTCGGGAAGGTTGGAGGAGTATGTTGTGGCCTCGGGAAGGTTGGAGGAGTATGGTGTGGCCTCGGGAAGGTTGGAGGAGTATGGTGTGGCCTCAGGGAGGTTGGAGGAGTATGTTGTGGCCTCGGGAAGGTTGGAGGAGTATGTTGTGGCCTCGGGAAGGTTGGAGGAGTATGTTGTGGCCTCGGGAAGGTTGGAGGAGTATGTTGTGGCCTCGGGAAGGTTGGAGGAGTATGTTGTGGCCTCAGGGAAGGTTGGAGGAGTATGTGTGGCCTCAGGTAAGGTTGGAGGTAGTATGTTGTGGCCTCAGTGGAGAGGTTGGGAGATGTTGGATGGGCCTCGGAGGTTGAGGAGTATGTGTGCCAGGAAGTATGGAGATATGTGGCCTCAGGAAGGTTGGAGGAGTATGTGTGGCCTCAGGAAGGTTGGAGGAGTATGTGTGGCCTCGGAAGGTTGGAGGAGTATGGTGTGGCCTCAGGAAGGTTGGAGGAGTATGTTGTGGCCTCGGGAAGGTTGGAGGAGTATGGTGTTGTGGCCTCGGAAGGTTGGAGGAGTATGTTGTGGCCTCAGGAAGGTTGGAGAGTATGTCATGAGTTGGGTGCTTCCTAGGAAGGTTGGAGGAGTATGTTGTGGCCTCGGGAAGGTTGGAGGAGTATGGTGTGGCCTCAGGAAGGTTGGAGGAGTATGTGTGGCCTCAGGGAGGTTGGAGGAGTATGTTGTGGCCTCGGGAAGGTTGGAGGAGTATGTTGTGGCCTCGGGAAGGTTGGAGGAGTATGTTGTGGCCTCGGAAGGTTGGAGGAGTATGTTGTGGCCTCGGAAGGTTGGAGGAGTATGTGTGGCCTCAGGAAGGTTGGAGGAGTATGGTGTGGCCTCAGGGAGGTTGGAGGAGTATGTGTGGCCTCGGGAAGGTTGGAGGAGTATGTGTGTGGCCTCGGAAGGTTGGAGGAGTATGTTGTGGCCTCGGAAGGTTGGAGGAGTATGGTGTGGCCTCGGAAGGTTGGAGGAGTATGTGTGGCCTCGGAAGGTTGGAGGAGTATGGTGTGGCCTCAGGAAGAAGAGTATGTCGTGGCATGAATGGATACATTTTTGTTAAGAATCAAGGAAATATTATTTTAAATAATCAAAAATGTTATATTTAATCATTTACATGCATGGTCATCAAAATACACACTAACATTTGAAATAATCAATAACATGGAGCATAAAACTGAGTATGTTTATTAGATGTTGCATACAATATTTTTATAAGGCTGGCATATCTATGTCATCAAATAAAAAAACATGTATACATGCAAAATATTCAGCCTGAGGGTATGGGATTTAAGTTGTTCTCACAAACCAAGGTGAAACATGGAAATGGCACTGTCGGATTGTATAAATTGTCCGATTGTGTCACAGTAGTTAAAACAGGAGACTAAGGGATCCGTTAGAAGTGTCACCCTCCCTACTCAGAAACAAACCCTCAGAGGAACAGAAGATACAAGAGATTACAAAAACCATTGGAATATTATGGCAAAGATACTACAACATTGGTTCCCTTATTTTAACGTCAAAGAGTGGGAGTTAAAAACAAATTACAATACTTTGTTCACGACAACAGTAATATCAAGAGCTAAACAACCTCGGTCTTTATGGGTGATTACATTAACCGGAACATTTAATTGAAACCACAATCTCTTTGTATCCAATGCACACACATCACAATGAGTGGCATGATCAATGAAAGATAAGCAGGAACAGCTCATGGCAGAAGAATCGCCTGAAAACCCTCCACTGCTTCATGCAAGACCTGAAAGAGGCAGAGGAGCTCTGGCATGACTAAATAATTATGATGCTTTCGAAGGAAGAGATTACGTGAACATATTTAAAGATTTATGAAGAAAAAACTAGCGCTTAGGGCGGACTCGGGTATTGTCAACTCATTACCAACTGATGTGTTTTCTATGATGTAAAGAATGTGGGATGTTTTATTGTTAGTGTGTTGAACCCACTGCTCGTTACTTTGATGAATTCAGTATTAAAGTTGACCTTGTAGATTATGAACACTAGCCATGTTCCAGAGTTCTTACAGTAGCTTTGAATATAAACACACTTGTCATTCTGATTTTAGGACCCAACTCTTTACACTGAAACACAAGAGGTGGCTAGTGAGAGTTCTTGGAGATATAGGGTTATCATGGTATATTAGTTCTAGCTATTTGGTATACAATAAGTTTGGTAACAATATTTACCTGAAAATTGTGAATTTTAATGTGGTTTTCCCCTTCTACCTTTAGGAAAATGCTGGAGCAATTTTTTTTAAATATTTGTATCTGATCCTGTGACCTTGAACCAATGAGTTTTAAATAGCTAGAGTGGTTCACATTGTTTACTTTCTCATTATCTTACAGGTAGAGAAAGTAGTGTGTTCGTTAAAAAAATTGAGCTCGAGAATTTGATGAATTTTGACATTTCATGACTCTCACCGTATCTGGAAAAGTGGTTTTTGAATTTCCGTCAGTCTGTCTGTACCGTGGACTAGAGCCTAAACTATTTTACCGATCAAGTTAAAACTTGGAATCTAGAGTTTTCATAGGGTTTTCCCGAGGGATTTTTGGAATTGGCTATTTAACCCTAAAATTAAGGATAGTTTACTGAAAGGTGAAAAAATAAGAAAATGATTTTCTCAAAATTGCTAAAGGCAATTTTGACTAAATTGCTAAAGGCAATTTTGACTAAATTTCATTTATAGCATTGATGAATATTATAAACAAAATAGTTACTTTTTTTTTTTTTTTTGCAAAATTAATAAGGATTCCAGTATGATGAATAAATTTTCATTTTATATCACAGCTTCGAAACTATTTGAAATATGAAATTACTTATCATTGCAGATATGTGTATATATATATATATATATATATATATATATATATATAATAATAATAATAATAATAAAAATCTTTTATTTGTAACATATTTTTATAAAACCAATTATTTTAAAGCTAAACGAAAATATATATATTTTTTTAACTTTTAGTATGGCTGTGTGTTTGTGTAAGCCTAAAATTAAGAATAGTTTAATAAAGGGCAATAAGAGAAAAAATACATTTTCTCAAAATTGATTTTAACGATTTTAATTAAAATTCGTATCTAGGGGTTAATTAAGATTTTAAACGAAATGGCTATATTCATTTTCCTATGAAAATTACTTTTAGAGTACTTTACAGAAGCGAAAATTTCCTTATATCCGAAACTATTTAAGATACACTAAATAACTTTCATTTGAAATATCACTTTATAAAACCAATAGTTTTATAGATATTGCCAAATATATTAATCCAATTTTGTAAGCTTCAATTGTAAAGAGATACTTAGGTTTTAACGCAATAATTCTCTCAAAAAATTTGTTTTTTCTTTAATCTGTTAGGGGAAATGTTTGTACAGCATCATCTATCTGTATCATTTTAGACTCAATAGTTAGTATATTTACCTTTTTTATTGGTATAAGTTTATAAATGAGAGAGTTAATAAAAATGTGATAACCATAAGATGTGCAACCTCTGTATTAAAATTTTCAACATTTAATTAAAGTATTGACCCTTGTGGACCCAATATTGTTTTATTTTGTCCAAACATATTTGTAAGGACTTTAATTCTTTAAAAATAATATAAAATTTAAATTCAGGCGTCAAAAAAATGTTTAACGTAAGTATAACACAATTTTTGCTTGGTTTTGCTGGTGTACATTATTTTGTTTCACATATATTACGAGTTTTGAGTAAATATTCCTATTTTTAAACACTGGAGTGAGAAAGTCTGTACCAGAGTTCCGTACCATTTATTTTACTTACAAATATCCTAAAAGAATCTAAAGCTACAACATTGTGTCAAGCCAAACTATATTTTAAAATTCCCTGACTTTTCCATTCACTGTATGGGTCATTCTCAAATTTAGGGACAAATAGGGAGTCCAAAACTAAAAATGTCAGGAAAAGATTAATTTATTGCCTTATTATACAAGATTTAATAAAGAAGTAATAAAACCAGCAGGGCTTGATTTTACAATTTTCTCATGTTTTTTTTAGTTTTACCAAAGTAGCTACCCATAATCCATTACTTCGCTAACGCACATAAATATGTTATAATCTCTAAGATCCAACTACAATATGTATGTTTACTAAGTATTACATATTTTTTAATGTGGGGAATGCCAGGCCTCCACCGTGGTTCAGATTCCACGTTAAACTGTAGGTCCCATTTCATCTCACAATCACCCTACCTTTACACATTAGCGTAAGTGCGTATAACCCGAATGGGTAGTAAAACGCGGTGCTAGTAATAATAAAAATAATAATACATATTTTTTTAACGATCAAATAAAATATGATACATTTTTATTGATTTATTGGAATTAGTATTTTGTAAGTGAAGAATTATACAAAATTCATGTGTTTGTGATGTTAGATTTTACAAAATCCAAAGGAAATTAAGTTTTACATTTCTCATTTTTTATTTATGTTTTTAATAACTCAAATGTTAATAATATATATATTTATTTATTTTATAAGATTGTTAATGATAAAGAAGTGATTTTACTGTCGTTAGTGAAGTGATGTTTGGGAAAACAACATTTACATTGAAAATTTCACTTTACTAACTGAGCTACGTGACTATCATTAGTTTTGTCATATAACTGTCGTTAGCGATGTGTTGACACTATTTTCGTTACTAAGCAACGTTAGCAAAGTGGTGTTTTTGGCGGACTTTTAAGTTTCATAACCATAATATAAGTATAAAGCAGTAAACAAACGAGGTTAGTTCCTGCCTCCATTTACGTTCAACTGAACTGATATTGGTCTAGTTATTCCAAAAAACTCCTAATTATATTAATGTTGGCAATGTGATTTGCAATTAACATACTCAATACTATTTACCTGAATTTTCGTACGTTGACCGAGTAATATTAGATTAACTTTTTAGCTTATGAAATAACAAGAACTAGTAGGTACAGAACAACAACACACTATGTCTAATGGGGAACAGCGGAGCATTCTGGAAGGTTTTAGCACCAAATACAAAATATCCTGTTTGTCCAGTGCGTTACTTGGAGACAAACAAACATTGATTAAATGTCAAAATTTATTAACAATTTATTGAAACGTATTCTTAAAACGAAAATAGAAGTATTATGGGAATATCTTATCGTGGTTATATATTTTTTAATCTTTTTCTTTATTTTTGTATAGAACTTCAAACTTGAAATTAAGAGGTGGGGACAGTTATCGAGGTGATGAAAGGGATTTTTAATAAATATTTGTTCTGATTTGTTTTTAATAATACCATACTTAAATGTCTCTCTCAAGTTTTATACACTTTCTTCTAATAAAAAAATATTGCTGCTTGTTTTAAAAATAACAAAATATGTATAAAGGCAGAGACATAAATTGTCCCTCAATTTGAGAATGACCAATATATTAAAAACATTATTTTATTTAAGATCGTAACTTAACACATACATCACCTGAAATTGTGTCCCTCTATGATGGAGTTAAATAATTTCACTCTAAAACAATGAGTGATCTGAGTTAGACTTCAATTAGATCCTATTGAGTACACCAGTACAGTTTAAAATTGTTGCAAGACACATTATTTTTTAGTTTCTTATTTCAATATTGTAATCTAATTCTCACACATGCGCATAGCCATGGCTCAACTTTGTCTAAAGACAAGCAGAGAGAGGGATGAAAAGATGAAACAAAAATCACATGTTGACACTGGGAATTCAGATTAGTATGCTCAACTGTGTTTAAAAGATTTGCAGTGACTATTAACTGGAAGAAAAATGTTATTTTGATTATTGTAAATGAAAGTTTTGTATTATTTTAATGAATGTGTGAAAATTCCAGAAATGTTATAAAGTTCCCTGACTTTTCCAGGTAGCTGGACACCCTGAACAAGAGTGTCCTAGATTCTTTTAGAAAGAAACTGTAACCTAACAATTTATTTTAATTGAGTGCAATATTCCAACACAAACTTACTTTCATACTTTTTCTTTTTATTTTCTTTTGCTGAGATCATATATTGAGTTTTGAATGATATGTTAATAATGAGTTTTTAAATTGGAACATGGAGTAGAGAGACCAGATGATATTAGGGCTGTCAAACTAGATTCCTAGATACCCTCGATTCTTACTGGTATCAAAATAATCGAGAATCGATCTTAATATTACGATTCTAACTACTTGATTCTTAGTTCTTAGCAAAACACCAACATTCAAAACAGGTAATAATCGATTATCTCTCATAGTAATTTAGTTGCCGTTTCACTTAAATATTGTCAAATTGTAAATATACCATAATAGCCCTAATATAATACAACCCTAACATTTTTAGGTGTTCTCCATGAAAAATAAATGGTCTCGAATATAATGTGATCTGACATTATGACAGTGTCAAGAGGTAAAAACTTTTTTTTAAGTAAAAGTTAAGTGAGACAGTCAGAATATATTAATCGATTCAAAACAAACAATTGATGTATCACAACGTGTATATCGAGAGCTAGGATATTCCTATAAAATTAAAATGGCCGCTCTCCTGTATTTATATTTTTTGTCGATTTTCAATTATTAATGTTTTATTTAGCTCTTTGAATAATATAAGTTTAATAAAAATAGAACAAAAATCGACATAGTTAATGAAAATGGAGCAAAAAAGGTTATATTTATTTTAATTCAATAGATTACCAATATATCATTGACAAAACTTCCACTAATTTCTGGCAAGCTAACGTGCGTAGAATCAGTAATGGTGGAAGACTTTAAATTTTTCTAACATGTGAAATGTGTTCTTCTTTTCGTTATAAAATCCGCTAATTATTGAATTAATTTTTAGTTTTAAAGACTTTTAGTATGTTTAATAAATATCTATAAGATTGTGAGATTAAAGTTTTAAGTGATCATGTGTTGTAATTGTTGAATCCAAGTTTAGCATTGAGGGGGAGTAGGGTATCAGGCCCATTAGATTTTCTATGTAATAATGCTTGGAAAAATAATGAAAAAGGAAAAAAGATTATTTTGAAGGAAAGGGAGATCACAGAGCAGGCTAATAAGTGTAGTACATCAGCAAAGAAGAGAAAGACAGGCAAGATGTTGAACTGTAGCGCTGGAAAATATCCTCTTTTCCTGGTACCATCAAGCCAGAGCCTCAGACATTCCTATGTATGGGAACATTCTGCCGTAGTAACCCCTCAAAATATCTGCAACAAACTTATTTAGCTTCAAACAACTGGGTCTCCCACTTCAAGCCATGGCCTGGTATTTAAGAGATCAGCCTGGTATACAAATGCCAGGAAACTCTGGTTTGAGACGTTCAAAGCTGCTCGAGAGTTATGAGGCTCAGGACTTCTATAATGCACAAACAGCGATGCCTCAGACAAACGAGTGCCAATCAATATTGGAAAGTCTGCAAAACCACAGTGTTTTGAAAATGTAAAGAAGCTACATGTGACCTACTATGCCAACTTGAAAGCGTGGGTGAAGTCATGGCAGGCAATTTACTTTATTGTTTCAGCGTGGCAACAAGTGAACCAGTCTAAAATACAAAACAGTTTTGCAAAGTGTGGTCACGTGAAGACTTGACAGAGATTGATGGAAGAGGTGATGATGATGGCACACAGTATGAAGATTGAGTTTGACTGGGGAAAAGCACCACTAGAGGGAACTTTGATGCGTACGAGTTTGTGGACCAAAAGCTCGCGATGTGTGTTGTGTTTGAAAGTGAGATTTGCTTGAAGGAAGGGCACGATGGTGGTGAGAATGATGAAGGCGATCTCGAACCAATGCAGAGTTTTACGGAGGCCCTTCATGCATTTGAGACCATGAGAGCATTTGTGTATGGTCACGATTTCACCGAAAGTGACCAAGCAAACTTTGTTAATATCAAAAGTTTATCATTTAGTTTGAAAAGGAAAGGTTCTGGTAATCAAATGAAGATTAATGACTATTTTTTTAAGTAGTAATGTGAAGTGGACTTACTTGAATGTGAAAAAAATAACTTTAGTTTTGTATATTTTTTGATTTAGTAAAGATACATAGGTAAATCTGATAGTTTGTATTAATTTTATATAGGCTTCCGCATTGTTTTTTTTTTCCAGTTCCATGATGAAAGTGATGAATCAAGGTTTCACTGTATTAATTTTAATGAATCCATGTGTGTTATAAAATCCTCTCTTCTGTTTTAACAAACCTGGGTGGTCATTTTATTTTTTGTGTGTCTGCACTGCAGTCTTAAAATCTCAGCTTTGTTAACAGGTTTCCACCCCTCTTCCAAGTATTGTGAGCACAAGTCACCTGTCAACTATAAACAAGGAAAAGGTCTCTTCCAACTACAGTTTGTCTGCAGCCCCACTGTAGCTAACATCCGCAGTGATAATCAAGTGTCATTCCAGTCAAATAAATCGAACATAATTAATAGACCTGTGTTTCCATTATAAAATACACCTGATGTGCAAGTGGGTGTAAAACTACGGTTACATGTAATTATTAATAATGCCATGGCGAGCAACGTGCAGGCATGAATAACAGTCGATTTCTGGCGGGTAAGCAAGAAGAAAGATAAGTTTTGTATCGTACCTCAATACTGCAAAATTATCTGTGTCTTGGCAGGGAAGAAGTAAAGGGTTATTACATAAGATTTTTTTTTCTCTTGTTACGTTTATTCAACTGCAAGTAAACGAACAATTTGTTTCTAACAGTGTTACATTCATTCGATTCATCATTCTATTTGATAAACTAGAAAAAATATTAGAAATTATGTCATTGATGATTGACAAATTCCAGAAATTAAAAAAAAAAAAGTCATGTTAAAAAAAAGTTTCTCTTGAATAATTTTATACAATAATATAAAAGATCTTGTAATTTGTTGCAATGTATCTGCATTAGAATAATGCTTGTTTTTGATATAAGAATTAAAATATATTTTAAACAAAATGTGTGAAATAATTCAATAGAACCTCTTGTGATTCTCTGATAGCTAACTAGTAAAGTTATTATTGAATCATGATGTTACTGCTTGAACATGAACAAAACTTAATATTATTCAAATAAAACAAGTTATCTTAAATTATAGTGTTAAATAAATCATATTTACATTTCTTGTAACAATAGTCCACTTTACTGTAAATAAAAATACTTATTTTACTTTTTTTATCCTCTAACTAAAATTAACTATTGGATTGAATTATTTTGTAGGTTTAAATTATAACTTTTGAAAAATTGCATGAATTATAAGGATATAATAACCCTTAAATAGGGTGGACATATTTAATTTTTATTACTTTTTCTCTGGGCAAATCACAACTATTTTAAACTAAAACAATTATTGCCAGGATTGAAATGTATTAAGTTAAATAATTTTAGCTCTTGTTAATAAATTTAAAATGTCAAAAGTTAGTATTTCTTTAATGCAGCTCCAGCCCAAAACCATTAGTACACATTTAAACAAGGGCCATGAAAAAACTTAAAAGAACAACAAAAACATAATGCTCAAACTTACAAACAAATAGTTCATTTAAGTTTTAACGAAAATATTAACTTCATATTTAAAACTGTAAAACAATTGCAGCATATCTTAAAGACAAATTATGTTTCTTACTTTACATTTGCAATGATTTGAGTCATAATTCTAGAACAAAGATAGTATGAAAATTTAGAATGTTAAATTTGAAACTCAAAGGCTAAACTATATATAGTCTTGCATGGCAGAGTATTTATATTTTTAGGGTCTGCTGTGAGTACTAAGATTTTGAGCTTCAAACTGAGCTTGTAATTTAAGCTCGAGTTAGAGATCAAGAGTTTTGTAGGCTCATCATTTTTGAGCTTCGTCTTGATGTACTTACAAATACATTTTTAAAATGCAACAGTAAGTATAAGCTATTTCATTTATATATTAGCAGTTCCACTTATAAATCATTTGGTAACTTAACATTGTTAGAATTAATGTCAAATTCACAATAATAATGTAATATAGCTTTAACTCTACTTTCGAATGGTTAACTATTTTAATATTACTGTTTATTTTGAATTACCCTCTAATGAAGTATATTGCCATAACAAGGCAATGAAAATAGAAATATCTAGGCAGATCACAAAATACTTCGATTATCATCATTTTTACTATTTTTACATGGTAACGTTCTTAAATTATAATTTCAGCTAAATTAAAAATTTAATATTGAAAATAAATATCGATTGTTTTCGAATTTAAGAAATTTAAAACTTGTATTAATCCATTCAACTACAAACAAAACTAGCAATAGTTACTATTTAGTTCTAGAATTATGTTGGTCAACCTGTCTAAAGTCAATGTTGATCAAAATTGAAATAAATATTTTAGCAAACTTACCACATTAAAAAAAAGCATTTACAATTTCAGATTGCATGATAAAAATATTAATTTAAACCTCTTTTTTAATCTGAAAGTATGAACATTAGCTTTTATAAATATTAAAAATTAAATTGAAATAAGTTTCAGAGTATTATTTATGATTTAAAAACCAATATTTCCAATTTTTAAACATTTAAAAAAAATATCTATTATATATATGAAAACCGGTTTTCATTCATATTTTAAAGATGTGGTCATTGCATTTTATGTTTGTTTTAACCGGTGACATTTTAAATTAAGCCTACTAGATAACTTTCAAAATAAAAACAAATATATCTTAAAATTTTATAATTATGAATATATTCAAACTCAACTCAAATTTGGAAGCTTTTTGAAATACTCAATTTGAATGAAAAAACCCAAGGTCGCAGACCCCTAATTAGTTGAGTATTAATCCAAAATTGAAATGAAAACATGGGGTTTTAAGGTCTTTAAATATTTATCAAATATGATACTGAAAGAAGATTTTGTTTAAAGTACAAACCAATAGGTACCAACATTAAATAAATGTATAGTTAAGGATATAAGCTACTTAAAAAAAAGTAATAGGTTACAAATTTAAATTTCTAAAAGCCATGTTGTGATTGTTTCTTTACGTGTAGATTCTATCCCTGTTTCCTGTACCATCTTTTATATATATATATATATATATATATATATATATATATATATAAATAAAGGTTTAAATTTAGGCCATTTACTGAGTACAAGAAAAAATTAATACATATGATTTACACACTATGCATAACAACAACAAAATTATTAAAATAATTATAATGTTTATATAAATTCAGTGTTGTGTTCTTCCAGTCTGTGATCTAGTAATTAGTAGTTCTGACAAACTTATCCTTCCCCGCTGCCTGCAGTTTCAGCCGATAGTCTGCTATAGACTTTGCTGTAAAGGAAACCACCAAATATATAATAAACATTTATATGTACAGTGAAACCTCCCTTAAGGGACACCTTTGAATAGCAGATTGTTATTTTTAATGAACAATTTAAATTATACATGCAAAATAACGATAAAACAAATTCTCTATCAAAAACTTTCTATATGACAGATGCAGATACAACTATAGACACATATTTATATGTAAGAAACTCTAAACAATAAACTTGAGAACACCAGTCCATAATTTACAGTGTTTACTCTGGGAATGTCAGACATTCCATTGTCACTCGATTTATAAAATATCCTAGGTAGTAAGTAGTGACTAAAGTACTTCAAGGTCATACCTGCCGAACCTTCACCAAGGGTTGTTCCAGCCATTTTGTCTGTACTTGAGCACATATAGAGGCCTACTGTCGATACATTTTCATTATATTTGCATAATGTTGTGTGTGTAATTAAATCTGTACAAAAACACAGACTGTTTCCACAATGTGCCTGGTCAACTTAGTAAAATGCCTCCAACTTTCTCTATCGTTCTGCAATTCTTCTCCTCTCACCTGCACACTTTCCATTATTTGATCCTCCTATCTCTTTATTGGCCTCCCTTGTGGTTTTTCCCCTGCATACTTCATTTTCATCATTTTCTTTGGTATTCACCCTTTTTCCATCCTCATTACGTTTACATCTCAGTCCTGCTTCCTCTACTATCTCATGTACTCCCTGTACCCCCACTATTTCCCGAATAACTTTGTTCCTAATCGTGTTTCTCCTCGTGACAGTTAACATGCTCCTCACAGATGGCCTCCACTTTCCTAGTCTCTCTTACATTCAATGTCCATGTTTCTGCTGTATATGTGAAAATGAGTACTAAATACACCGTGTACAACATTTCCTCACAATTAAAAGACATTTTTCTTCTTCATTGCAGGTCTCTTACACACCTATAAAACAACTCTCCCTGCTGTCCCTTTCTCATTAGATTTTTCTACTTTCACCCTTCCCCCAAACCTGCGTCCCAAATATTTTATGTTCTATACTTTTATCGGCTTTACTCCACCCAACTTTATAGCTTTACTAGGCCTTATCATCTTCCTTTTCATTACTATCAATTCACAGTGTGTCATCATGTCATTCCACACTCCATTCCTGTACTTACTCCTCCCCTTCCATCAAGTCCTTAGGAAACATCATGGCTTTCATTCTTTCCTCCCCAAGTTTTCCTGCCACTTTGTTCATGACCATTTCCAATACCATTACAAATAATAGTCCTTTGTAGACCTCTGTTATCTAAATCCATGTTGTTCCTTTCTCCGCCTTCCTTTCATTTTATTTTTTGTTTTATTTTCCAGTATATTCTCAAATATCTTTGTACAGTGGAACATAAGCGTTACTCCCTTATAATTATACACCTCTTCCTGTCTCCTTTCTTGAAAATGGGAGTTTATAAATCCCTTTTTTCAGTCATCCGGTAACTTGTTATCCTTCCAAAACCCCTCTCAGCACCCTGTATAAACATTGTATAGCTACTTCACCTGCTGTTCTTGCCATTTACACAGTCAGTTCATCCACACCCGTGCTTATACATGTTTCATCCTTTTTAATGTGTCCCACACCTCTTTCCTCCTCTTCTGCTATTTCTTTTTGCTCCTCTGTTTCATTCTCATCCCATTCCTCTTCTGGGTTGAACATCTCAAAATATCTCATCCATAGTCCCTTTTCTTCCTCACCTATCTACAATGTTCTCCTTCTTCACCCTGTCATTCTAACTTCTTGTCTTTCCTCTCTTATACTGTTTCTTACCTGGCTATATCACCTTCTTACTTACTTCAGCATACTGCAAACAGCAGTCATATATTGGTGTAGTTAATACCTGCAGTAAATTGGTTCTGAGATTAAACTGTCTTCAAGCTATATGATTTTAAAAGAATTTATATATTTTTTGATCTCGGAAGGTGTCCACTATTAAGAGATTTCAGCGTATACAGATTTGATATAATAAAATGTATTGTAAAAAATTATGGATAGATGAATAGTAGTGTGCAAAAGCCACTTTTTAAATGTGAAACAAAGTCGAAGTAAAGCTTGAAACTTGTGTAGAAAAGTCGAGGTCAAAGATACCTAGGATTTTTTTGCTGTCATTTAAGGCTACTTTTTATTTTTTAATCAACCAATATGTACATCTAGGTAAAAAAAAAGGCCATAGAGGAAAATTTCCTTATTTTTTACCTAAGGCCTATATTAATAATATTAATGCACACAGGCTTATTGATAAACTTAGTAAATCATCAATAAAGTTTTAATTTGTACTTACATTGTGGAGTTGATAAAATTATTTTACATATGCATGGCTTTTTATCTTCATTTCTATAATATTTTTAAAATAAATTCTGTTTTCGTTTCTCACTTTCCGTATCAGCCATTTTGAATAATAAAAAAAAGCATGAGGAAGCCATGAAAAACTTTTGTGTCAAAATGCACTTGTAAATGTATCACAGATAATTCCAAAGGTATAGAATATTAAGGACTAAACATTAGACACAAGCTGGGATGATAGCAGAACTAAAATGTTTTCTCTACTACATACCAGTGACAAAATGATCAAATATTGAAATATGTAATATTTACTAAGATAAATTTAAATCGCTTGATAATTTATCGAAGTTTTATCATTCTTCTCAATTTATTTTGGAATAAGTGAAGTTTATTGTAGATGTCTAAGTCGAAGCCAAAGGATATTTGACCTTCAACTTTTCGAAGCTTCGCACACCATTATAGATGAATACATAAAATAAGAGAGAAAATGAACTTTATACATAGAGGTTGAAAAAAGATACAGTTTTTCTCTCTCATGTTACAAAGCAGCGCTTGATGCTAGGTCAATCAGTTCTACCTGATGTTACAAGCAATGCTTGATGCTAGGTCAATCAGTTCTACCTGATGTTACAAGCAGTATTAGGTCAGTCAGTTCTCTTTGATGTTACAAGATATACTTGATGCTAGGTCAATCAGTTCTACCTGATGTTACAAGCAATGGTTGGTGCTAGGTCAGTCAGTTCTCTCTGATGTTACAAGCAATGCTTGATGCTAGGTCAGTCAGTTCTCCCCTGATGTTACAAGCAATGCTTGGTGCTAGGTCAGTCAGTTTCTCTGATGTTACAAGCAATGCTTGGTGCTAGTCAGTCAGTTCTCCTGATGTTACAAGCAATGCTTGGTGCTAGGTCAGTCAGTTCTCTCTGATGTTACAAGCAATGCTTGGTGCTAGTTCATCAGTTCTCCCTGATGTTACAAGCAATGCTTGGTGCTAGGTCAGTCAGTTCTCCCTGATGTTACAAGTAATGCTTGGTGCTAGACAATCAGTTCTCCTGATGTTACAAGCAATGGTTGGTGCTAGGTCAGTCAGTTCTCCCTGATGTTACAAGTAATGCTTGGTGCTAGTCAATCAGTTCTTCCTGATGTTACAAGCAATGTTGGTGCTAGGTCAGTCAGTTCTCTCTGATGTTACAAGTAATGCTTGGTGCTAGGACAATCAGTTCTCCCTGATGTTACAAGCAATGTTGGTGTTTGGTCAGTCAGTTCTCCTCTGATGTTACAAGCAATGCTTGGTGCTAGGTCAGTCAGTTCTCCCTGATGTTACAAGAATGCTTGGTGCTAGGTCAGTCAGTTCTCCCTGATGTTACAAGCAATGCTTGGTGCTAGGTCAGTCAGTTCTCCCTGATGTTACAAGTAATGCTTGGTGCTAGTTCAATCAGTTCTTCCTGATGTTACAAGCAATGCTTGGTGCTAGGTCAGTCAGTTCTCCCTGATGTTACAAGTAATGCTTGGTGCTAGGACAATCAGTTCTCCCTGATGTTACAAGCAATGGTTGGTGTTAGGTCAGTCAGTTCTCTCTGATGTTACAAGCAATGCTTGGTGCTAGGTCAGTCAGTTCTCCCTGATGTTACAAGCAATGTTGGTGCTAGGTCAGTCAGTTCTCCCTGATGTTACAAGTAATGCTTGGTGCTAGGTCAATCAGTTCTCCCTGATGTTACAAGCAATGGTTGGTGCTAGGTCAGTCAGTTCTCTCTGATGTTACAAGCAATGCTTGGTGCTAGGTCATCAGTTCTCCCTGATGTTAAAAAGGCAATGCTTGGTGCTAGGACAATCAGTTCTCTCTGATGTTACAAGCAATGCTTGGTGCTAGGTCAGTCAGTTCTCCCTGATGTTACAAGCAATGCTTGGTGCTAGGACAATCAGTTCTCTCTGATGTTACAAGCAATGCTTGGTGCTAGGACAATCAGTTCTCTCTGATGTTACAAGCAATGCTTGGTGCTAGGTCAGTCAGTTCTTCCTGATGTTACAAGTAATGCTTGGTGCTAGGTCATCAGTTCTCCCTGATGTTACAAGCAATGCTTGGTGCTAGGTCAGTCAGTTCTCCCTGATGTTACAAGCAATGCTTGGTGCTAGGTCAGTCAGTTCTTCCTGATGTTACAAGCAATGCTTGGTGCTAGGACAATCAGTTCTCTCTGATGTTACAAGCAATGCTTGGTGCTAGGTCATCAGTTCTCCCTGTGTTACAAGTAATGCTTGCTGCTAGGTCAGTCCGTTCTCTCTGATGTTACAAGCAATGCTTGGTGCTAGGTCAATCAGTTCTCCCTGATGTTACAAGCAATGGTTGGTGCTAGGTCAGTCAGTTCTCTCTGATGTTACAAGCAATGCTTGATGCTAGGTCAGTCAGTTCTCCCTGATGTTACAAGTAATGCTTGGTGCTAGGTCAGTCAGTTCTCCCTGATGTTACAAGTAATGCTTGGTGCTAGGTCAGTCAGTTCTCCCTGATGTTACAAGCAATGCTTGGTGCTAGGACAATCAGTTCTCTCTGATGTTACAAGCAATGCTTGGTGCTAGGTCAGTCAGTTCTTCCTGATGTTACAAGTAATGCTTGGTGCTAGGTCAGTCAGTTCTCCCTGATGTTACAAGCAATGCTTGGTGCTAGGTCAGTCAGTTCTCCCTGATGTTACAAGCAATGGTTGGTGCTAGGTCAGTCAGTTCTCTCTGATGTTACAAGCAATGCTTGGTGCTAGGTCAGTCAGTTCTTCCTGATGTTACAAGTAACGCTTGGTGCTAGGTCAGTCAGTTCTCCCTGATGTTACAAGCAACGCTTGGTGCTAGGACAATCAGTTCTCTCTGATGTTACAAGCAATGCTTGGTGCTAGGTCAGTCAGTTCTTCCTGATGTTACAAGTAATGCTTGGTGCTAGGTCAGTCAGTTCTCCCTGATGTTACAAGCAATGCTTGGTGCTAGGTCAGTCAGTTCTCCCTGATGTTACAAGCAATGCTTGGTGCTAGGACAATCAGTTCTCTCTGATGTTACAAGCAATGCTTGGTGCTAGGTCAGTCAGTTCTTCCTGATGTTACAAGTAATGCTTGGTGCTAGGTCAGTCAGTTCTCCCTGATGTTACAAGCAATGCTTGGTGCTAGGTCAGTCAGTTCTCCCTGATGTTACAAGCAATGCTTGGTGCTAGGACAATCAGTTCTCTCTGATGTTACAAGCAATGCTTGGTGCTAGGTCAGTCAGTTCTCCCTGATGTTACAAGCAATGCTTGGTGCTAGGACAATCAGTTCTCTCTGATGTTACAAGTAATGCTTGGTGCTAGGTCAATCAGTTCTCCCTGATGTTACAAGCAATGGTTGGTGCTAGGTCAGTCAGTTCTTCCTGATGTTACAAGTAATGCTTGGTGCTAGGTCAGTCAGTTTCTCCTGATGTTACAAGCAATGCTTGGTGCTAGGTCAGTCAGTTCTCCCTGATGTTACAAGCAATGCTTGGTGATAGGTCAGTCAGTTCTCCCTGATGTTACAAGCAATGCTTGGTGCTAGGACAATCAGTTCTCTCTGATGTTACAAGCAATGCTTGGTGCTAGGTCAGTCAGTTCTTCCTGATGTTACAAGTAATGCTTGGTGCTAGGTCAATCAGTTCTCCCTGATTTTACAAGCAATGCTTGGTGCTAGGTCAGTCAGTTCTTCCTGATGTTACAAGCAATGCTTGGTGCTAGGTCAGTCAGTTCTCTCTGATGTTACAAGCAATGCTTGGTGCTAGGACAATCAGTTCTCTCTGATGTTACAAGCAATGGTTGGTGCTAGGTCAGTCAGTTCTCCCTGATGTTACAAGCAATGCTTGGTGCTAGGACAATCAGTTCTCTCTGATGTTACAAGCAATGGTTGGTGAAATTCTCAATAGTTTTAGCTTTAATTTATTTAAGAAATAATGAAACATTCAAATAAATGATTGCATTACTTGCCTGGAACTCTAGTGATTCTTTGCCCATATAACATGTTGTTCCGAAATTGTTCGGCCCTTTTCGCCAAGGACATGGTTGAGGAGGCCATTTTATTGAGGGATACAACACCAAAATGAGTGGCAGATTGATTCTTCAGAGGAATATAATCAGTGTCAACTTTTAGCTTGTATTTGTTGGAATCACCTTGAGGGAAAAAACAATCAGTATGTATTCATAATGTTTTAAATCAGGGGGGGGATTCATATCACTTACCTCAGTGATACTGGAATATGAATGTTTGAGATGAAACACTAAAAAACACACCATATTTTTAAAGAGAAGCTTTCACTGTTATAGACAGCTTCTTTAGGTTGAGTGACTGCAAGGTTTACAGTCAACAGCTGATTGGTTTTCAGTTATAATTTCACTGTATAGATAGATAGTTAAAAGTGATGTTTTATTATATTATTGTACGTTGGAAATGATTAGTACTTATTCTGGTAGGAAGGAAAGGAGTGAGGTTAGAGGCCTGACTGGATTTACTCGGGTTGTACACTTATGTACTAATGTGTTAAGGATTAAGAAGGTGCAATTTGTAGGAAGTGTACCAGCATTTGCATTCAGGAGAAACACCCTTAGTACAGTTGACCATGATTTGAGCCTCGATCTCCCCATCATGGTGATATTTTGACGGCTATCCTAGTTGTAAAAGATTGCAGATTGAGGCCCTTGAGCACCTCAGTGGTGTAACAATGAACTAGGTGTATGCTAGCGGTTTTTCTTCATTTTTAGTTTTTCAAATCAAAACAAAGTATTGTAATTGTGAAATTTGTTGACCCCAAGTCACTGTCAGTGTACCTGGCAACAAATCTGAAACAGTTTGACGGATTTTGTTCAAACTTGATATATGTGTTCTAGGGCAAAAGCTCAACACATTCCATTTGATTATGACTCTAACCCTGAAATTAAGGGTTCCAGTAGTTCACAAATGTATTATTATTTCAAGTTCAAATTTTTTTGAAAATGAATATCTAAGGAGTGTTTTGACCTCCCAAATAACATTGTATTCATGGTTTTTGGGAAAAAATTTGCTAAAGGGTAGTTTACTTATGAATGATTTTAGAGATACTAAAATATTTTGAAAATTGATCTCGAGACTTTGATATCCCTGGGCTTCAGAGGGTAACTGAATTTACTTCTATAGATCCAGTATCCTGGCAACGTTGGTGGTTAGACACTGGTCTCACGGGTTTTGGGAGTGGGGGTAAGGAAGAGAGATGGGGAGAAAACATAGGTTGGCTGGGGGTGGCTAGGGTGTTAAGATGAGAGCCCATGGGAGAAATAGGAGTAGGTGGGGGTCAGGTGGTTGGTGGGGAGAAAGAGAGAGAGAGAGAGAGAGAGCCAAGGAGAGAACTTAGAGGTAGGAATTTCGATAAGCGTTGAGGTGGAGTGGGGACGTTCGGGGGTCCTGAAGTTGACGTATGGGCCCTTGGGTGGAGTATTTGTTGACTTCTTCCAGGCCTTACCGGAGTGTCGAGTGTAGCCCATCCCATGAGATTGCCGGTAAAAGGACAGGGTCAGACAAAAGGAAGAAGAGGACAAGTGGTTGGGAAGGGGAAAAGGTCAACAAGAGGAGTCACAGTGGGACAGGAGGAGGTAGGGAGAGGGGGGATGATTAGACAAAACTAAAAATAGGGTTGTGCAGATGCCGACTATCAATCCGAGAACAAACAGTAAGATATTGATCGGCATTTTGCTCAAGGATTATACTTAAAACAAGCTGGTGGTTTTAAACAACAGATAAATTGTTCTCAGATTTTTATTATTATTAATATTATTATTTATTATTGTTATTAGGGATTAAAGGCCCACCGACATATTGAGGTCATTAGGGCCTTGAACGATATTAAAAACATGGTAAAATCCCCATAGGGGAGACACATAGTAATTCACCTGCAAAATATACAGAACAATAAATGATATTAATATAAAATACTAGTTAGTACTATGATAAAATACCCACCTGAGACACTCCATAGGAGTGCACAAATGAGCTCTAGTACAAATAGAGTGATACACCTGCTAAATAAACCACAGGTGTATCACGCCAATAAAAAGACAAACAAACATATTAAAATATAACATGTTAAAATGACAAAACGTGTTAAAATAATAATACATTAAAAAGACAAAACAAACATATTAAAGTATACCAAATTGTTAAAAAGGTCTCAATATAAAATAAAATTCAGATGAGTCACTTTATAAAAGTGGCTCAAATGGCACTAAAAAGATTCGCCTGGCGTATAAAATGGAGTAAACAAATAACTCCTTCTGCATTATCGTGTAATAAAAATTGAAGGTCACCTTTAAAATCAAGAGCCAGGCAAATGGGGCATACACTCCATCAAAATGTGGTACACCCTAAGGGGAGCATCGCAAAATTCACACATTGGAGGTCGATCCCCTCTTAATAAAAATCCGTGGGTTAGAAATGTATGCCCAACGCCGAGTCTCATCATGATGCCCTCCTCTCTTCTAGACTTTCGTATAGAAGAGGGCCACAGTAAGACATCGTCCCTGATGGACCGCAGCTTGTTCTGAGCAGGGGTCGAGACCCACTGCTCGTGCCAGGTGCGTAAGACTCCACGCCGAACATAACACTTTAGGTCTAAAAATATGACACACAGACCCGCCTCCGAAGGCAGGCGTGCTGCCTCCTTGGCTGCTTGGTTCGACAGTTCATTTCCCTAAAGACCAGCGTGACCAGGAATCCAGGCTTAAAGAATCAATTTTAAAAATTTGCTCGTGTATCATCTGCACGAGGGGATTCCAGGAGTAGAGAGTGGACAATGCCAACTGAAAACTCATGGAATCCGTGCAGATGAGAACTGAACAGTGACAATTACGATAAACAAAATATAAGGATTAAAAAATGGTGTATAATTCTGCCGTAAAAACACTGGATTCACCAGGTAACACAAGTTTAAAATTTTATTCTTCCACAACAAAAGCACATCCCACAGAGGCTCCAGATTTAAAGCCATCAGTATAGTTGCACTTTAATCCGTGAAAGCGAGTGGAGAGGAGCTCGTAGAAGGTCCTCTTGTATACAAAGTTTGGGGTGGTCGCTTTAAGGAACTTGGCAAGGTCAAAATGGCATTTAGGAAGGCATATCTCCCAGGAAAAAACTCGACATGATGATGTGGGGATAGCCTTTGGCAAGATTATTCCACACGTGTCGAAAACCAATAGCATACGGATCCAACCGGCTTTGTACTACACCATTTGGTTTCATACAAGACACGATTAGGGGGATGAAAAACAGGGCGGTAGGCAACATGCTCTGGCATGCAATGCAGTTTCGACACGTAAGATGCCAGAAGATAGGACCGCCAGTAGGGAAGAGGGGGCTTACCAGCATCAGTACAGATGCTGACGACTGGACTGGTACGAAAGGTACCAGTAGCCAGTCGAATGCCAGCATGGTGGACACTATCTAGCATCTTTAATGCCGAAGTTCTCGCTGATCCATAAACAAAACTGCTATAATCTAGTTTTCATCTTACCAGGGCCCTATGGAGGTGCATCAAGGTTTCGCTATCAGCACCCTACGACCGACTATTAACCACTTTGAGCAGACTGGTAAAACAACATGGTTCATTAAAATACTGGGGGCTGGTTGTATTCCACGTAATCTATGGAAGTGGACTACCGTCGTCTTTGCTGCAGAGAAACAAAAGCCATTACGCGATGCCCATGACCAAAGATTGTTGACAGCGAGTTGGATCTGCCGTTCAGCTCTGTGGAAACTTGACGAACTGCAAAAAATTGCGTAGTCATCTACAAAAAGGCATGAATGAAAAGGTAAGAGCACATTGGCCATTATTTATCGCGATAGCGAACAACGTACAGCTCAAAATACTACCCTGAGGCACCCCATTTTCTTGAATAAAATCATCGGATAAGGTGTTATTCAACCTTACCCGGAAGATCCTATTCAAAATAAAATTAGATATAAAAAAAGGAGGTTTCCACGGAATCCTCCAATTAAAAAGTGTTTTTAATATGCCGTACTGTAGATGGTGTCGTACGCTTTGTCCAGATCGAAGAAAAGAGCCAGAAGATGCTGCTTATGGAGAAAGGCGTCACGAACAGTCGTCTCGAGACGGACAAGGTGATCCACCGTGGATCGGTTATGGCAAAAACCACTTTGAATATTAAATAGCAGATTGCGGGATTCTATATACCATATAAATCGTTTATTTATCATTTTTTCCAATATTTTGCAAACACAACTATTTAAGGCTATCGGTCTATAACTAGTTGGCTCTAATTTATCCTTGCCACTTTTATATATTGGGATAACGGTTGCTTGCCTCCACAGTGTTGGGAACTGACGAGATTCCTAAACACTATTGTAGAGGTCTAAGAGGAACGCCCGTCCGGCTGGGGGCAGTTGACGCATAATTTTGTAATGGATGTCATCAGGGCCAGAGGCTGTGCTGCCCGCCTGTGACAGAGCATAGGTAAGTTCATCTTTAGTAAAGGGGGAGTTATAATTCCCCCCCCCCCCCCCCGACTTTGACCAAAATCAAAAGTAAGGCGCTTGATGTTTCGCTTATGCCCACAAACTCGTTTGAGTAGCTCACAGTGCTTGGAATAGTGGCAAACATCGAGTCCAACACATCGACGACCTCCACTGAGGAGGAGACAAGCGAACCGTTAGACATGAGGGCAGGTATATTATTAATGAAATATTTGCTACTACTTGATTTATTAATACTGTCCAAAACCTTAGGGTTGGGAGAGGAGATTGTAAGAGTCAAAATAAACTGTCTCCAAGACTTTCTGCTTTCAGAATGACACGGCGAGCTTGAGCATTTAGAATCTGAAATGACTCCAGATTCTCCGAAGTAGGACGCCGATTAAAGAAACGCAGGGCTCTACGATGGTCAGAAATAGCCAGCCGACACTCCTCGTTCCACTAGGAAACAGGACGGCAGCGAGGATTTAGGGATGGATTCCCTCGCCGCTGCGATGAATGTCGAAGTAAAATGCCCAGCTTTAACATCGACATCAGGAGAATGGGGTTCATAAAATACGGCGAGCCCCCGGAATTTATCCCATTATCACGTTCAAGCACCCAATGAGGTAATCGTGCTGTACTGGGAGGATCTTGAAGTGGTGAAAGCAGAATGGGAAAATGATCACTGCCACATAGGTCCGAGTGGATCCCCCCAAAGGAAGTGAGCAGCGATCCCGGGACTACATAAGGTTAGGTCGATGGCAGAAGATATACCATTAAAGGTGGAAAAGTGAGTCAAGGGCCCGGTGTTCATTAGCACCAGGTTTCCAGAGAAGAAATATCCTCCACCATCCTCCCACGGGCGTCTGTAAAATTAGACCCCCACACCAGGTTATGAGCATTAAAGTCCCCCAAGATGATATAGGGGGCGGGTAGTTGCATAAAGAGGGCCTCTAGATTCCTCTTTGAAACACGTCCAGCTGGTGGGAGGTAGATGCCGCCTACTGTCACTTCCATAGCAAAGGAAATTCAGACAGCGATCACTTGGATATCAGATACGATATTAATATTCTTATGGTATACATAATATAGCCACAACTCCGCTAGCTCGATCAAAGAATGGTTTGTCAGTACGATATACGTCGTACCCACGAAGCGTCAGGTTGTCATTTGGGCGGAAGTGGGTCTCCTGCAAACACAAGATGGAAGAATGTAGGGAAGAAATTACTTGTTTAATTTCCTCTACACGAGCATAGAAACCCTTACAATTCCATTGTAGTAGCAACATTATTTATCAATATGAAATTTAATTATCCTTGCAATCCATAACACTATCTTTTAAAAATAAAAATTGATTGAGGACCTTTCAGGTCCTCTTGCTTTTGCCAGTTTCTCCTGTACCTCCCACTTTAGAAGAGGCTTTGGTTTATACTGTAGAGACTGGGTCGGTGGATCCTTGAGCAAAGGCTTTGTTAAGGCCTTCAGAGCTTTCTTTAATGTTATTTTGTCGGTGGTCCCTCGCTGATCCTTCCTCAAGACTCCAGCGGGACTCGCCTTTGTGGCCTCATCTGTACTGCCACTCATCCCAACCTTTGGAGTCCCAGAGGCGGGAGTGAGCGGTCGACAACGCCTGCACGGAATTTATAGCCCCGAGGAGGGTTCGAGGGTGTTCCCCGAGTAGGGATAAGGGGTGTTCCCCAAGTAGGGATAGGGGGTGTGCCCATAGGAGGGACGGGGGTGTGCCCTGGGGAGGAAACCTCGGGATATAGGTGGTGGAGATGATTTCATTGGAGGCGTTTCCTCCTGCACAGATCTTGGCGTTTGTTGACACTGAGTATCTCGAGTATTGACGAGAGGCACAGGTAGAAAAGATGTCTTCTAAATGTTGACTGTGCAATGGCAGTTGGGACAATTTATGTTTTGGCTGACAATCTGACTATATGACGTCTGAAATACCGGAGCTTGATTGGATAAGTATTCTTTGCGTAGTTGGGCATATGAAATCTTCTTTTCAGTTTGAATCTCCAGGACTTTTTTCTCTGCCTTCCATTTCGGACAGGCCCGAGACCAGGCAGAATCCGGACCCTTGCAGTTCACGCAGAGTTTAGGAGACTCACACGGTGTATCATGAGCCTCTTTACCGCAATCTGCACAGGTTGGCTTACCACGGCATCATAGCTTCGTATGCCCAAACTCCTGGCACTGAAAACAGCGTTATGGGTTGGGGACATACGGCCAGACCCTGAGCACGTGGAAACCTGCTCAGACCTCCTTTGGAAGGTAGGAGTCGCAAATGTAAGGATATATTTATATATCTTCTATTCTTGGCCATTCTTTTTTGTGACCACTCCCTTGCAAACACTGAGGAACTTGTGTGGCTCCACCTTTACCTGTAAATAGGCTGAATTGCTCAACGGTATCGCAGTTATTCCCATTACGTTTACTGTCTGTACATCACTTAAGGTCTGGATCATTACAGTGCCATCTCGCAGTTTTCTACTAGAGACCTCTGATTATGCAGCACGATTTATCACTCTTTTGAGGATAAAAGATCTGGCACATTTCAGGGTCTTACCGTCGTCTACTTTAGACATTACCAGAAAGCGGGGCTGGGGCCTCACCACTTCCTGGATTTTTAATTCTAAAGGGCTGGACAGTCTTACCCGTTTCCATCTCTTGTCGTTAGTACGGTCCTGTAAGGGGCCGACCAGTGAATTGCCAGCGGAGTTTAGCAGTACGATGCCAGTGGACAGTAAGTTGTCAGCAGCGACAAAAGAGGTGGCCATGCCATTTTTGGGGACAACCCGCAAAATACTCGGATCGTAGACCCAGGGTGATCCAAGTTGGTTCTACCAAATGAGGCCCTGTTAACCCTCCTGACAGGGAGCCCCACACGACGCTAGAAATGACAACCTTCGGATGGGGCAGCACCAGGAGAAAGGTCATCGCAGCATGTTGGTGCAGGAAAGTGCCAATTTTACGTCCGGAACCCTCATGAACGCAACCGGTCTTTTCTCAAGGTAGGGTACCCGGTTGTCATCCCTAAGGCCCTTCTACTAAGATATTACAACCGGCGCACTTTCATTCAGGAGCTCAATTGCAACGGTATCCAGTAATTGTCAGAGAAGAGCCGTGTTAATAGCCAAGGTCGTCAACGGAGAGGCCAAAAGCTTCTGTGCAGGAATGAACGGTTGAGAGAAAGGAAGAATAGAAAGAGAAGGGAGAAGAGTGAAGGAAAGAGAAGAAGGAAGAAAAAAGGAGGTGAAAGGAAATATATAGGATAGGTTTGTCCTGCACGAGGTACGTCCTGCACAGAAGCCTCCCCTTTTAATCGCTTCTTACGACAAACAGGGGTTACAGAGGGACTATTCTAAACCCCGTCCCACAGGGTGTATTTCTGATGTAAAGGTTGGTAAACCTAAGTGGGGGATACCTATAGTATATTTGAAAATTGTAGCTCATCTGTTTTTAGAGGTTATGTTGACCAGTAAAAATAAATTAAGTTTGGACCAAACACAAAGTGAAACTTTTTTTTTTTACTAATGCTGATTTAGCTGTTATTTTAAATGTTTCATTACTTGTATTTCACACTTCAGTGGCCCCATGGTCTAAGGTGCTACACTCACAATAGACTGGACTGTCGACATCGTGGAAATCAGTGTTTGCATCCTAGCCAGGTCGACTTTGCATAGTCCCTGCTTGTGCTTCTTTGGGAACTTTTCTCTTCTCTTGATTTAGAAACAAAATTTAACTAAGCTAAACAAGCTTAGATAATCTGATACTATAGCTCCTCGTGTTTACAAGGAATAAAACTTTTAACCTTGATAACTAATTGATGGACGATCGTACAGAGAAGTACATCAAAGAGACGAGCAGATACAAGGAGAGATCTGCTATGGTCATCACACCTTTATTACTCTACAGAGAAAATGTAATAGAACAACACCCTCATTGTTAAATAACAGAGAATTGCAGAAAACAATGCAAATAGAGACATTAGCGTGGTCTAGTAATAACCAGTGTCAAGCTAACCTTTAATTTTCCTCTTGCTCTTGGAGGCACACTCTCTATGTTTTTCCGTAGGATCGTCTTCATGAATCTTCTTGGTGGGAATCTGTTCAGGCAACCTCTCTAAGATATCCGAGGAAAGTCTCTTCAGAACACTCACCTTCAAGACAAGAAAAGCAACAGTTCAACAAAAATTAACATGTGGAAATAGTTTGTGCTAAGCTAAACCCAACTATTAATAATATGTTAGTGCTGTTTCACATGAATGTTTCCGTCATTGGTCAAGTGGGCCCTTTCACACAGTCAACACATGATTGGTCTAACTCAACGTTTTCTTGGTACTTGGCTGTGGCAGCAGTGCTAAACATCAAATCTTTCTACCGCGAGTATTCAGCTGTAGCTTTGCTCTCTTGAAACAAGGTCGAGTTTGAGTCCTGGTCCTCCTGCTCCTCCCCCCAGCCCTTGGGGGCTGGAAACCCAGAATTCGATACTAGGGTTTTAATTTATAAAGAAAACCTACCCAGTTTTGTGGAATGCAGGTTTTGAGAACGGGATGAACATTTGAAAATAATTGAAAAATTTAGATGAAACTTATCATCAGACTATTACAAACTGTTTAGTGGGTGTATAACGTGTTAATTATGCCCATTGGCTGCCATGCTACAGGGAGAAAGTTCAGACATCTCCCCTCCAACCCCAACACCTTTCTCAAACATCTGGAACTTGTGTATATATAATGTATTGTTATGTACCTAATAGGGCTAATGTTCGTCATCTTTACTAAATTTTATGAATGGACCATTATGAGCATGGGCCGAGGCCACAATATTACAGTACTAGATGTGTTGTTCATGTTCATAGGGAAGAGTCGGTGGCGTAACTTGGTATTGTCACATACACCATAGCGGTGCATTGATCAATGCATCAATATCTTATCTCCCAGAAGTCTTAGCGAGTCAGCCAATGTCAATATCCAAGAGCACTGAAGAAAATATCACTCTAGTAATGGCGTCGATGAACACAGGACGTGTTTGGCATTGGATCCAGTACAAGCAACAGACTGCCGAGGATTAGCCGGAGGTCATGAGTTAGGGGTGCGATGATAACTCTGTATCAGCACAGACTACGCTATGGAAATTGAAGACTCAAAGTGGGTGCACTTAGTTTTTGTTTCAAGTGTTTGATATTTTTAAAAGTCTTGGTTTAAAGTGTTGTTCGTAACATTAGGATACGTAATATTTATTTTCCAGAAGTTATCTTTGAAAGCTGAGCTAAATGGATGTTGGCCCTAAGCTTTTTGTAAAATTGTTGAAAGTATTAAGAACAAGGTTTATGTTTCAATTTGTTTCGTCAAAGGCTCCTTCTAGTTTAGGAAGGATGGCCCGTTTATATTCTGGTATTAATCTCTAGGATGAGTAGGTACAATAATTGTTTTAGAGCACCCGGGCTCGATGCTCACGCTTGTTCAGGGCGCAAAGTCTGGACCGTGTTCATGTTGAATTCGGGTGGTTAGTAGATTTGCCTAAAGTTTCTTACAACTAAGCACCATTCTTCTCTATTTTGAGTACTATAGTGTTTATTGATTAGTGGAAAAATCAAGTGGAGAGCACACAGCGATTTCTTGTGTGGACACATTAGTTGACCACACTGTGCTGGAGTCTCTCTATACGTCAGGCAAACTTTGTGGTAGAAATTGTTGGTGTGAAAAGACTCAATAATCAAGATACAGGGTGGACCTGTTGTGTGTTAGTTGTTAGTAGATGGGCGCAACAAATAAACAGCCATAGGAAACGGCCCTCAGACAACATTCTACTTTGGTAGGCCAATATATTAACATTTAACAGAAATTCAAATATTAAATAATGCTGTTGGTATATCTGACTAATATTATAATATTGTCTGCAATTCAAAATTAGAATTACATTTTATATAAAATATTTTAACTGAAATAATAGTACCATGATAGATTAAAATAAGGTTTAAGATTAAAGAGGGATTTTAATTTTGTCAAGCTATTTCGAATTTGGCTTGTGTGTTCTTTGCATTATAATTTAAAAAATAACTTACACAAACAAAATTTTAAGTCAGATTTAATGTGATATAAATTTATTTGATTTTAAAATGGGATTGCTTAGTGTATTGAAAGTATATTATGATAAAAGTTTAAAATTTAACCAAGATATTAAATGACCATGTCAAACCAGGGGTAGAAGATATTAAACTGACAGAGCTAGATGTGAGCTAGAATGGATGAATCAAAAGAGTTAGGTGTGAGCTAGAGAGGATGAATCAATATATTTAGGTGTGAGCTAGAGAGGATGAATCAATACAGTTAGGTCTGAGCTAGAGTGGATGAATCCGTAGAGTTAGGTCTGAGCTAGAGCGGATGAATCAATAGAGTTAGGTCTGAGCTAGAGCGGATGAATCAATAGAGTTAGGCGTGAGATAGAGCGGATGAATCAATAGAGTTAGGCGTGCGCTAGAGTTGCTGAATCAATAGAGTTAGGCGTGCGCTAGAGTTGCTGAATCAATAGAGTTAGGCGTGCGCTAGAGTTGCTGAATCAATAGAGTTAGGCATGCGCTAGAGTTGCTGAATCAATAGAGTTAGGCGTGCGCTAGAGTTGCTGAATCAATAGAGTTAGGCGTGCGCTAGAGTTGCTGAATCAATAGAGTTAGGCGTGCGCTAGAGTTGCTGAATCAATAGAGTTAGGCGTGAGATAGAGCGGATGAATCAATAGAGTTAGGTCTGAGCTAGAGCGGATGAATCAATAGAGTTAGGTCTGAGCTAGAGCGGATGAATCAATAGTTAGGTCTGAGCTAGAGCGGATGAATCAATACAGTTAGGCGTGCGCTAGAGTTGCTGAATCAATAGAGTTAGGCGTGCGCTAGAGTTGCTGAATCAATAGAGTTAGGCGTGCGCTAGAGTTGCTGAATCAATAGAGTTAGGCGTGCGCTAGAGTTGCTGAATCAATAGAGTTAGGCGTGCGCTAGAGTTGCTGAATCAATAGTTAGGTGTGAGCTAGAGCGGATGAATCAATAGTTAGGTGTGAGCTAGAGCGGATGAATCAATAGTGTATGGCAGTCTGGATGGCTCAACAAACCTATATTAACTATACAGAGAGATCTGAGCTATTTAAAGTTTATTTTGAAGTACAGGTTTTACGGTAATAGAAACAAATATAAGTAAATGCAAAGAATACTAAGCGAAGTAAAGTTAACTATTATCATAAAAATATGTATTTTGTTGATTCTTGCCTTGTTTTCAACTTTGTTATTACTTGAGGCCTTGACCCGTTTCTTCTTCTTTTCTGAAAATAATACAATTCAATTAAACATAATACAATCAGTGTGTACCAACATCAAAACACTAGGGGGTAAACATTCTAAAATTAAAACTAGTTTAACACTTGATTATTTTGTAATACCAGTTTAAAGCGAACCAAATAATTGAAATCATTTCCATCAAAATTAAAGAGAAAATATCATACAGATAATAAATTAGCCTAGTATTATAAGAATTACAAATTGAAATATATAATATCATAACACTGAAAAAAACTTATTTAAATTTAGTTCTAAAGATAAGTGGTTTAAGTTAAATTGACTACACTCTTTTAAAAGTAGTGTTAAAATTAGTATGCAAATATATAATATAGTTCTTTAAAGAAAGGCTCTTTTCGAGATAATTTATAATATAAGATGCATCACAGGAAAAGGTACCTTTGTTTATTTGAGTAAAATTTTCAATATAGCCGACTTTTAACTCTATCTGCATTCATTCTGAACATATTCCAGTCACTATTACTTCTAAAATCAATCACCAGGTAAGGTAAAAATACATTTTAGTATAGCTCTGTCATTGTTATAAAAGTACCTTAACTTCCAACAATAGTTTTCTTATGCTGTAAGTCGAGGTCCCATTTCCTTTACAGATAGAAAAGTTGAATAGAATTGTGTACTACAAAAACTAAAATAAAGCTCTAAATAATAATTTTAATAAAACTTTCCAGTTTTAGTATAAAATGTTTTAAATAAATTTTAATAGGGTATTGCAAAATAAAATAATAAATGTTTTCTCATCAAAATCTTTGGGTTTTCAGTTTACTTATATCCTTTTAGTGCAGTGTTGGATCTTTTTTTAACATTTCTAATAGATTCAGGAAAATTCAGCTAAAGCTTAAACTAAAGTTTGAATAAAGATTTCAGAAAGTAATTATATTTAGTATAAAAGAGGAAAACTTATTTCTACTCCCGCAAAAAGGGGTTTCTTCGTCGCAGTGCCATGAATTTTCTTTTGCAGCAGGCTACCACTTCATGTTTAGAAGAAAAAAAAACATAAATATGTTGAGATTGTCCATAAAATTGATATAAATAATAATAATTGGAATATAATCTAAAGTTAAATCAGCTGTGCTTATTGCATGAGTGCACACCCAGGTGAAGTCTTACCAATGAACCTTTAGAGAGCTGATTGGCTGCCAAAGCAATGTGACTGTTAGACAACTTCTAATGGTTTATTCATTTGTCTTAGAATAGTGTCCAAACCATAGTATTATTGGAGTACACAGTCAGTAGTATGATCTCAAACTATGACTTATTTGAGGTTTAAACTGATAAAAAGATTTGGTCACTTTTCAAAAGATGTGAACTCACTGGACAGATTGCAAACACTGAGGCCTGTAATCACTCACATGGATTAAAAAGAGTTATTAATGTTATATACTTAAAATATATCAGTATTGATTAAAGTCTGATGAAATTTGAGTGCAAAACAGACAACCCAACTGTAAAATGTTTTAAGTTGTGTGAATCAATTTCTGGGTTCTGGTTCATCCAGGGCAAGATTTTAGGGGTAAAAATAAACCATTCCTATATCCTTGCCCAATCAATTGCTATAGCATGGTAAGAGAGTTATAGCAGGAAGGCTACTGCTTCAAGCTCTCCAGCTGGTGAATCTGCTTCTCTAAGCACGTGACATTTAACTTTAGGGCAGTGGCCAACCTTTTTATGAGGTGTGTCACATTTAAAATATTGTACCTCAAGCGTTCGACAAAAAACCCTGATGTTTTATGAATGATTTATAAAATATAAACAATTAATAAATAAGAGCACACACAATATATTTAAATAAGATATTGCCCATACAATATATAATTTATTTTATATTTTATAACAGTACAAAATAGTTAAATGAATAAATTTTATATTTTATAACAATACAAAATTGTTAAGTGAATACATTTTGTATGAGTATAATACACATACTTGAAATAACTCCTAAAGTGGTTTTTGAATCTGCTTGTGCTTCATGATTTCATCAATGTTAGGATTTATTTTTTAGCTGACAAGCAAGATTAGATGTTTGAGATGATCATATTTTAATTTAAATGTGTATTTGTTTTTAATTATGTTCATGACTGAAAAAGACTTCACAAACATATGTTAAACCAAACCGACAACAGTATCTAAGTGCCAGGACATGTAAATTTTCAAAATTACTGGCTGGCACCATTTCCAAAATTCAGTCAAATTTGTGTTCATTGGTGTGGCAATAATCTCCTTATATTTGTTTTTAAGAGAAATGTGGTTCTGTAGGTCTAGTATTTTTTTTTTAATTTCTGCTGGATCAAGGTTGTTATTAGAAATTGAAAATGGGTTAGTGAACAGCTACACATTTTTTCATCTCCTCGGAAGTCAGAGAATCTAGTTTCAAATGAGTTTTGTAACACAGATATAAGATGTTTGTACTTGTCAACATTTTGTGGAATTTCCTGCTAACTCTTGCGTTAGTGAATAGTGAATCAATCACACTTGTAAAAAATCAGTTTACTGCTCTGAATAACACGGGAAAGAGACAGTTTTTTACCTTGCAGACATACATTTAAATTATTCAGATGGCCCATCAAGTCTGTCAGAAAAGCCAAATCCCACAGCTGTTCTTCCTTCTTAAGAAGTGCGAACTCAACGGGCAGCTCTTTGATCTCTTGCAAAAAATTCAAAACATTGTGTCGCAGATTCGAAAATCTCTCAAGTACCTTGCCTTTTGATAACCAACGTACACTGCAATGAGGAAGTAATTCTCCTTCCTCTTCTGTTTTATCCAAAAACAAATCGCAAAAAGTCGACGATTTATTGGTCTTGGACGAATTTTGTTAACACAATGCACCTCACTGGATCAATAACAGTTAATAAATTCAAACAGTGCTTCTTTTCTAAATATTCTTCAAAGCCACACACCCTTTTGACTTACCAGTCATGGCCGTATATACACTGTCTAGTTTTTCCATCTGTATCTTTTTTGCGTTCAATGACACTTTTCATTTCTTTGAAAATATCTTCATCTCTAGTTGAAATCATATGGTGCAGGTTAAGAAGTTCTTCAATTAAATCAAAATTGTTATTGATGCAACATACACAAACACTTATGGCGCTGTATTGCTAGTATCACAACTTTCATCCAAAGCCAAGGGAAAATATTTACATCGCATCACAGTATTTTGCTAAAGTGCAATCTCATCAACCATTTTCTGAACCTTAGGATCACCGCTATGTTTTGCAAACATTTGCAAGTTAGATTTTATTATTTCTTCACCTCCAGAATATGGCTTCTTTTTTTCGGGTGTGGAGAAGATAAAGTCCATAAGAAACTTTTACAAAGGTAGCCAATTCTTCCCCTTTTCTCTGAAATAAAGTTTGTTGTCCAACCAGAGTTCGTTCGTAAAGTGAGACCACGGCATCTTTACTGTTGAAACCTGTATGCATTTGCTTGAAATGCCACTCTAGATTGAATTTTTTGGGAACAGAAACACAAGGCCCACAAATCAAACAAACTGGTTTTGGTGTGTGTGTTTTGTGAATAAAAATTATTCTTTTCATTCTGTGTTGAAATTCCTGGAAGTGATATCTTCCTTGTACTTTCATTTGGAAGTAGAAGGCTATAAAAAAACTCGCGCCTAGCTGAAAACAAGATAGCAACGTGCTGTACCCCAGCCCTCAACTAGTGAACACTACGCAAGACTGATGGGAGGGGAATGGAATGGTAAACAAACATTGTCATTAGTCCACTTTCAGTGATGACACATCTATACGCTATGCTATGGTCAACAACTAAACTAAAACCTAAAGTACACAGTGCTAGAGACAATAACAAAAATCTTTGATAACGATTTTTGTAATTTTACAGTTTTTACACTAAAATGTTACTCTCTTCCTAGTATAGCAGGTTGGCCACTATTGAGTCTAAAGTATTGTAAAAATTTTAAATTGAAAGAGAGTTACTAGCATATTTGAATTACAAACGTTATATTGCACAGATAATTTTGTAAAGAGTAGAACACCTTAGCTATAAAAATCGAGGTTACCCAACAATGGGTGCATTTCCCTAAAGTGATCTCTGTCAGAGAAGAGAACTCTACAACAAAACATTGCAAAATGGAAAATGGAGTGAAAGAGAGTGTAAATGTAAGAGGTGTGTCATTTCTTTTCATCTCCCAGAATTGCATATAACTCTAATGGGTGGTAGGACATGTTTATATCTATATAAAGGTCAATAAGAGCAATTTGTTTAATCCAGTGGTTCCCAACCTTTTCCATTCCTCCCCCCCTTCTCCACTGCCTTGGTAGATAATCAAATTACTATCCCCACTGATAGTGATTACAAATTATTTTTGACTGCATTCTAGTAACTTGTTTATTTGTATAAAAATCATTTTAACATTGGAAAAAAATTGGTGCAAAAAACTTACTGAAAATTAGTGTGATGGGTTGGCAGTGTTTAGTTTTCATTAGTTCCTAAATATTGGGTTTGATATTTGACAGAGCACCCTGACAAGTTGACAACTAGGTTAAGTTTTCATCAATTCCTAAATATTGGGTTTGGTTTTTGACAGAGCACACTGACAAGTTGACAACTAGGTTAAGTTTTCATCAGTTCCTGAATATCGAGTTTGGTTTTTGACAGAGCACCCTGACAAGTTGACAACTTGTTTAGTTTTCATCAGTTCCTGAATTTCGAGTTTGGTTTTTGACAGAGCACCCTGACAAGTTGACAACTTGTTTAGTTTTCATCAGTTCCTGAATTTCGAGTTTGGTTTTTGACAGAGCACCCTGACAAGTTGACAACTTGTTTAGTTTTCATCAGTTTCTGAATATTGAGTTTGGTTTTTGACAGAGCACCCTGACAAGTTGACAACTTGTTTAGTTTTCATCAGTTTCTGAATAACTAGTTTGGTTTTTGACAGAGCACCCTGACAAGTTGACAACTTGTTTAGTTTTCATCAGTTTCTGAATAACTAGTTTGGTTTTTGACAGAGCACCCTGACAAGTTGACAACTTGTTTAGTTTTCATCAGTTCCTGAATATTGAGTTTGGTTTTTGACAGAGCACCCTGACAAGTTGACAACTTGTTTAGTTTTCATCAGTTTCTGAATAACTAGTTTGGTTTTTGACAGAGCACATCGACAAGTTGACTACTAGGTTAAGTTTTTAAGAGAGTCAGAGTTGAAGACTCGGTGGTGTTGCATGTGGCCATAATGGTAGCCTAGGAAAGAAAGGAGAACTATGGGGCAAACCTGAGGCTTGTGGGCTTGAAAATAAACACACATAATATGCGCATGAGCAAGGCAAGGGTTGCCAATATCGCAAGAAAAAATTATCTTCATTACTTTGGACGAGTGATAAACACAAAAGTCTTTAATTCTTGGCCAATTTTTAACATTATTTTTTAATTGGTCCATGGCCCCCCTAGAAATGATTCAGGCTCCCGATTTGGGAACCATTGGTTTAGTGAGTATTCGATCAAAGCCTCAAAAGTTAACTATGGCCTGACCTATGTTCAAGCAAGAAACAATAAAACACAAGTCTTGGATCCACACCATTACTCCAGGAAAGAAGAAATCGGAAGATAAATTGAAAGACAAACTTAAGAAATAAGCCCCGAGGAAGGGGAAAAATAAACTTGACAAAGCAATACTTAGATTTTGATCAAAATCCTGCGGGGAAGCATTCTGACAGTAGCTCTAATTCCAATTCTGAATTTGAAGACATTTCCTCGAGTTAGAGTGAAATTGAATTACCTGAACTTACAATGCTGAATTTAAGTGACAAAAGAGAAAGATATCTTGTGGTGTAGGGCAGGTTTATGCTAAATATGGAAACCATAATTTAATCCTGTCAATGATGACATATCTTCAGGGGGCAGGAAACACATTGTTAGTTAAATGCCTACTCCATTTAACATAGAGGTCACAGCCAAGGTTGCACACTATTTCACATATGGAGTCCATTTTAGCCTGTTCAGAATCGACTCAATATTAAAACAAAAACTTTGATTTGAACTTTAATTTATAATTTTTTGTATCATAAGTTTAATTTTTACAGTTTTTCTTTTAATCTATTAGTAAATATTTGTATAAATAGTGTAATTATTTATTTAAGATGTCCGCTAATAACTCCAAGTCTCTTGACACCCTGGGGTCAATGTGAACATCGGTCATATTGTAGAAACAGTTTCATTTGAGGATTTCAACATTTTGTTGAGTTCTAGTTTATTTTTAAATATTTGTCCAAACTAACCCCATCATCCCCTACCTTTATTTTGTGGTTAATGTGTTGCTGTATTTTATTATCAAAGACTTAAGCCACGTTGAACAAATCATTTAAATACTCTTTTTTTCATTAGATTCAAATTTTAGTCGATATTAAGATATCTAAGGAATATTTTTTATGTGATTGTAAAACTCTTAAAAACTTCAATGATGTTATTCAATTAATCTATAGCTTACATGTTTGATGGTAAAAAAGAGACCATTAGATGTTTAAAGCTTGAAAATCATTTAAGATATACTAAAGTAGAATATACCTTAAAAGGCGCCTTTTAATAAAAAAAAAATTTATTAACTGGCTAAGTAACATGGGCTCTTACGATGAAAGAAATTCCAAAAATGAACAAAATCACTGCTAGAGACTCATAAATCTCCAAGCATAGGACATACATTGAAAGAGTGAGTCCATTTATAGAATAAAATTCCATATTCCAGTAAAGTGTGAGCAGTCCCTCCTTCGGCCTCCAGTGAAAGTTTCTAAGAGCGCCTATGAAGTAATAACTAGATAAATTCTGTCATACCTCCCTCCCTCCCCTTATGAGCCATCTGCGGAGGTTGTTCCAGGAGTTTAATCTGTACTAGTACGCACATTAAGTACAGAAAACTTACTGTTGGCATTTCATTTTGTTTGTATTGTTCATACATTACTTATTCATTAGTCATAATTATACTGTATACAATTATTACTAGCACCGTGTCTTACTGCCTGTTTGGACTATACGCACTGTACACAATACTAGACAATGCCGTAATTAGATTGCTCTAATTAATATCAACAGTAAATAGGCAACTATAGCTTAAACTGTTTTAAGCAGTATGGTTCTAAACATTTTTTAAATCATGGTTTCTATTAACGGAACTTTTTTTTAATGCCAGAAAGTTTTCGTTTTTAAGAGATTTCACTGTATTACTGTTATTTTTTTATTTACATTCAAACCAACTTACAAATGAATATCATTTAGTATTTACATGAGTGTGACATTGCCATTACAGCGTGTGTGAGGTTATCAGCAATCAAATTATTATTATTATTATTATCATCATCATCATCATCACCGTCTTACTACCCGTTCGGGTTATACGCACTTACGCTAATGTGTAATGGTAGGGTGATTGGAAGATGAAATGGAGGACCTACAGTTTAACGTGGGATCCGAACCACGGTGGAGGCCTGGCATTCCTCACATTCACAAGATGTCTTGTCAGAGGTGAAGGAAGGGTTTGGAAATCAGATAAACCTGTGCTGGGACTGAGGATTGAACCCCGGACCTCCAGCACTGAAGTCAGACACCTTACCCACAAACTGCCAGGTCACCAGCAATCAAATGAGTTTAAGATTAATTTCAAGACTACTCCATAACATACAAGCAATGACTACTATAGAGCTGGCAAGTGCATGGATATATTAACCTTTTGATGTTTTCCACAATGCCCATGCATAACCTAACAATATAAAAGTAAGATAATGGCTATTTGTGATTTATATGTGAAAGTTTCAGTTTTTGAATCTCCCAAACTCAAAGTGTCTTACCACATAGGTCTAAATCAATCAAATAAAGTTATGATGAAACTCTATAGGAAAGTGGATCATTAAAGTAACTTAAATTTTGCTAAAAATTAATGTTACTTTTGAACTTGAATGTTATCACTTACTTTTATTGATAGAAGTGACAATGAAGCCATCCTGTTCATATGTAGTCTCACAGCTTTCAGAACTACTGCAGGATGCATCCTCTTTACAAGCTAAGCTCTCCTTTAAGCGATTTAGCTGAAAAATATTTCAAGAATTGTAATTGAGAATTGGGTTAAGTGGTGGGAGAAGAGTGAGTATGGTGAAACTGTTAGTTGGAATAATTTATTCGTGAGGATTTGTATATTTTGTTTAGCTAGTTTGTAAGCTGGAATGTCTATGTAGTTGACAACAGGTCAAATGAATTTTGGTGACTGTAAAATTGGAAGCTTGTGGCTTTATGTTCAGATACTTGAAAGATGTATCTTTAGGGACAGGTAATTGATTGGTTGTTATTTAAAATACATTTCTTGATTGGATATTTTGTGAAAAAAACTGTTGTATTTTGAGAAAAGATAATGTTGGATTTTCTTTACAAATTTGTTCAATTATGAATATTTTGTGCTGTAATGTACTATGTTCTTTTAGGACATACAGATTCACATTCCATTATAAGAAGAGAAATTGTTTTACGTTCAGAACCTTTCCACAGATTTCATTTTAAATTTTGAGAGTTTTGTACACAGGAAAAACTGTGGGATGAAATTTTCTTGATATGTTATCAGGTACATTTTGTAAACTATATTGTGTTTGATATAGGTGAAGTGTTGTGGACTAAGTTGTGTTTGATATAGGTGAAGTGTTGTGGACTAAGTTGTGTTTGATAAAGGTGAAGTGTTGTGGACTAAGTTGTGTTTGATATAGGTGAAAGGTTGTGACTAAGTTGTTTGATATAGGGAAGTGTTGTGACTAAGTTGTGTTTGATATAGGTGAATGTGTTGTGGACTAAGTTGTGTTTGATATAGGTGAGTGTTGTGACTAATTGTGTTGATATAGGTGAAGGTTGTGGACTAATTTGTTTGATATAGTGAAGTGTTTGACTAATTGTGTTTGATATAGGTGAAGTGTTGTGGACTAATGTTTGATATAGGTGAGATTGTAACTAAGTTGTGTTGATATAGTGATGTGTTGTAGACTAGTTTGTTTGATATAGTGATATATTTTAGACTATATTGTGATTGAATAGGGAAATTTTGTTCTTTGTTGGTTGTATTTTATGCCATTGACGGCCACAATTTTGCTGAGCTGGTACCTGTTTTATAACATAAAACCCACTAAAAATGCAATCATCAAAATTTTAAATTTTACTGACCTACTCAATATTAGAAAAAATTACATAAGAATTCCAGGTTTTTCAAGCCCTTTTCAGATTTGGCCAGTCTTGAAAAAATTCTATATTTTTACCCATAATACTATTATAATTAGAAAGTACCTGTAATTGTCATTTTTATAAAAAAAAATATAAAATAAGGTGATTGATGGAGTAAAAATTTCTTTCAGATAAAGATATAAAAAAGTGAGGTACATCATAGTCACTGAAATTTTTCTTTTTACAGATTAGCCTGTAGTTTAGATAGGGACAATTTATTTCCCGTCAACTCTTAATGCCTGTTATGTGGTAAAACTAGTTTTCAACAATGAGTTTGTTTTGTGATGACTCTAATTAAATATTCCTACAGCAGCATTATACAAACAGATAAATAAGATAAGACATACAAAACTCACCTTTTCTTCTTTTTGTTGCTTGAACCGGTCCAACTTTTCCTTCCTCTGCTGTTTCTTGCGTAGATTATCGTGTTGAATGCCCTCCTTGGCATTCTTAATTGCTGTCAGAGCTCTCTTCAGCCCTATTTCAAATGGAACATCCTCTGGAGCACTGCCGGAGTCAGAACCACTCCTCTGTTTTGCGTGGTGGACCAATCTACAGTCTGATTCAGAGTTACTTAAACTTTTATAAATCCTCACCTCAGCATTATGCTTAATTGCTTTTCTGGTTTCAGCATCAGAGTCAGAGTCAAAATTGTCTGAAATTTCAGTACAACTTCTGGGTAATGAGTTTAAGTTATCAGCTGTATGTGTTGGTATCTCGTCGTGCTCATCTGTTTTTATGGCTGAGTTTTTACCCGTTAATCTGATAGGTTGGTCACATGTTTCTGACTTCTTAATAAGTTTGATTTTCTCATTTGATGTTGACAAATGCAAGTTTTTATTTTTAAACAAATTTACAGAAGATCGAGAACTTTTTTCTTGTTTCCTTTGAGAATCTTGCACAATATTTTTTATCAAAGCTTGTGTTGACCCCCCCTTTTTTTAGGCTTATGTTTGCTGTTCAGATAAAAAAGTTCTCCATCTGAATGGACACTCTTCCATTCAATACTTTCATTGTCTTCAAGTTGCGGCTCTGTGATACTTGAACTACCTCTTTTGGTTGTGTCAGAAAATATATTTTCATTTCTATCTTTAACTTCTTTGGTTTTTTCAGAAGATCTATCATTTAATGTGTCATCTGAATTACTTTTAATGTGTTTATTTTTTTTCGTCTTCATTTTTGCTTGTGTATTTATATTAAGTTTATCAGTAAAATGTTGTACTTCGGCAATGTTACAATCTTCTATTTTTTCTGAACAGAAAGATAAAGTTGGATTTTGAGATTTAGTACTGTTATGATTTGGTGATGTAAAGAGAATACTATCATTCTCTTCAGATGTAGGTTCTAATTTATTTGCAACATTAGTTTTAAATTCACTGCTTTTAAGAGAATCTGTTGCAGTTGAAACTTCAGTTTTATGTTGCAGCCCAGATAGAACATTTGTTTCCAGAGATACCGTGCCATTACTGCTCGGGCTTCTTGCTTCCACATTTTTATTATATTTTTTCATTGTCTTTTTTTTACTATCAGAAGAGGAGTGTGTAAGAAAATTTCCTCCATTAACTGCACTCCTAGTGACATCAATATTTGATTTTATCATCTTTTTATAACCAAGTGGATTGGTATTATTGTCTTGTGAATCAACTCCACAATCAATCTTGTGCGACTTGATTTTATTGGGTGATAAAACATCAATTTTGTTATTAGAAACATTAGAGTTAAATGTTGGTGTGACTGTTTTACTATCTTCAAGTGTGTTTTCATTTGGTGAAGAAATAGTTCTATTTTCTGACACTTCAGTATTGTCTACTGCTGATAAAATTTTGCAACTCTTTGGTGACTTAATCTTTTTAGTTGGAAATGAAC
>JBCFYV010002255.1:39502729-39525591 GCA_039000515.1 Timema cristinae
CCTTCACAAAGTGATGGGAGCCACAGTGCGTGAAGGTAGAGTGTGTGAGATCATTCAGATGTTGATGGCCATGAAAGTTACCAACTTGGCCTTTGCTGGGCCAGCCCTACAAACAATTTGGGCCCCTGTTAATAGTGTTGACGCCGAGCGTTTTTTCAGTCAGTATAATTTGGTACCGACTGACAGGCGAACCAGAATGAAAGAGGCTACAATAGAAACTTGCGCAATGCTTTCGTTTAATCAGTAGAGTGCCAGTTTCCATTTCTGTTAATTGTTTCTTGTATTTGTTAGTCTGCTGAACTCCAATTATTTATTTAAAATATGACAACTGATTTCGTTTTTGGAAGCCTTGTTATTATTATTTATTATTACCGCGTCTTACTACCCATTCGGGTTGTACGCACTTACGCTAATGTGTAATGGTAGGGTGATTGTGAGATAAAATGGAGGACCTACAGTTTAACGTGGAATCCGAACCACGGTGGAGGCCTGGCATTCCCCACATTCACAAGATGTCTTGTCAGAGGTGGAGGAAGGGTTTGGAAATCAGATAAATCTGTGCCGGGACCGAGGATTGAACCCCAGCCGCCAGCACAGCAGTCTGACACCTTACCCCTAGACCACCAGGTCAACCGAAGCCTTGTTAACCAAACTATTTTTGTGTATATATTAACTATTTTTGACTTTCACGTTTGTGTGAACTGATACACTTGTATTTAAAATATGCATACTTATGTCATTTTTGTTATCACACTATTTTATTTACCAATATTTAATATCTTTGACTTGCACATTTGTTTGAACTGATTCAACGACACCAACTATTTACGATACCAGCTATTTACTAAACTATTTTATATTTCAATATTTATTATTTTTGTACTGAAGGCTACAATGATTTTTTGACGTTACACATTTGTGTAAAATAAATTAAGCCAATTGAAGTCATTCTGCATTCTTCTGTTTTGTGTTTGACACAATATTTCAGTTTCCTTCCTTATTTATTTAATATTAATTATTTATAATCTCTCACATGAAAATAATTGCAAACGAAGGTTAAAATACCCTACGTATTAATGCATACATAAATTTTATCATAAATCCTTTGTATAGGCCCTAAAAACATTGACGAAAGACATTTTTACCTATTTTGCTACAAAATGCTAAATTATGCCTCAAAACGCTAAATTTCCAATAATTAATACTATTTTACCCTATCTCTGGCTATGTACCAGCGAGCAAAGCAGGGTAAAAATACTACTATTAATATGGTTAAATTTGCGTTTTAACAATTTTGTAACAATTCAAATATATCAAATTTTAATGAAAAAATCTTCCTTTTAAGTCTCCTTCGCAGCGAGGGGATTGGAAATATTAACAAATTAATTACAAATCTCCTCTGTAAAGTGTTTTTTGGGATATAAACAAAAATGAAAATTGTATGCATTAATATTGTCAGCTTAAGGTTTGGAGCCACAGAGTAGGCCTATACTTGCAGTCATTTTATGATGTGTGTGAATTAGGCCTATTTAGATTGGTTTCTTGATACTAAGCCCCAACAGCACAATTTTGTTTGATAAGTTAGGGAACTTGATATAAAAAGTTTCTGTCAATTAACTTAATTTTAGTTTTTACAATAATAAATTTAAGCTAGGCCTATTTCTTTTGGTTCATAGCAACAATGTATCCAAGTAAAAGAGCCACTGTTAGCACGTTTGCATTTGGGTCTTCATTCCCATTAGAATGTAAATAGTATTACTTTTGCAACTAAACAAACACACAAGTACAGGCCTAAACTGTCACCTGTCATTTGATCATGGATTTACATAAATAGGGTTGGTTTATATTCATGCATGGCAATTAACTAAATGTAAACAATGCATTACATACAGTGCACAAATCATAATTAAAATTCAACAATTTATAATTAGATGTAGTGATTAAAGTCTAGTAGTAAATAGTACAAAGTGTGTGTTGCACAATTCATAGTAAAATAATATAATCAAGGCCCGAATTTTGATTACCTAAAAATGATCAAAAAATTACCAATAACATTCTAAAAAGTTACTTCAATTTCTAAAAAAATGATAAAAATTATAAACAAAAAGTATTAATTAATGCAATGAAGTATTATTTAACAACTAAACTCATGCATTTTGCTAAATACATTTATTTAAAAATACCTGCTTTAGAAGTAATAGCTTTCCCTCAAACCCAGACAAGGTCTATCGATTTTTCTTGAACAACAAAAATCTGTAGCACAATTTCGTTCAAAGGTAAAGTAAGGCCGTCAGTTCCGTGGCGATTGTGGCGTGTAAAAGAACCCTGGAAGGTATGTGAAATTACCTTTCACGGCAAAATTGATAGGTTCTTTTTCTATTGCCCATAGAAATTTTTGAGTGATGATTTAATGAATCAGTTGAGAAATTGTATGCAAAATACCTCAATATATATATATATAAATAACTACTCACACCCCCCCCACCCCCCAGGCTAGTTAGTCTCACCAGAAATGTGTATTTTACAACCAAGCAAGAGGATACAAAGTTCATGGCCTACATTATCTTCTCATTCAGGCAACTGTGTTAGAAAAATTATGTTTTAGTATTTGTGCCTTAAAATGACTCAAATATGCATTAAAAATGACTCAAAAATTCCTAGAGATGCCTAAAAATGACTTTAAAAGTATAAAAACCAAGAAAATATGACACAAAATATACATTCATACGAGGGGTTCATTAACAGGGTTTATGTACTTGTGAGCATTGTATGTGAGGAATAAAGATATAAAATTATTTATTTATTTTATATATAATATATATAATATATATAATATATATATTATTATATATATATATATATATATATAAAGCCTATATGTCATTAAAATCTGGGCCCTGATTATAATTAAATGTAATGACTAAAGTATGATATTAAATAATGCATATGCTTAAATTATTGTTCATAGCATTCCTATAAGTGTGTCACTTATAGTGTGTTTGCATGTAGATTATGTTTATAATGTTTTGTTACTTTGATAGTAGATTAAAACTTGCTTCTTGCTTCTAAGAGGCTGTCAGAGGATTTGAATATAGTTATGAAAAAGGTTGTTTTGGTCATCGATTTTATAAAAGCAAGGTCACTTAACCAGATAGTCTTATAAAGAGGTTCTGAGTACATCAATTAGTTGTATCATTCTGAGGTCAGGTGGTTGTTTAGAGGAAATGTCCTTCCCTATACTTATTTGCATAACACCTGAATGAACGGCTGTCATTGGCCTAACAGAGAAATTGACATCATTCAAAGTAAAGTTAGAACTGTGGGAAAATGAAATATAAGAAATTAAAATGGATTATTTACCGGATTTAAACCCGTTTCTGAAAGACAAAAGGACAGAGGCTAGAAATGTAATGATTGGGCATTTGCAGAACTTTAATCTGAGTTTGATCATTAGATCCCAGAAGATTTGGCCAAATGAAGTTGGGTGTGCAATTTGTTGGAGATTGACAACTTGCAACCTTAACACCTCTAAACATTGAGTTGGTCTCCAAAAAGAACTCCGTGAAGTCAGTGAAGGGTCAAGACACAGTATTTGTGGACATCAACATGGAGTTTTAATTAATTGAAAACTATTAGTTATCATATAGCCTACCATAGGAAAGCTATAGGCCCATAGTTTCAAGAATAGTTCATGATTTGTCCATAATATTAATATAAATTGTTTATTTTTTATTAAACATTAAATAATTTGCATTTTTTGTATTACGGATTGAAAATAGTATTTTTTTTAAATATCTTCCAATAACTTTGGTTAAAATTTTGTATTACCTCCATTTTTATAACTTATTACACAATAGTTATTACCCATATTTTGGATTGTAACCTTTCATTTAACTTTTGGGAATAAAACCCAAGCAATTTGCATTTTCCTTCCGCATGCAAAAATTTTGAATATTTGTTATTTTATTTTTGGTATTTTTGTCACACATTACCAGTGTTGATTTTTATCTGCTTCTTTACTTTAAGTACATTAGCTCTTGAGTATTAACCAGGTCATAGCTCTATTACTAACTTAGAAAATAATTACTATTTTTTTTTGTTACCGAAGGAAATTACAGAAAATATTTGGGTTAGTAAACATTGTGTGTAGGCCTACCTGAACTACAAACATTGTGTGTAGCCTACCTGAACTACAAACATTGTGTGTAGGCCTACCTGAACTACAAACATTGTGTGTAGGCCTACCTGAACTACAAACATTGTGTGTAGGCCTACCTGAACTACAAACATTGTGTGTAGGCCTACCTGAACTACAAACATTGTGTGTAGGCCTACTGAACTACAAACATTGTGTGTAGGCCTACCTGAACTACAAACATTGTGTGTAGGCCTACCTGAACTACAAACATTGTGTGTAGGCCTACCTGAACTACAAACATTGTGTGTAGGCCTACCTGAACTACAAACACACAGGGCCCGAAATTAAAAACTTCTCAATTATATATAAAGATTTGAAAAATAATGATAAATCCTAATTTTGAGGGATTTTTTAATACTGAATTAAAAGAGTTGGCTAAAATGCGTTCACCTTATGTTTAGTTTCCCTCTATTTTTTGTTTTACCAGTAATGTGTTCACTGGGTGCTTAACTAGTGGTATTGAAGTTTAGTGGAGATCGTTCAAATAAAGAAGAAGTTTTTGTAGTTTAGTTAAAAACAGACAGTAAATATTTGAGTTTAAGAGTCACTTTTTAATGACAGTCCTAGAAAGTTAGTTGAACCCACTTTATAACTTGTCAGTTAGAATAGTAAAGTGAAAAGGCTCCTATGGCTAAAACAGGTGCACAAAGGATTAAAGAATAAAGAGAGGGAAGGAAAATAAACTCTGATTCAGTAGAAGAATATAATAAAGGACTAAGCCCGAAAAATGAAAAATGGGTAACATTTGAAAAACACTGAAGGAATAAGCAAACTCAAGCAATATGAAAGAGATCAGAAAATAAGACAAAAGTTGAAACGAAATAGTGAAAATGCAGCTGAAAACTCTTTTGAAAATATGTCACCTGCAGTTTTGGGAAAGGTAACTACAGTAACCCATGGCTTCTTTGGTGCTGACTGACAGCTCACAGCTGACGTTCAACATTTAGGTATATACCTAAATGTTGACTGTCAGAAGTGACAGCTGCTAAACACATGATTTTGCAGATCATATGGTTCGGCGTAGGGATACATAATTTGGTCTGGTAACTTTTCAAAGCCATCAGCTGTCAGCTATGAGCTGTCACTCAGCACCAAAGAAGCCATAGGGCTACTGTAGTATAGTTTAAGAAGTCTTACCTCATTCTCCAACTAAAAAAGTTGAAGTTATAGGAAGGTTGATAAAATAAAATCTTTGACACCAAAGAAGAGAGACCTTGTTATAGAAATTGCTGGTCTTAAAGTGTCACAAAGACGAATGATATTTCCAGAAAGAAAGATAAAATAGTTAATGCAGTCAAGGATTTCTTTATTTGGGGCGATGTTAGCTGACAATGTTCTGGAAGAAAAGACTCTCTGTTAAAACAGAACAAGGGCGTGAACAGAGACAGAAGAGATTACTTTTAGTAAATCTTGAGGAAGCATACAGTATGTTTATCAAAGATTATAATCCTGCTCCTCTTCAATTTTCAAAGTTTAAGCAGCTCCGACCTGAGCAAGTAATGCCAATGACCAAGAAGTATATGTGTGTGTACCTATCACAGAAATAATGAGCTATTGCTAACCTTGTTTAGTAAAATTGTGCCTAATTTACCTAATTCCTTGAATGAGGTGGTTGATTTTACACTCTGATCTATTGAAAATCAAATGTGGATTGACAGAATGTGCTCTAAATGTGGTGTTGAGAATTTGGAGCCATTTTTTGAAGATTTCTGCAATAAGGAAGTTGTGTACTATAAATGGGGTGTGGATGAAGGAAAAGTAGTAAAAGGAGAAATTACAGTTAAAACATATTTTTTTCCGGCAATTACAAGGCCTCTCAAGACATATACAATGCCAAACGACAACGTAGTGAACTACAAGAGCTGAAAAGATCTCTTCCATTAAATGAAATTGTAATTCTACAAGATTTTGCAGAAAATTATGCAATTTGACACCAGGAAGAAATAATGCAAGCTCACTGGAGTTCTCCAAGTGTAACACTTTTTACAAGTATTGTTTATTATAAAAACAATTAGGATGTGTTAAAACATCTGAACTACTGCATCATATCTGGCACTATGCAACACAATAAAGATTCAGTTCATGTGTTTAATAATACTGAGATTTTGAACGATTTAACATTGAAACTCCTGTTTAAAAGCACATATGTTCATTATTTCACAGATGGGGCCACAAGTCGGTTCAAAAGCAGATTTACACTGGGTATTTACTATTTCATGAGAATGATTATGGATTTACTTCAGATAGAAGTTATTTTGCAACCCCTCATGGTAAAGAGCCCCATGATGGAATTGGTGGAGAGGTCAAGAGAGTCGTGTTTAGGCCAAAGTACAGAAGAAAATAGTTGTGAACACTGCCAGAGAATTTACAAATGCTGCTAGTCAACTTGCATCACCCGTGAATATTATTTATGTATCAGAGGAGAATATTAATATGATTAGTCAGCCTAAACTACTTTCAAGGTGGGAACAATGTGGCACTTTGATAGGTCTCCGTAATTTTAATTTTGTTGCACCAAGGGACAGCTTGTCGGTGATTCTTACGTCTAACTCAAGTTTTTCGAAAAAAGATAGTGAAGGAAAGATTGTTCAAATTCTAACAAACAGCCATTCAGAATCTTGGTTGCCAAGTGGAATTTGTGGAATTTTTGTGTGTTACTGACAATACTATAAATACATATATGTGCTAGTCAAGTTTTCTTCTAAAAGACATGATTCATATTTTATGTATCTTTGGATTGTACAAGAAGTCCTTGAAGACAGTGAATACAAATTAATTGGTATGAAATCCATGGATACAAACCATATTGTATTTAAGTGCAATGAATCTGATATTTCAGTGGTCTCAACGAGTGATATAATATGCGCCATTCCAACGCCCCGAATTGAAGGGACAGATAGAGTCTGATACTATTTTGATGCTCCTGTTGATGTCAATGAAGCATAAACTTAGCTCATATAAGATAATCATATTTAATCATGTATAAAATATATTTAAATGTGAAAACATTAAGTGACTAATTTCTAAAGAAAATTTTACCTTCCGTAACAAACAATGATATTTTAATGAATCAGATAGCCGAAGCTATCATCTATGCATTTTAGTGAGGCAAGCACCATTTAGATATATTCTGAAAATTGAAAAATGACACCCGGACACGGGAATCGAACCCGGGACCTTTGGCTTAGTATGCCAATGCTCTTACCACTGAGCTATCCAGGATTCGTCCCATGCCCATGGTCATTCTTCACTCATATTTTTAAGGCAGAGTCTTTGATGGACGTGTGGAAGTCGTCAGCTTATAAACATGTGAATATATAAGATCACAGCCATCAGACAACGCAGCCACCTGCGACTCGGTAGTTGGCAATGTATTTAAGCCAACTACCGAGTCGCAGGTGGCTTCGTTGTCTGATGGCTGTGATCTTATATATTCACATGTTTATAAGCTGACGACTTCCACACGTCCATCAAAGACTCTGCCTTAAAAATATGAGTGAAGAATGACCATGGGCATGGGACTAATCCTGGATAGCTCAGTGGTTAGAGCATTGGCGTACTAAGCCATTGGACCCGGGTTCAATTCCCGTGTCCAGGTGTCATTTTTCAATTTTCCGAATATGATATCTAAATGATATTTTAATTAACTTTTTAGGTATACAGTAGAACTCCAATTATTCAGCCTCCAATCATCCAGATCCTCAATTATTTGGATTGATTTGGGGGGAAATACAAAAATTAATAAATCGTTTGAAGAACGGCAAGAAAGCAGGTCATTGACCTTCACGTGCCCTAGTTGCCTGAAGCATGTGATCACCTGCTGGGGCATGGGACACAACTCCAACCCCCCACCATGCATCTCTTCCGTCCTCCCTCCTTGGCCACTGTCAGCTCACGCTATTGTATTGCACTGTGTTTATGCATCATACTTTCTCATACTCACTGTGTGTTTTTACTTGGGTCCAAAACTTAAACGTGTTGTTCTTTCATTGAGTGATAAATGTGAAATTATAATTCAGTTGAATAAAGGTGTGTCTGGTAAACAACTGGCTGAGCAATTTTGTGTGGGAACGTCTACGATTTCTGACACTAAAACTAACCATGCGAAGATTTTAAACTTTGTGAGCGCATTAGAAAGTGAGGACGAGAGCTCTTCAAGGAAAGTGATGAAAAAGGCAAAAAAATAACGAACTTGAGAACGCTATTTACAAGTGGTTCCTGCAACCACGTTCGATTGGACAATCGATCTCAAGGCCGATTTTATGGGAAAAAGCGATGATGTTGAAAAACTTTGTGGTGGGACTGACTTTAAGGCAAGCCAGGGTTGGCTATGGAACTTTAAATCTAAGTTGCCGGTGAAAAACTTTCTGCTGATATAGAAGCTGCAAATAAATTTATGGAAACTTTTAAAACTGAAACTAAAGACCTCGATCCCGACCTTATTTACAATGCTGATGAAACTGGTCTTAGCTGGAAAGCAATGTCAAGAAAAACGTTAGCTTCCAAAAGAGAAAAAACTGCTCCAGGACATAAAGTAAGCAAAGATCATGTCATAGTGCTCGTTTGTACCAACTCTACCGGTAATCAGCGACAACCTTTGCTATTGATTGGAAAATAGACCTAAGAAACCAAGATGTTTTAAAAATGTACAGAATTTGCCAGTGACATACATGCACCAAAAAAGTGCATGGATGACTGTTGAAATTTTATTGGAATGGTGAGCCGAAACTTTCATAGCTGAAGTAAAATTTTTTAAAGCAGAAACAAAAAAAATCGAGAAAGGCGTTACTCTTAATTGAGAATGCACCAACTCATCCATCAATTGAGCTTCTCGAGAGAGAAAACTGAGACTTTAAGTGCATGTTCTTGCCACCAAACGTCATAAGTCTGCTGCAGCCCATGGACTAGGGTGTAATTGAGTGAACCAAACAACACTACCCCAGGCAACTGTTCCTTCAGTTACTCTTACCCAAGGAAGGTGAAGAAAGTGTTCTGGATTCACACAAGAAAATAAATAATATGAAAGATTGCTGTTATATGATTGCAGATCAACAAAAGAACAACTAGAATTGGAGAAGCAAAAAGAAAAGGCTCATGAACTGGAATAGGAAGTGAGTGTAGATGAAATTGTGAACATTGCAAAGGGAATCTCTGAATGCGATGTTGATGATGTTGATTATGTGTGACTCAGATGATCAAGGATTCCAGATAATGACAGATGACGAGATCTTAAGAGAGTGTTGTGGATGAACAACAAGGAGATGAAGAGGATGGTGACGAAACTGATGAAGGGACAGAAGATGAAACAGTTCCTACGCACGGAGAAGCTTTTACATGTTTTGAAAACGCCTTAAAGTGGATGGAACGTCAACCCAAATGCAGAGGTGTATAACTGCTTGCTGTCAAGCACCTGCAGGATCTTGCAGCACGAAAACAAGTGACTTCTTCAAAGCAACGTATGCTATTCGAGATGTTCCAAGTAAATTAGAGTATAGGTATATATGTACTACATTGTACAGAATTACTAAAATAAATTTGTATACAATTAATACTGTATTTTAATTTTTTATCTTTACTGTATTTACATACTTTAATGTAATTTTAATAGTACATTACCTACATGGTGTCTACTCAACTTGACCAATGGAATTCCCAACATTTCCCCTGATTTTCTTTTGATCATTTTCTAAAATTCCCGACTCAAAAATATGTCACACCCTTCTTACCTCTCCCCCCCCCCCCCCCCATTTTTGTTAATCTTTTTTTATTAATAATAATAAGTTTAAAAATGTTAATGAACAGTTTTTTATTTGATCAAAGTCTACTAGGAATTATAAAAATTATAAAATATATTACACTGCTACAAACAAAAAAAGACAGTTTGAATCACATTATTATTTACTGTTGTAATGATTAATATATTTCATAGTTTGAGTAAAACAACATTTTCCCGGATATTTTTTGTAATTTACCAAATTCCTAACTTATTCTCGTTTTTCCCGGCCACTTCAAATTCCCGGCTAGTTCCAGTTTTCTCTGATTTTCCCGGATGGTAGACACTCTGTACCTATGTTTGCTTAAAAAAAATTGGGTTTTACTTCGTTAGACATCGTTTTTTCTAAATTATTCCAGAGTTACATCCAATTATCCGGATTTCTGCATCCGGATCGGCCCAATCCCCAATTAGTCCGGGTAGTTGGAGCTCTACTGTATTTGCATTGTTAAATATTTTTGTTTACAGTGTCAAAATAAACCTAAAATATGTGCAGTTTAATAAATAATATATCATATTTCTTTGCTTCCAAAAGGAGCAGAATTTTTCATTTGATCACATGCTTTTGTTATGATCACGTTTATTTCCTTCCATAACACTAATAATTATTATTTTTTACTAAAATACTATAAACTGAATCACTATAATTTTGATAAAACATTGATATTTTATATATTGACTTTAAGCAATAATATCAACATAGTGCTATTTTTTTATTTGGTAAAAATTGACTACTTTCTAAAAAATATCTTCCTACCTTAACAAAATGAATACTGTGGCTTGATCCAGAAGAAACTTTGTGTCACAGTTTCCAAAAACAAACTAAGTCACTATGTTCATTTTGGATAAAAACCTACTCTAGGGAACAAAGTTATGAAAGTGTTACTTCAGTTTTCGTCTACCTACGTATGTGAAGGTGGCTAGTCTACACTTTCTGTCATGAAAACTATGATTAGAAGTAGACTACAATCAGTGCATGACTTGAGATGTAGCCTTTCAAAGAGACGGCCACGGTTTGAAGCGATTTCAGCACCAGAGCAAGGCCAACCAGCTCGCTCAACATATGTAACCTACAGTTTTTATTTAAGGTTGGAATGTTCAATTGTCATGCCATACAATATGTTATTTATGCCTTCCTAAGAGTGAGTATTAACTACCTAACATCATAGTAATAAATAAATTTTAGTAGGGTTCACATACATAGCTGTACCTATTTGATTTATTAAATTTAATACTAGAAATATTTTCTAGTTATATTAACTTACTACACCATGGCTGTATCCGAATAGTCTACTTATGCGACGTCGCGTTGGCTCGTGGCGTTGATAGCTGCATTGGCAATCACGTGACCAAGTGTAGATCTGTCCGAATAGTCGCAGACTAGACCGATGCAGTTTTCTCGAGGTCTTGGTAACCATGGATACGAAAGCTACGAGCCATGCGGCGTTGGTGCGGTGTTTGACTGGCAATTGTTTTAGTATTAGCGTTTTGTCCGTTGAGCACCGACTTACACAAATTATTCTGTAGGAAGCAGCACTGTGGGCCCAAGTGTGTTGCCGCTCGAATAGTTTGATGCAGTCTTCACTATGAAAACCGCGAGAAGTGTAAAATTATCAAGACTGCATCAAGTCAAGTGGTCTTGACTATTCGGATACAGCCAATGATTACATTTTATAATTGTTTATTAGAAAATATTACAACTGAGCAATTCCATTTGTAACGGATGTTACATTTTATCTAATATATTTAATTATTTCATTGCAAACAATTTTGCTACGACCATTCAATTATGATTATTAAATACTTCTACATCAAACTGCCTTGCTCCAAAAATTGCATGCCATAGTTGTGTATGGAATGAGAGAAATCGCTAATTCAGAAGTGTAACGGATGTTACTTTCAGGGAAACAGGTAAGGGTAAAATGAGTATTCATTTCAATATTTCAGTCCCTACACTTGATGTAAGAATTTTTTTCCAAACTGAAATGTATTGTCCATAACTTATGAACACAATGAGGTGGTTATTTAAATAAATAAATGTAACTATAATGATTTTAAATTCATTTTCCAGTGTAACAGATGTTACAATGGTTTTGTAACGGATGTTACATGTGTTCCAAAAATAATCATTTTTGTTTATTTTCAACTAATGTTTATTTATTTTTAATCCTAAGTTTGTTCTATGGAATAACTTGTACATTTAGATTGTGGAGCCAGAGAACGTATTGTAAAAACTAGCAAAATAAGGTATGATTCATATGTAATAATAAAGTAATAGGCTAGATTATATACTTTATTTAAGGAAAATGTTAAGTTACCACTGGAAAGCAAATAGCTTTAAACCATAAACTTTATCAGACTACAACAAACCATCAGTTTTATACCTAAATGACATTTAAATACAATTCAAACAAACTATTTTTCTTTAACGTCCACTGCAGCTGGGAGCTCGTATATCATGTGTTGTTTCACTATCTGCAGTTTTGGTGCGATTAATATTTATTCAATTTGTTTGAAGTGGTTATACTTCTCATCAGTTTCATCAATTTTGAAAAAAATGTTTTTTCTCCATTGTTTCAAAAACACAACCCTAACTTCGTTATTTTCACACATTGTCTGACAGACACCAGCATATTGATAGAAAATTGGTCTGTTTTCAATTTGAAACTTAACCAGAACAGCCCCTGGTTTTATATCTGAAGGCATCGAGCACTGATGCTCATTGTCCTCCTTTAGAGATGCAGTAGATGACTCAGACCGAGAATATTCATCTGGGGGAAGCACATCAGTTTCAGAGTCTGATTCAGAGTATACATCACCATAGTGCACATGCCTAACACAACTTGGCACTAGCCTTCTCACATTCAGACTGGACCTGTATTCTGTTCACAACAGATGTGGAAGTGAGACCAGCAAATTATGACTACTGTCACACTTTCTAAAGTGATGGAAGTTTCTGATCCCAGCTATGTGTCGAGCATGCTCCCACCGCTCAGTCGAGAAAGCAGCAGTAGCCTCAATATCGATTTGAGAAACAAACAGTACATTGACAGTTTTGCACAGCTTTAGTGCACACTCGTAAAATTCTAATGCTGTGTTTACTTGAGCTGTTCTTGCTTTCACGAAGTTCCACACTTGTCTCTTAGCCTGGCCACCCATAGCATCAAGGGATCTTTTTCCTTGTCCCGGGGCAAAGGTGTTCCATTCAACCTCAGTAACACCCAAATCATCAGCAAGAAAGCAAATGTGCATTGCTGTATATTTTCTTTCGAACTGAGCAGTGGACCTACATTCTCAATAATTCGAATGTCAGCCAAGATCATTTTCAGAAATAGCCATGAAGATACTTTTGAAAGATTTGCATCATCACTCACAATAACATAAGAAGCAACAAATACTGTGACTTGCGAGTGATGCCAATGAGCACTTTGAGTTTCATCTTGTGGTAAAAGGCTATAGCTCTCAACAGTCAACTTGAATGACTATTACATACTCTTGCATATTTAGTTTTTTCTGATCAAAATAGTTTGCATGTTGATGTTTTACAAAAATGTGGCACTTTAATGATCGCAAAATTGCATTAACTTTTGTATAGCATCTACAAGTGGGGAAGACTACTCAATGACAGCGTATGCTCCCAATTGTAGCCCCCATTTCTTCCATTTAACTGTTTTTGATATATCACAGTCATGCTTTAACAGTACAGAAACATTATACTGCATTTCTCCATATGGTTCTCAAATGGCACCTTATCTTTAAGAAAAAGTGGAAAAGGAGATACGAACTAGTTAAAAAGACCCCACATGAAATATAATTCATTATCTACAAACAAACTGTTCAAATTTAATAAATTTGTTTCCCACAAACTAGGATAGAAGGCTGGATTCTGAAACTATATCAGACTTTAAAATAGCAGTCCAGCTATATATAATACATAATTGAACTTTAAAACAATCTAATATCTGGGAAAACATTCATATACCAATTTTATTTACTTGTCAACTAAAACGTAATAGTTGGCAAACAACTAAGTGTGGTAAACCAAACAATAATATTTGCAACAGACTAAATTTTTTTAAGTTTTGGCAGTCTTAAGTTACAAAAAGTAGCTTACATGAGGTCTGACTTTGTTTTCTATTAACCCAAAAGTGTCTAAACTAACAGATATTAAAATATATGTGGTAATATAGAAAGTCATATACTTAAACGTGGAGAATTCAACAGATATTTCAATAAAATTTGTGTAACATCCGTTACACAGTATTTCTTTAAAAATAACTCTAAAAAATATTTCAAAATTGTTTGAGGTTAGGTTAAAATCATATCCTTACTTTGGGAAATCTTGGGTGAAAACACATTATTATATACGGGATACAATCAACTTTTGTCTATTTATTGTCAAATTAAGACACACTGGGTCGTGAAGTTTATCAGTTCTAGTTGATTTTAGTAGGTCTTGGGCAAAAAAGGTTAAGATCCCTTAACTAGCGTATTGATGAAAACTTTTACCTATGCTACTAACAAATTACAAGTTTCAGTGGTAGTCACTTGCTTTGCTAATAGTTATGAAAGTTGCTCATACGTAAAGTAATATTTGATCCATACTGAATCAAATGTATGGACGTACCGGTATCTGATTAATAATGTATGTGTGGCAATTACTGTCCCCTTAATTTTTATGACAATATGAGCAGGTTTAGTTTTAAATATGCCTGTCACAGTGCAATTAATAAAATTTGTATAGAGTAGTTTTAATTACCTGTATTGGTATTATCCATTAACGACTTTCCATTGCGGCAATTTTATACTCGTAACATAACTTAAATGTGAAATTAAATGAGCTTTTAACACGTTTTCCAACTACTTAGAATAATCTTAGAAAAATAAAAAATGTTCTAATCATAGTTATATTTTTTTGACAGGTATACCAATGTTTTTATTTGTCGTTCAATAAAAGTACTACGTTAATGGCGCTGCATGATACATCAACATTAGTAGTTTAGAACTCACAAATATAGTGATAAAAGGTATTCTATTTTAGTGCTCAATGTTGCATTCGCGCTAGCATTTAAGAAGCTAATAAAATATGTCTTGACTTGTTTTAAAATCATAATGAATGCACAACTAATAAAGAATAGTGAAACGCTTAAAGTGCGCAGTTTATGATAAAGTATAAGCATTCGCAATGAAACGTAGTCAAAGGTTTAATTTGCCAACCGCAACGTTCGTTGAATTGTACGTTTTGAAACATAGATTAAATTAGTACCTTATATATATATATATATATATATAAATTTATAAGGGTAAATCATATGCAATAAGTATAACACGAGCATCAATGTGTTATACATGATCATACAAGTTAGACAACAACAAAAAAATACAGGAAGAAAATTAGGTATACTCCATTTTCTCTGATTGGTAGCAGTCTTACCTTGACGGACAACACTATGGCCCTATTTTATATTCTAGAGTCTATACCAAAGGGAGTAAGCTTGCTACCGTACATTTGAAGGAGTCACATGTTTCTATCTTCCTCATGTTAAATAGCACAACTTGAGGTATAATTTTCTCAGGAACTATAAATGATATTATCTTTTTTTGTCTATACAATCACGTTCTTGTTAATAATTTAACCCAGAATTTTCAAAAATATGTAGGCTATGTGTAAATATGCTGTGAATCTTTTTATTTATTTAAGAAAATGCAAACATTCTAAATTTAAAGTAATATATTTTCCAGATAACTAAGAATTTTGTAAAAACCTCTACTTAATGTGTAGCTTGTTATAGCAAATAAAACAAAAAACATATAACTATAGCGAGCTCTTTTACTGTTCCCGAGAAAATTGTACCTTAATGTGAATTTTTTTAATCAGGAAACGCGTTTAAAGATGTGATCACTATGATTATCACAGTGTATTTACTTTTGTTGTACTACAACTGATCTTACCTTATTGCATCCCAGCTTCATAGGCTCTCTGGGTCCTCCCCCTATACGTAAAGGTCCTCCAACCTTCTTTTGACCAAGATGGTCTTCTGGCAACACTTTTTTTTTCAGTTTCTTGGATTGATTTTTTCGCTTTCTTGATTTCTTAGTTTCTTCCATTTTCCCCCCATCATTTTGAAGCAGTTTGTCCTAGGAGAAGTGACAAACTTTTTTTTAAAGTTCACATTTTTTGTAAAGGTTTCCTTTATTAAAACTAGCTACAGCTTCATGTACACCAAACTATAGATTATCGGTAGTCTTCTTTATAAGTGCTGATTTTGGAGTCCGTGACCAAATCATACTATTTAATGATTCTTGGGATATTGTTTACCGTCATGTAAACATTTTCTAAGGAGTTCTGGGTTAGCTAAATCTTAAACAATGGGCTTTATCTATTCTATGATCATGCTTGGAATGTGTGTTTGGTATGGTCATACAGTTTATTGTTAGCCAAGGACTTTTGGTTCTTGCACCAGCGATCCACACATTTAGAGCACAGCCCGTTTGTGGGAGATTCATTGGTAGAGGAAATGTGGAAGTATCTTGCCCGTACAGCATTTTTAATCTCCTCTAAACTAGAAACATTTTTGCGAATAGAAATTCCATAATAAGTCTATACCTTATTTATGGCTGCATTTGTGAGACGTCCACTATCTCAGGCCCTTTTACTTATAAATTTTCCTTGGCACATAACCATATGTTTTTGCACATAGCCCACACACTCTAAATTTACCAATAGAAAAATCTAGTCCATATAGTTCCACTCCCAAAACTATTAGAAACAAAGCACTATCCCCATCACCTAGGTAATATTTATATCGTATGTTGTACAATGTACAGAACTTGAGACTGCCGAAACATATCAACCACTCCTTATACTTCCATACAGCCACTAACCCCTGAATAATTAGATACACAATCAGAATCATGTTCTCTTTGTAACTTATTTTTTTGAACTTAACAAATTTTGTTAAAATCTTTACATTAAGAGCTTTGACCATACTCACACTTATGGTGGTTGCCACGCCATTTAGAGAAGCATGCACCCAACTTTGCCACAAATCATCAAAATGCTGCAGTAATATCTTGGTCATTATCAATTTCCTGTGTAGTCTTTTCTGAAGCTTGTCTCATAAATTCTGCACACACTTCTTTAGCAACATTACAATTTACAAGCATGTTCATCATAGTATTTGAAAGAAAACAAGAAGGGTAAGGATTGCTGCCATATTCATTATGGCGCAGAAAACTTTCGCAGCTTGTTCTCCTTTGACAATGCACCTAAGCGCGTAGACTAACCACGTATTTATTTCAGCCTTATCAGTAGCTAGACTGTTACTATTTTGTTCAGGAACATCCAATCCATAATTATTACACTTTACACTAATTTTTACACTGTTACTTCAAAAGACGGAGAGAGATCCTCTGCATTTCACGCCAACTGCAATTTAAGTAATAAAACTTTCTAGATTTTGTAGGCTAACTATATTGTTGCATACGTTATTACTATCTTTACATAGTTCATAGATAGACATGCTCCTAACTTCTTTTTTGATAAACTTTCATTTGGGTGGCACCATGACGTTGTTGAACACAAAAAAAAAACGTATTAATATACCGCAAGTTTCAAAAAATCTCCATGTAAGTTGCAATGAACTTTATTAATTTAAATATTCTTTATTTATAATATTTTCATTTTAAAACATAAATGTAGTAAAATATTGTTATATTAACACCAGAATGTATTTATATTGGTTAAATTAATGACCCTAAATTATACAAATATGATTTTGATAAATTTTATGAGGTGTAATTTTAAATATTTTACTAATATTCCTAGTTATGAAAACCAAATTCGTTATAAATACAGTGTCATACAATAAACTAATAGTTAATGGTATTATTGTAGGCTTATATCAAATTAATCTTATTATTAAAAGTTTGGTAATATAGTGTATTCAATTTGCTTTGAGCCTACTAACTCCTTTAAGCATTGGCAAATATAGCTATTACTATATCTAATCATCACTTTCTTCATACATTCACAATCGTTTGTATCCTGTGGGATATTACAGTGGTGTAGTTGGTAACATTGTTTTAGCTATGAAACGGTATGATGATATGTGAGAGGGGTGACTTGCGAGGTGTTGTGTGACAAGATAGGAAGTGTAAATGGTAAAATAGTGGCGAGTATTTAACATTGGCGATGAGGACGGGACTACCCACTGTCAAATCTGGTGTTGACCAAAACCAAGAAAACAAGTATTCGAGTTTACAAACTTACTAAGTGCATCCCGACATTGAAGACCTGAAACGTCAATCCCAGGGAAGTAGTCTACATTTGCATTCAAAATTTCTGACGGTGGAGAAACCACCACCATTGGTGTCTTGAGGGAGTTTAGTTTAAAAAATGACTGGTCTCTTTACAAACTTAGGATGGAGAGTTTCTTCGACGCTAATCGCATCAAGAGTGAAACCAGAAGACAAGGCCTGTTTCTCAATGCATTAGATGAAGATGCTTTTAAGTTAATGCATAACTTCAGTGTACCTAAAAAGCAAAAGGAGTTGAAATACGATGCACTCGTTAAGTTGTTTGACAAGTACTTTCTGCCTACGGATTCTGTTTTTGCTGCGAGATTTAAGTTTTTCAACGCTAGTAAAGAGCCTGAAGAGAACGTAAATGAATGGCTGGCAAGAATACGGGAATTGGCGTCGAATTGTGAGTTTGAGACTCATCTAGACTTTGCTCTAATAAATAAATTTGTTTTAGGAATGGGTCAAGGTACCATTCGTAATAGGCTTTTTGAGGAAAACGCCACTAAGATGTTGATTGACAAAGCAGTAGCAAGCGTCTTCACTTCAATATCGGTTATCAGATATTAAGATAAAAAAAAATGAGTCAGTTTGTCACATATCTACAAAAGATAGCCAAAGTATACAAATATGTAAACTAAAACAACACCTGGTTCCTCTAAAGGGGTTCCTTGTGATGTTTGCGCATGTTATAATCATGCCTCAGAAAACTTAAGTATCGTGGTTACACATGCAATATTTGCTCACAGATTAGACATTTAGCAAGGTTATGCAGAAATAAAGATAAATCGAATAACATAAATAAGAAACAGTTTTATTTTAAAGGGAAAATTAAAGAACGTACACACGTTTTATCTGAAGATATCAAAGATGATAGTTAAAGCTGGTACAAGATTAATAAGGTGGAAGAAGAGAGCCTGGGTTATCATGTTGTTTTGAAGATTAACTATGAAAGCATTAAATTTCAATTGGATACCGGGTGCTTGAGCACAATAGTACCATTGAAATTGTTTAGTGAAAAGTTCCATAATTTAGTGCTAACTCCAACTTCAAAACCTTTGTTTCGAATTTCAAGGAAAAATCTATACTGCTAGGTAGAATATAATGGACAAATTTTTTCCAAACCTTCAATTTTTTGTGGTGGAATTGGATGGCCCACCGCTGCTGGGAAGGGCCTAGTTTAGTGAATTGGGATATCGCACTATAGGCATCAACCGTAACAAGATGGTGTAACCGGTGTTATTCTCAGAAGACAACACGCAGTATATGATTCAAGGAATGTCTCGGCAATTTCCAGAGGTTTTCACAGACCGTCTTGGTAAGTTTAACAAAGGAAAATTGTCATGGTCTCTGCAGCAGGATGGTAAGCCTAATTCCACTTGTTCTTCAAGAGGGGGTTGCCACCGAAATTGACAGACTTTAGAAAAAGGGGATTATAGAGCCTGTGGACTACAGTAATTCTGGATCGCCTATAGTTCCCGTGATGAAAAAGGGTGGGGGAATTCGAATCTGTGGCGACTATAACTTGACTTTAGATCCATATTTACAAGTGGATCCGTCCCTCTTCCTAGGATTGAGGACCTGTTTCACAAAGTTCAGGCCAGTAAGGTGTCTGTGAAGCTCGATTTGTCCTACTTTTACTTTTTGAGGTAGAGGAGACATCTTAATTTCTTACGACAATAACCACGCCAAAAGGCTTGTTCAAATACACCCGCTTGCGCTTTGGGGTCGCATGTGCTTCCGCCAAGTCCCAAAAAATAATGCACACTTTACTTGGTAGTCTAGAAGATACTGGCACGCTAGTTGATGACATTCTAATAGGGACTGAAGACCTAACACAACTCAAATTTCGACTTATCAAGGTTTTGGAGATACTCAGAGATTGTGGGTTGACCTTGTCCATAAAGAAATGTGAGATAGGTAAAACTTCAGTGGAATATATTGACTTCAGGATTGACGCGGATGGTTTGCATTCAACTGAGGACAAGGTTCGTGCAATTTTAGATGCTCCCAAGCTGAAGAACGTGAAAGAGCTGCATACTTAGGATTTATAAATTATTTTTCCAAGTTTTTAATCTCTCTAGCCACAATTTTAGATTCCCTCTACAAGTTATTGCGTAAAGACGTGCCGTGAGAGTGGGATGAGCGTTGTAAACAGGCGTTCTGCCAGAAAAAAGAAGTAGTTCAAACTAACCGATCACTGGCTCATTTTAATCCACAGTATCCAGTTCGTCTAGTGGTTGATGGGTCAGACCTAAGACTCAGTGCAGTAATTTCACAAAGATATCCTAACGGTGAAGAGAAACCGCTAGCGTTTGCAAGCCGCTCTCTAACCAAAGCAGAAGAATCTTACAGCCAGTTGCACAAGGAAGGAGCAGGGCTCATTTTAGACACTAAGAAGTTTCACAAATACTTATTCGGAAGGAAGTGGACTTTAGTGAATGATGATAAGCTTTTGTTAGCTATCTTTGGTCCAAAGCATGGAGTATTCGAGCGTGTGCAGCAAACAAATTGCAGCGATGGGCTCTGATATTACCAAATTAAATTTATGATGTTGAATGGGTAAAATCTTCCCAGAACTTTGCTGATTGGCTGTCAAGGGCACCACTGCCCGAACAACCTATTGTTCAATAAGATGTTTATGAGACAATTCACTATGTTCTGGACAACAATAATAATTTGCCGCTTGACTATAAGCAATTATTAACAGCCATAAAGAAAAGCCAGGTCATTGTGAAAGCCATAAATTATTTAAAGTACAGGTAGCCACAAGCTGTTGAGGCTAATTTACAACCCTACTTCCAGCGCAAGGATGAACTCCATGTTGAAAGAGATGTGCTGCTTTGCGGGTATCGGATTGTGGTATCTATAGCCCTAAGAACCGCCGTACTATAATAACTACATACAACTCCTCTGGGCATCGTCAAGACCAAGGCTTTAGTACACTCATACGTTTGGTGGCTGAAACTAGATGAGGACATTTCTGAACTAATGACATTATGTCCAGCCTGCAAACGAAACCAAGGATAACCCGCCAAAGACTGAATTGATACCGTGGAAATGGCCAAAAAAACCATGGGAACGCCTGCACATACATTGATAACCTAGGACCTTTTTTTGGGTAAATACTATTTGGCCATCACAGACGCTCACTCTAAGTGGCCGGAAGTGTTATCAACATTGTCCATGTCGCCAGCCACGACCATCCAGTTTTTGCGGAAGGTTTTTGCCCGATTCATCCTATCGGTATACCTTGTCTCGGACAACTATTCATTCTTTGAAAGTGAAGAATTCCAGACAGGAATTTCCTCCATCCCAACTTGACGAAGCCTTACAAAGGTTCCTACTCGATTATATAAATTACCCTCATGCAACCACCGAGATTTCACCAGCTCAAGCTTTGATAGGAAGGCAGTTGAGGAATCATCTGGACCTGCTTCACCCCCTCCAACATCAATCAAAGTGCAGCAAGCTCAAGATAAACAGAGGGAGGCTTATGGGGGAGTTAGTCCCAACACTAGTCGTTATTATGTGGGCGACCAAGTCTGAGTGAAGGGTTATAGGAGAAATGAATCCAAGTGGGTCAGTGTAAAGGTGAATCAAATACTCGGACCTCAACGTATCCGGGTTTGTGTTCCACACCTGGATATGACCTGGATTCGACATGAGGACCAATCAAGAATGTCACCCATAAGTACTGATGAAGAACAAGGGCGAGCACCGCTTGGAGCCCAAATAATGTTGAACCCTTTCCTGAGGACACACTGGATGATCCGGATACTAAGCAAGAACACCAAACCCCTGCAGCTGTGGACCTAACTAATGAGGAAACACCTGGTGTAAGTCCCCTTGGAAGAGAGCCCAGCTTGGAAGTGAGTGGTTCAACTCCACCAGCTTCGCGCTCTCGGCGGGAAATTAAGGGGCCACCTCGGTAGGTGAGAAGTTGCCGTGGAGACGTTCAGAAATCCCGCCATATTTAATCAGTGATGTGTTATTTAAAAATATGGTTCACTCCAAAATTAATTCAAAAGATTCCAACAGGGTCATGTTTTCTTAACAACACTCTATTTTTAGTTTTAATCATATAAATAAAATCGTGAAAATGTAATATTAGCACATTTTCAACGACATTTTAAGCATATTTATGTAGTTATGAGACTAGGCTCGATGTAACAGTGCTCTAGATTAAGACTTCCTCTAACAAATACTGTATTTATTTGATATGCTCACAACAGAGTTCAGAGTTCAGAGTTTAGTTTATTGTTTAGTAAATAGAAAATACATTTAATATAGTACATATTTTTATCCTAACCTACTTGCCCCAATACCTAGAATGCAATTTGGGGCGTATTCACCTGCTAACTTAAACATCTTTCACATCCATCTCTCATCCATTTTAAACAATAACTAATTATGATATAGTACCTAACCTAATGTCCTTATAAACCCTGCACATTATTCTTTAACCCTAATAGTTGGTCCGCCCCGGGTATTTAACGCCCCCGGTACCCCCCGCCAAAGCCTTGCCCCACGGCCGCCTGGGACCATGTTTTCAGAGCCGTGACCCAAGGCTTCGACAGTGAGCATCCC
>JBCFYV010002255.1:39525691-39557801 GCA_039000515.1 Timema cristinae
AGGGGCAGGGGTTTTATTGGGTTTATAGTGGGAGAGTTTTCCCCTAGGGGGCCCAAATAAGCCCTTTCCCAAATTATTTTTTCCAAGCAGCTTTGTGAAAGAAGGTTTATTTTTAATTGTATTTGTTTTTCTAAAACGTTTTTTTTTTGCTCCCTAAAAAATTGTTTTTGGCCAGATTTACGGAAAAAAGAGTGTGTTTAAAATTGTATTTTCCTGTTTTGAAAAAATAAAGAAAGGGAAAACTTGCCAAATGTTCAACGGGTTTTTTTCAAAAAGGGGATCTAGACCCGCACCAAGTTTCAGTGGTTTGGGCATTTTAAAAAACGGGTGAAATAGGTTAAAGGGACCCTTGCTCTTTCTGGGCCCCCTTCTTTTATCTCGACGACAAAAACTTTAAAAAAAAAACTCCCAAAAAAAATCAACGAGGTCATTGTTTCATGCCCGAAAAATTTGGGAAAGCTCGGGGCCAGGGATTTTGCCCGAGGTTTTGGCAAAATAAACCCGGTTGCCGTTTAATTTGTCCTAAACCTCTAACTTAAAGGGTTAAAAATACCATTCACTGAAAAAAAACCGGGACTTAAAAGGCAGATTGAAAGTCCCCAAAAATTTTTTTCCCAAGGTCATTACAGTTTGACGAAAAAGGTTTTTTTTTTAAAACCAAATAGACCCCGTAAAAAATAAAATTCAAGCCAGGGGGAAAACCCCCAACTCCCCCGGGGACCAAAAAAGCAAGACGGGTTTGGGTTAAAATTTTAAGACAATATCATTTTTTTTTTTTTTGGTTTTTCAGGAAAATTGTGCCCCGGGGGAATTTTTGCCCCCCCCCCCCGGGTAGCCCTTTTAAATTTCACATTTTTTTAATTTGGGAAAGACTTTTGGGGAAAATTGGCGAAGGAAACACCGGGAAAACCGGGTGATCGGGTTTACGGGTTTCCCTTCCCCAATGACAACCCCCCGCGCAAAAACAGGGGGTTGGGGTCTGTAAAACCGCATTTGGGCTTATTTTGCCCTCCCTCATTTATCCACCACAAAAAAGCACCTTTGTGACATTTTTCTTTTCCCCCGAGAATGAAAAAAAAAATCAAAAAGGGAAGGGGTTTGGACAAATTGGAGGCAAAAACAGCTTCGAAAAGGGGGCACGGGAAAAATATAAAATTAAAGTTTCCAGAGGTTTTTAAAAACAGGGGGAAAAAAATACTGGAAAGTCCCATCGCTCTAAGGAGAGTACTCTTAAAGGAGACTGAAGGGTTTTTAAAGTAAAAAAACTTAAAAAATTTAAAAATTTTTTAGAACAAAACCCGTTTTTTTTGGGGGCCCCCCCCCTTTTATTTTTACCAAAGTTTCTATTTGGGGTTTTGTTTGAGTTTAATATCTTCGATTTAATGAAACTACTCGAATCTAAAAATATATTTAAAAAAAAGGGAAAAAAATTATTCACTAAACTCCCATGTTATAAAAAAAAAAAACCCTCAAGCATAATTTTATAAAGAAAATAAAAAAATCCATTATTAATTTTTGTTTTCCCTTTTTAATTTTGGTATTGAAATGGAAATTTTTTAAAACAAAATATTTTCTAAAACTAATTTTACCCAGGGTTTAAAAAAATTCTTAAAAAATTAAGAAAGATGCCCGGATATTTTTACTAAAATAAAAAAAAAAAATTTAAATTTAAAAAAATTTGGTTTTTTGGGAATAATTTTTTTTTTTAAAAATTTGTTTTTAAGGGGTTAGCTAGGTGACAAACCCCCAACAAATTTTTTTTAAATTGTTTTTTGACTGAAAAAATTTCCCTTTTTTTTTCTTAATTGTTTTAAATAAACATAAAATTTTATAATTTTTTTTTCTAAATCACACAGATAGGTGAGCCGCGTTTACTCCCCGCAATTTTTCTTATTTAAAACAAAAGGGGTTGGGTTTTAACAATGATATAAAATTTGGTGGGGGGTTTTTATTTAAAAAAAAAATTTAAAGGTTTTTCAACATAAAAAACTCCCATACTTATTTAAAAGTATTACTAAACAAGCAAAATCAGGACAGTAAAAATTTTTAAGGGCGCCTCCTCATAAAATATTTTCAAAATTTAATTAAAAAATAAATAATATTAGTATATTTATAAGCTTATAAATTAAAATCAACTAATTTTTTTTTCCATAAAAGGGAAATTTAAAAAATAATTGGGTTGGCGAGGGGAATTTTTCTGAGGGAAAATCTATTTTCTAGAACAACACGCTCCCAAATTTTTTTTGGGCCCAAAATAGATTCGTACATCGAAAAATTTTTTAACTATACTTTTAAAACCTGTGTAAATTTAAAAACAAAAATTTAAATTTCCCTGACTTTGAGTTTGCTTCCCATCAAAATTTATTTGCAATTTTTAAATTTTTGGGAGGGTTCTGATATATTTTCCACTCGCTAAGATATCTGTTTAAACATGCCGGGTTAAAATTTCAAGGGGGGGGGTTTAGGGGGTCGGGGGCCCCCAACCCTGCCTGATGAAAAAGAAAATTTTGAAATATTAAATGGGGGGGGGGGATGAAAAACCCAATTTTTAAAAAAAGTTTTTTTGGGGGAAATTTGGGCGCCCTGAAAATTGTTTAAAAAATGAAAATACCCCCTTAAGAAATTTTGGAGTGCTTTTCCCTCAAAAATTTTTGAAAATTGGTTTTTGGGTTTATAAGCTACAGTTTTTTGAACTGTTTTGGACTGTTTTTTTAGTTTTGGGATTTTTATTAAACAAATGGAAGTGGTCATATTTCAGAATGTTTTGAAAATGGGGATGCCTTGATAAGCTATTTTGAGTAGTTCAATTTTTGATTTTTTTTTTAGTTTTTAAATTTTTGTTAATGTGAATATTCAGTAAAAAAAAATACCAAAATTTTTTTTCCGGGAAGATACACAAAGTTTTTAAATTTAAAAATTTTTTGGGCCCAAATGCCTTTTCAAAAAACCCCCCCTTTACCCCCCTCTCGCCCATTTTTTGGGGAAACCCAATGGTCTATACCCCAGTTATAGGGGCCCAAATTTTTAAAAGGTTTTCCAAATTTGGCGGGGGCAGGGAACCCTTAAAAACCCCCTTTCACAATTTTTTAAAAACCCTTTTGAAAAATTTAGATTTTGTATTTTACCCTTGGTCTATATACCCCCTTATATGCCAATTTTCAAAAGGGTTTTATAGTTCGGGGAAATACCCAAAAATTTTTTTTTATGCCCCCGGGGTCCGTGATTTTACTAAAAAACAAAAAAAGGGGGTTTTTTGGGGGCCCTTTTTCCCCAAAAACCCCTTAACCTTTAAAAAAATTTTGTTTTTTTAAATGATTTAATTAGTTTTTTTAACAGGATTTAAAAAAAATCTACTTCCTATCCCTTTGGAAAAAATTCGACATCCCCCCCAAATTTTCCCGGGAAAAGAAAATTTTTTAAAAATTTTCAAAGGGGGTTGGTAGATTGGAGATGCCCGCCTATGAAAAAATATTTAAAATTTTTTTAAAAGGAAAAAAAAAAATCCAAATTTTTTTCTAAAGCCCCCCGAACGAAAATTTCAAAATCATTGGGAACCCTTTTTTAAAAAAAAAAATTTTTTTTTTTTTTTTTTTCAACTTAATTAATTTTATTTTGGGGGAAATTTTTTAATTTTTAAAAAAACCCCCGGGGGAAAACCCCAAAAAAACCCCCTTTTATATCACCTTGCATAAATTAAAAACCTTAACCCTACTTGGTAGTGCATTCCCAAACCCAAACCTTTTTCCTAAAAACCTTTTCCCCTATGGTCTTTTGATTTAATTTTTAAAATTTAAAAAAAGGGGCGAATGGGGGATTGAATTTTTTAAAAAGTGGGGTTTTATAAAAATATTGACTGAAAAAAAAACCCAAAAAAAAAAAAAAAAATTTTTTTGGGGGTAAAAATTAAAAAACCCCCAAACTTTCCAACCAATATTGTTTTTTTATATCTTTTAAAATAAAAAAAAAGGGAGCAACTATTTTTACTTGATTTTCTGGAAAAAAACAATTTTTCCCCAAATTTCGATACCCCAAAAAAAGGGGGTTGGGGCCAAAATTTTTTTTTGATTTTCCCACACTTAAAACCCCCACTGACAAAGCATCTCCCCCAAATTCCCCTTTTGAAAAAAATTTTTGCCCAAAAATTTATCAAAAGTTTTCTCCCTTTCTCCCCAGATTTGAATAAATTGAAGTAGATTTTCAATTTTAAATTTTTTTTTAACATAGGGTTAAAATTTTTCCCCAAAAAAAAATTTTAATTTAAATTTTAAACTTTTTTAAAAATTTTTAAAAAATTATACATCCCCTTTTAAAAAAGTTTTTTCCCCCCAAAAAAAAAAAAATTTTAAAAATTTAAAAAGGGGTTTAAAAATTTTAATTTTTAGTATACGGTTTTCAAACTTTTTTAAAAAGAAAAATTTTTCCATTTTTAAATTTTAAAAAAATTTTACACCCCCTTGAAAAGAGAATTAGGAAAAAAAAGAAAAAATTTTAAAAATTTTAAAATTTTACCTAAATTTTTTTTTGTTTAAAAAAATTTTTTTTAAAAATTTTCAAAAAAAAAAAAAAAAAAAAAATTTTTGGGGAACATTTAAAAAATTAAAAATAAAAATAGCAATTTTTTTTAAAAAAAAGAAAAATTTTAAAAAAAATTTCCCAATTTTTGGGGTGCAAAAAATTTTTTTTTTTTTTAAAAGGTGGGTTCTTTTGTCCTTCTTTTTAACTTCTTTTTTCCCAAATTTAAAAAATCAAGCAACTGGCTGAATTTGGGGGTAAAAATTTTCTCTCAGTGATCCTTTTCCCTAAATAAATTTTTTAAGTAAAATAAAAAAAAATTAAAACAAAGTTTTTAAAATTGGGAAAAACCCGAAAAAAAAATTCAGGAAAAATAAAAAATTTTTTTTTTTTTTTTGTAAATTTTTTTGAAGTAAATGCATTTAAAAAAAATTATTTAAAAAATTTTTAAAAAATTAAATTTTTTTTTAATTAACATAAAAATTTTGGGCTGCCCCCTAGAAAATTTTAGTAAGTTAAAAAGGGTTCCAAACCCCTTCCCCCCTACCAAAGGGGGGACGAAAGCTTTTTCATTAAAGGTTTTTCATTTTTAAAAATTTAAATTTAAAATTTTTGGGGGGGATTCGGGGGTTTTTTTTTAAAAAGGGGGTCTTTTTTAAAAACGTTAAAAAAGAGCCCCTTCAGAGTGGATACAATTCCCCCGGATTTGGGGGAAAAAAATTTTAGAAAAATTTAATGGGTATTTTTTCCCCCTTTTTTTAAAAAAATTTTTTTTGAAAATTTCGGGATGGGTTTATTTTGGGGAAAGCATTTTTAACAGGTTTTTTTGGGGTTTTTAAAACACGTTTTTAAAAAATTTTTTTTTCTCGGAGGTGTTTTTTTGAAAATTTTGTCTTTAAATGGCGGGTGTTTTTTTTTTTAAAACAATTACAACTCTCGAAAAATTTCCCCTTTGGGGAAATTTAAGCCCTATAAATTTTAAAAATGGCAAAAATTTTGTAATTAAAAAAAGGTTTTGTTAAATGTTTTTTTCGAAAAAAAAAAAAAAATGGAAAGTTTTTTCCCATTAAAAATTTTTTTTTTTTTCAAAAAACAATTTTAAGGGGCCAAAAATTATGAAAAAATTATGTCAAATTACCCCATGTTTAAAAATTTTTGAAAAAAAATTTGAAACAATTTTTGGGGTTTTTTAAAAAATTTTTTTTTGGTTTTTCCCCCCCCCCTTATTTTAAATTAAAATGAGAATGTCAATAAAATTTTTCAATAATTTTTTTAAAATTTTACCATTTAAAAAAAATTTAAAATTTTTTTGAAATTAAAAAAAAAATATATTTTTTAAAAAAAAATTTTTTTTACTATTTAAAAAGGGGAAAAAAGAAAAAACATTAAATTTTTTAAAAAGAAAAATTTTTTATTTTAAAAAAACTACCTTTTCTTTTAAGAAAACCCAAATTTTCCTAATTGTTTAAAATTTTAAATTTTTTCCCCCTTTTGGGAAAAACTTTTTAATTTAAAGATTAAAGTGAAAGGGGGGTGAAAAAACAAATTTTCATAAAAAAAAAAGGATTCAGGGGGGCTAAAAAAAAAATTTTTTAAAAAAAATTTCCCCCCGACAAATTTTTTTAGTTTTAAGGGTTTTGGGTATGATTTTTTGGGGATTTTTTTTGATCATTTTTTTTTAAAAAAAATTTGGGGATTTCTAAAAAAAAAAAATTTTTTTTATCAATATTTTTTTTAAATTTTTAAAAATTTTTTTTATTTAGGTATTTTAAAAATTTGTTTTTTTTTTTTTAGTTTAAAATTTTAAAGGGAAAATTTTTGAAATTTTTTTTAAAATTCCCCCGATTTTCCTTTTTTTTTATTTTTTAATTTTTTTACTTTTCCCCTTTTTCCCCCTTTTTACCCAAAAAAAATTCCCCCGATTTTTTTCCCGGTTTTCCCTGCCCCTTTTATCCCCAGAGATTCTAATTTAAATTTCGTTTTTTTTTAAAAAAAGGGAAAAAAAATAAACCCCCAAAATTTTTTAAAAAAAATTTATATAAAATTTTTTTTAAAAGTTTTCCCTTTAAATGAAAAAAATTATTTTTTCAAGTTTTTTACAAAAAAGCATTTTTTCCCCCCCTTTTTAGCAAAAAAAAATTTTTTTTTAAATTTTCAACTAACTAAATTTTTAATTTTTAAAAATTTCCCCAAATTTTAAATTTTTTTCAAATGTGTTTTTGAGGTTTCACCAATATATGCTCAATTTAAAAACAAAATTAAAAATTGGGGAAAAAAAAAATTTTTTAAAAATTTTCCCCCAAAAAAAAGTCTATAAAAATTTTTTTAAAACCCCGCCCCAAAAAAAAAAATTTTTCCCAAAAAAAATTTCATTGGGATTTTTTTTTTAAAATTTTTTTTTTAACCCAACCCCCCAAATCGCTAAAAAATTTCCCTTGGTTTTTAAAAAAAAAAGGGTTTTAAAAAAATTTTCAAAAATTAAAAAAGAGTAAATTTTTTAAAAAAACCCAACCCCAATTTTAAAATTCTAAAAATAGTAATTTAAAAAAAGCAAAAAAAAATTTTTAAAATTTTTTATGGGGAAAAAAATATTTTAAAAAAAAACGATTAAAAAAAATTTAAAAAAAAAAATTAATTTTAAAAAAAAAAAACTTACTAAAAATTTTTTTAAAATTTTTTTACCCAAAAAAAAAAATAAAAATTTTTTTGAAATTTTTTTTCTTTTTGTAGGCTTGAAAACCCTTTTTGGGGGGGTTCGGGGGGTTCGGAAAAAAACTTGGCCAAATTTTATTTTTTTCCATTTGGGGGGGGGCGTGGTCCAAATCCAAGTTTTATTACATCCACAAGGGGGAGTTCCTTATCTGAAAAAAAGGAAAAAGGGGGGGAAATTTTAAAAAATTTTTTAAAAAAAAATTAGGAGGTTTTTAAGTTTTTAAAATTTTTAAAAAATTTTTTCCCCCCAGTTTTTCCCAAACTTTTTTTAACTTTCAAGGGTTTTGGGCCCCGAAGACCCCCTTTTAAAATTAAAAATTTTTCCCCCCCTCTTGTATTTACCCCGAGTCCATTAGCAATTTTCAAAAAACCTTTGATGAAGAATTTTTTTAAAGGTTTAAAAAAATTTTTTAAAAGGGGATTTTCTTTTAAAAAAATTTCCCAATTTTTTAAAAACTTTTTTTGTTCACCCGAAAAAAGTGGGGGTTTCTAGTGAATGGGGGGTTTAAAAATCTAGAGCGGGGAGAGGAGACCCGCGGGGGTTTTTAAAAAACCCAAAAGTTTTTTTTAAAAAAAAATGGAAAAAACAAGCCTAGTAGGGTTAAAAAAATTGGGGAAAAAAAAAAAATTTTTTATGAAAAATTTTTAAAAATTTTAAAAAAAACCATAGGGGGCCTCATGGTGTTTTTGGGGGGTTTTTTTATATATAAAAAATTTTTTTAAAATTTTCCCCCCTTTAAAACAGTCTTTTTAATTTTTTTTCCCCAAAAAAATTTTTTAAAAAGTTCCCCAAATTTTTAAAAAAAACAGTACCTAAAAAAAAAAAAAAAAAAAAGAAAAATTTTTTCAATAATTATGAAAAAATTTTAAAAAATTCCCGGGGTTTTTAATTTTAATTTCACATTTCCCCCAAAAAAATTTTTCCCAAAAAAAAATTTTTTTAAAAATTTTTTATAAAAAAAAATATTAAAAAAAAACCCTTTGTGCTTTCCCCAAAATTTTTTTGGGGGGTACTTTTTTTTTTACTTGCCAAAAAAAGCCTAAATTTTTTTCTTTCCCAAATTTTTTTTTTGCCTTTGTTTTGCATTAAACTCCTCCAAAAAAAAGTAACTTTATTTTTATTTTTTGCCCCGGAAAATTCCCCCCTTTGGGTTTTGGGAAATTAAAAACCCCCTTTTTGGGGGGATTTTTTTTTAAAATTTTATTTTAATCCCCCTTTTTTGGCCCTTTTTTTTACTTTTGGGGGTTTTTTAAAATTTAACTACCTCTTTAGATTTGGTTTTTTGGGGGTTTTTTAAAGGGTTTTTTTTTAGTTTCCCGCGATTTTTTTTCCCTTTTTGCTTAAAAAATTTTTTTTTTTTTAAAAATTTTTCCCCCTTTTTTTTTTGCCTTTTTTTTCAATTAAAAAAACTTTTTTCCTTTTTTTCTTTTTTTTTTGGGGACCAAATTTTTCCTTTTTTTTTTAAGTCCCTTTTTTAATTTTGGAAAGGGGGGGAAGGGGGTTTTGGGGGATTTTAAGACCAAACTTTGGGAGGGTGAAGCCTCGGGGGGGTTTCCCCGAAGGCAGGCCATTTTGTTTTTTAAATTTTTTTGTTTGGGGAAAAAAACCCCAAACAAATTTTTCATTTCCAAAATTGGGGGCCCCGGGTTTTTTTGGGGGGGTTTTGGGGAGAAAGTTGAATTTAAAAGGAAAAAATTTTCCCCCGGGGGACCAAAATTTTTAAATTTTTTTGGGGGGGTTTGTTTGGGGGGTTTCGTTACAAATGGACCCCCCCCTTTTAATTTGTGGTTGGTTTTTAACTTTTTTTGGGGGGTTTTTGGGGTTTTTAAGGCCCCCCAAAAAGGGGGTTTAAAAAGTGTTAAAAAATTTTGGGGAAAAAATTTTTAAAAAGGAAACAAGAAATTAAAAAAACCCTCCAAAAAAATTTAACTCTTTTTGGTCCTACCCAAAAAATTTTTTTCTCTGTTTTTTAGTTTTGGGAGGCTAAGAAAAAAATAATGAAACAAAGCTGGACCCCAAAAATTTATTTTTTTTAAACCAAAGCTACGTATTTAAATTTTTTGGGCTTTTCAAATTTTCGGGGGCCCCAAAAAAAAAAAGGAAGGGGTGGCCCCTTTTTGGTTTTAGGTTTTTGGGAAAAAGGGCAAGGGAGATCCCCTTTTGGGTTTAAAAAACGCGGCCTTCCCAAAGGGGTTTAAAAGGGGGGAAAAAAAACCCAGTTATTCAACTAGAAAAATTTTGTATCCGCCCCGGGGGAGAATAAGGAACCTTTAAAACCTTGGGGTTGGGGGTTTTAGGTTTTTTTGGGAAAAAACTTAATTTAACTTTTGGGGGGAGTGGGTTTGGAAAAGGTGGGTATTTTTTTGGGTGTTTTTGGTTTTTTTTCCCCCCTTTGAAAAACGAAAAAAATTTTCCCCCTTTTAAAGGGGGGTTTAAAAGGGGGAAAAAAGACCCATTTTTTGATTAACGAAGTAAGGGAAATTGGGGGTTAAAGGGAAAAAAGGGGGGGAAAAATTGTTTTAAAATTGGGTTTTTTTAAGGGCTTAGAAGGGGTTTGGGGTTTTTGAACCCTTTTTTTTTAAAAAATTTTAAATTTTTTTAATTTTTAGTTTTTAAAAATTTTTTTAATATTTTGGGTGAAAAAATTTTTTTAAAATTTAAGATTTTGGGGGGGTTGGGGGTTGTAATTTTTTTTAATTTTTTTTGTTAAAAAAGGGGTTTTGTTTTTGGGGAAGGGGTTTTTGTTTTTATTTGGGTTTTGGGGGGGGGGGGAGGGGAAAATTTTTTTTGGGGTTTTTTATTTTTTAGGGGGTTTTAAAATTGGGGTTTTTTGTAATTTTTATTTTGGGGGTTTTTTTTTGGGGGGGGGTTTAAATTTTTTTTTAAAAAAAATTTTGTTTTAAAGGGTTAAAAAGGGGGATTTTAGGGGGAAAAATTTAAAATTTTGGGGTGTGGGGGTTTTGGTTATGGGTTTTAGGGGTTGTTTGGGGTTTTAAGGGGTTATTTAAAATTTTTATTTTTGGATTTTTTTGGGGAAATTTTTGGGAAATTTGGTGGGTTAGGTTTTTTTTTTGGGGGGTTTTTAAAAAATTTGGTTTTTTTTTTTTTATTGGGGGAAAAAATTTTTTTGGGGGATTTTTGGGTTTTTTTTTGTTAAAAAATTTTTGGGGGTTTAAGGTTAAATTTTGGGGTTGGTTTTTTTAATAATGGGTTTTTTAAAAATTTTTGGGGGGGTTTGGGTTTGGGGTTTTAAGGGGAAAAAATTTTTTGGGTTTAAATTTTTTTTTTTAAATTTTTTGGGGGAAAATCCCTTTTTTTTTCCCTTTTTTGCCCGGGGGGGCAGGATTTAAAAAAAGGGGGGGGTTTTGGGTTTTTTTCCCTTTTTTTGTTAAAATGGTTTTTTTTAAACTCATTTTAAAAATCCTTTTTTTTTCTTTTTTTTAAAATTTTTTTGCCCCCTTTTTTTTTGTTTTTTTTAAAGAAATTTTCTTTTGAAAGGGGGAAAGGGGGGTTTTACTTCCAATTGCGGGGCCCCAAAAAAAACCCCACACTCAAAAAGCCCCTTTTTAAAAACCCTTTACTGAAAGAAAACCCCAATTCCCCCTTAAGGGGGTTTTGTTTTCCCCCTCCTTACTGGTGAAAGTTTTTTAAAAAAAAAAAAATTTAAAAAAGCCAAACCCCTTTTTTTTCCCCTTTAAAATCTATTTCTTCCCCAAAAAAAACCCCCTGGGCGTCAAGCAAAATTTTATGGGGGCCCAAAATTTTGGGGAAAAGGGGGGGGGGGTTTTTTGTTTAAGCACTTTTTTAATTCTATTTGATCCTTTTTTAGGAGGATTTTTCCACCAACATTTTATGACACCCCCAAAACACACACACAAACACAAAACGCACAACAAACACACACACAAAAACACCATAAACACACCAACACACGGCACACACAAAAAACATGCAAAAAACACCCCAAAAAAAAAAACACATGTGCCCCACCAAACACAAAAACCCCGCACACAAAACACACAAACACACGCGCACACACAAAAAACCCCAAAACAAAACACACGCGCAAAACAAACACACATGCACACACAAATACAACACAAAATGCCACAAACACATGCGCAAACACAAAAAACTTTCTTTTCACACACACCAAAAAACACCCATACACAAACAAACACACACACACAAAAACAAACACACACAACACATTTTCTCAAATTGAAAAATCATCAGATCTTAAGATCAAAATGGTTTGTTTGTTAGTTTTATCATAAAAGATTGAAAAAAAGGTGGCATTGATTTGTTTTTTATCAAATAAACCCAACAAACCCCCTGCAAGTGGGGGACCTGTTGCCTTTAGAAATGAAAGGGGAGGATAATTTAGAAAGGGTTTACAAAAAAACAGAGGGCAATTTCTCTACTTTCTGGAAACAATTTCACTAAATAAAACATTCCCATCATCATAATTGTAAGAAGGGGTTAATCTTACAACCTTTAAAATTGTGTTTTCCTTGAAAGGGTTTACATGTCCCAAAAACTGTGATTCAGAATGAGTTAAACCCCAAGTCAAACTTCCTATTCTTACTTATGATGAGATGTCTGATGCTCCAATTGAAGACAAGGTTCCGCTTGATGCTCCATGATACATTTGAATTTAGTCATACAAGTTCCCATTGCAATATCTTAATAGCAATGGGACTGTGAGTTCTTGCATGATTTAACAACTTATTTTGAACATACTTTAAAACTCTTTTGAACTGATACTGTGCTCACATCACTCGTCCCTAAAGAAGTTTGTTTCTTTGATCTCCATCAATAATTATATAGGGAGGTTTGATACTTAAATCTCTCTCTCACTTAAAAAAAATTACATACAAAAAATAAAAGCCTATTTTAATGATATGAAAACATTATTCAAATTAATATTTTTTATTTTTTTCAACATTTTTTATGGTTAGAACATGTCCAAAGTCATTGTCCTGGCCTGTCTCCACACACATTTTGTCATAATAAAATCAGATTTACCTAATAGATATTTAAAATTTTAAAAATATCTTAGTGACATGTTTTCATATTTACTTCAGGCTTAGCAAAATTCTTATTTATGATTTTTTAAATTATTGAATAACATGTATAATGTATTCCTAAACAGCTGTCTCCAAAATAATAATCATTGTCCTGGCATCTTGAGTTACATTTGCTGGTGCAATAAGAGATGGCAGCACATGTTAGCTTTTGGGATGGTGGTTGAAGTTTTGTCTTTCTGCTACTTGAGAGTGTGTGTATTATAGTTTTTTTCCTTCCAGTTATTTGACAATACCTAATTTGAGTAGAGGTTTTGTCTATTTATGTTTTTAAACTGTCATTGTCCTGGACACTCTAGAAGACCAAAGGTAAGATGAGATTTTTTCTTTCTTCTTGTTTTAAGTACTAAAATTAGCTCTACTGTTGATGTGAAAATCTTAACTTCAAATGTTTTGGAGGGAAACTTTTATTCCATGTGGAAGCCTATTTCATCATTGTCCTGGGCATCATTGTCCTGGTTAGTTAGAGCCAGGATAATGATGATTTGGCAGGACAATGATAAATAATTCTGCTTTATTTAAATTTTTAATTTATATTGTTTGTGAAATACTTAACTTTAGGCCTAAGTCTAATCCAAAATGGTTATTTTTCTTGTCTAGTTATATTTAAAACTCAGGCCTACTAAATTCTATCCATTATTTTTCAAATTAAGCATGTATGTGTTAAAATTCAATCAAAACTAAAAGTTAGACTTGAGGTTATTACAAGGTGACCTGGCAGTCTCGGTCCCGGCACAGATTTATCTGATTACCAAACCCTTCCTTCACCTCTGACAAGACATCTTGTGAATGTGAGGAATGCCAGGCCTCCACCGTGGTTCGGATCCCACGTTAAACTGTAGGTCCTCCATTTCATCTCACAATCACCCTACCATTACACATTAGCGTAAGTGCGTATAACCCGAACGGGTAGTAAGACGCGGTGCTAATAATAATAATAATAATAATAATAATAATAATAATAATAATAATAATAATAACAACAATAATAATATTACAAATAATGTCGGGTAGCCAAAGAAGAAGTAAACTATTTATTTTATCTATACAAATGTAAGCTTATTAATTTATTATGCATTTTTTTTTACTAAAGTAATGATTTTCTTTTTAGTCTTTTAACTGCAATTGGAGTTTCCAATCAAAATGGCTAAGAAAAAAACAAAATAATGAAGATCGGTTAGCAAAGAAAAGGTTGGCAGAAAAAAAACGCCAAGAAAAAATCAAAGGTGACCCAAACCGTGAATTACAAAAAAAATTAAAAAGACATGTGAAGTATGAAAGACAAAAGAAAACGGGTGTAGTTAAACCAGTACATAAAATGACGGCCAGAGAAAAGAGATTAACACGTAAAAAGTGGAAAGAAAATTCTAAACGCTACAGGCTGAAAAAAAAATTAGCAAACGAAAACGCATGTCCTGACACCATAACTGATTCCGTAGAGCCTCTTCCTGGCACAGCAAATAACAATATTAATACTAATAGTGATTCAGATGGGAGAAAATCTCGTGGGAGAAAAAAAGTCCGAAGAGACAGAGCACAAGCTTACAACAATATAAAAATACTAAAACTAAATTTACAAAAAACTCAAAGAGATTGTCAAAAGTACAAAAAAAAAAAAATATTTTAGATTGCTTAAGAAAAATGAAAATGTAAGTAAGGAGTCAACACCACGTACCAAAGTGCGTAGGCTTTTAAAAGGCAGGAAGGTGTCCAATGTAGTAAGGAGAAGGTTGATTTTTGGGGAGGTTGTATCTGAACAATTGAAAAGGAGCTATGCACAGCAAAAAAACAACAAGTCAAAACAAATGTACACAAAAATTATTTCAGGTAAAATTATTAAAAAGTATAGATTTTTGAAGGAAAGCAAACCTTTTTTAAAATATAAATGTTTTGTTGATAATTATAACAGATATGATTTTATTTATGAGAGAAAAATCAAAAGTGAGGGCATAAAGCTTGAAGAAACCATCACATCCTTCTTAGAAAAAGAAGACAACAGTCGCCTTTGCCCAGGAAAAAAAGACTGTATAACAAAAGGGAAGATAAAGAAACAAAAATGGCTTTTAAACGAGTCTCTGAAAACTCTGCATGCCAAATTTGTCAGAATGCCCCTATAAAATTAGCTATGCAACCTTTTGTAAATACCGACCATTCTGGGTGGTGCATCCTAATGTAAATAAAAGAAACACATGTTTATGTGTTACACACGAGAACATGAACCTTCTATCTGAAAAGTTGCATTTGTTGAAAGTCTTTAACTCTAAATCCACCGAAGATACTATGAAAGAAATAACTTGTAATTATGAAGGAAGAGAAAATTGCCTACTTCGTAAATGTGATGTCTGTAAATCTAATCTGGTAATATACAATCAATTTGATAGCAACGAAAATATAAGTTATAAAAAATGGGTTACCAAGAAGGATAAAAGAGAAGTAAAAGGAAAACCAATTGTTGTTAATATTATAACAAAAGAAGAAATACAAACAACTGTTGGTGGAATGGTAGCCGATTTTGAGCGGTCCATTCCAAAATATATGATCCATTCAGCCACTGCTAAACATCAACTGCATGAACTGCGTGAAATAAAGGATAACCTTGCAGAGAATGCTGTCCTGTTTCACATTGATTTTAGTGAAAACTACAACTGCAAATATTATAACGAAGCTCAAGGTATGCATTTTGGTGCCTCTAGAACACATACAGGAGTTTATTACTTGAATCTTGACAATAAAACTACACCAACAGCATTTTGTTCTTTATCAAAATCTTTGAGACATGATCCAGTATCAATTTGGGCACATTTGAGTCCTATTCTAGAAAAAGTAATGAACATTAAAACCATTAATAAAGTTTACTTTTTTAGTGACCCTCCAGCAACCCAATACCGTAATAAAACTAACTTTTTTCTTATGGCAAAAGTGTTTTTATCATTTTGAGTTTTTTGTGTAATGATTGAGTTTTGTCTTTAAAAAAATAATTGATTAATACTAGCATTGTTTTTAGGTTCAGGAATTATTTCAAACCTAGGCCTGCAAAGTGGAGACTGGGTGGTTGTCTGCTACGACAAACTACTATATCCTGGTGAAGTAGTGTCAGCTAACACAAATACTTGTGAAGTGAATGTAATGGTCCCTTCTACTGAGAAAACATTTAAATGGCCAAATCAGAAAGACATTCTAAGCTATTTGTATAAGGATGTTGTGAAAAGAATTGATCCCCCTGAACCATGTGGCAACCGTGCATCCCAATTTGTTTTCAAGGGCTTTCCTCTTTGTGATTAGCCTTAGGCTTCCCTAATTAGTTTTAAGAGTAATTAAAATTGGTTATATTAACTTTATGGAATGTATCAACATAAACATACCATAAATACATAAAACCTGTCCTAGTAAACATTAATATACAAGTATCTAATTTGACTTTTTGATATTTGCATCATTGTCCTGGCAGTACTGTCATTGTCCTGGAATGTTGTTTTGAATTTTTTTTTATATGAATTAACAAAATAAATATACTGCTGGTATGTTGATTATGCTTTCTAGAACGTATACAAGTTAAATATAATTTTTAATGTTGATAAATTTGACATTTATTTGCCACTAATTTTAAAAGTTAAATTTGCCTGTTTCACAAGAATGACCCATATATATGGCAAGTATGAGCCTGTAACTCTATAGGGTGGACTGATAGGATTATAATGAGATAGGTCTGGGGGTGTTAGCCTGTAACTCTATAGGGTGGGCTGATAAGATCATTTTTTATGACAATGCAAGATAAGATGAGTTGTTATGAGTTTGAAAACACCACTTTCAACAAACAAAGGAACGAACATTTAATCTTATGTTCTTCTTGGACAATTGTGTCTTTTCCTGAGGATCTGCTTGGCCAGTTTGTGAAGCCTGAAGTGATCAAAGAAAAATCTATAGATTTACTTATGTCATGTTACTTGTTTCCATGCACAGAAAATGAACAAAGTAATGATGATTTTGAAATTGGTGTCAAAACAAACAAAAAAATCATTAAAGAAATAACATTAAAGAAGTTGTATTTAAAGGTACAGAAAACACTGCAGCACTGCATGCAAAAGTTCTACCACACACATATCAGGACATTTGATGGTCGTTATATAATGTGATAGGTGTGAAGAAGGACTGTTAAGTTTCTTAAGTGTCCCACCTTGCAATGTTGACTCTTTTGGAGATGGATAGAGAGTACTTCAATAAGAATAGATTACAGGTGATTGGAATTACACCCTAGATGAACAAGGAATGGTGGCAAAGAGAAGTGATCACTGCCGGGGAAAGATTAATTTTAAAAACCGATGCGGAGGAGGTGCATTTTCACTGACTCCAGTTTCAACTCACCTACCTCAGTGGCTTAGTCAGCTAACAGCTGGTTTCGTGTTGAGCTAGACCATTGAGGACGGGGAGATGGATGTTCAAATCTCGCTCGGGTGAACTGGGAATGGTTTTTTCCTAAACGGTTTTCCACTCTCCCTCGCCGCAAATGTGGGTTAACTTCCCCTATATACAATATTCCCAACTCCTATCCCATTAGCGTTATTAGTACATAAGTATATAACCCAAACGGGTAGTAAGACGCGCTGATAAGTATAACTTTAACTACACCCTAAATTGGGTTTAACTTAAAGACTCCAGACTCATATTCCACAGGCCTGACTCAAACACAGAGTATATGTTGCAAAGCTGAAAGTTATGAACACAGAACTCACGTGGAACGAGATGCGAGAAACAGAATCCGTGGTCCACCTCATGTGAGAGGCAATACAGGGCCTACCGGCACCACAATGGTTTGGTTGCTACAAAGTGGACAGTATTAAAGTTTAACAATTCCTTTAGGTACACCAGTTTTGAGGTAAAGATGTTCCAAGAAATGTTAAACAACAAAGGGGCCTTAATAACAGGTCTATATTCTCACATTAGAGAGGATATTAATAACTTAGCTGTCTGGAACTAGAATACTAGCAAACCATCATCTTAGTGCAAAGAAAACATGTTACACTACAGTCAACATTTACATTATAGGCCTATAGAGTAGAGAATGTTTATTGTTCCTTTGGAGAAAATTTATTTCAACAATAAAACCTTATCTTGCAATGTTATTTATTCCATAAGGCACAAAAACAAGCGTCATTCAGTAAATTGTATATCAGAATACACACATAACTTCGCATGGAAAAACTGAAATTAATACATCCAAAATTTTATTTTGATTGAATTTTAAGACTTGGAAGGTTGGGTCAAGCTTTTTTGATTAGTATTTTTTTACTATAGACATATATACAAGATTATTTTTATCCAATGATTATGATTAAACATTAATATAATAAGTGTTTCAGTGTCTTAGGGTTTTTTTAAGTTGGTAGTTGTGTAGCTATATCATTTTTTTTGTAGCTACCTAAATTAGTTTTTTAAGAGGGTTACATAAATCTTTGTTTTTATTTATTCAGCCTATTTTATGTATTTAGCGTGCACTTTCTTAACTAATTATAAAAGCAAAAGAGAATTTCTATGAGCGAAAGTGAAAGGTCCGACCAATTTAGTTGAAAAGATCTTGTCAAATACATTCCAGGGTTCTTTTACATGCCACACTCGACACGGGACTTCCCCTTAAAAGGAAGTTGTGCTACGGATTTTCATTGCTCGAGATAAATTCGTCGACCCCGGCTGGGCTTGAATTCACGAATATTGGGTCCTAAGGCGAGAACTTTACCCTAAGATGACTTAGGTCAAGATTTGATTAATATTAATTTACTAAAAGGTCTACAATCTGTCTTTGATAAAGGGAATATAGAAATAATATTCCATTTGCAAGATTTGAGTTTGCTCCTGAAAAAAGCAAGCTGTTCAAGGTGTGTCTCTTGTGATATGCCGAGAGATAAGTGAGGTGAGCAAATATTTTCTAAACTTGAGTTAAATAGTCTTAGTACATGAAGGGCCAACATTTAAGTTATTTGTGTTTTATGTAACTAAAAGTACTGCAAGGTAAGGTTCATTTTATGTACAAAAATATGTTCTCATGTTCTTGACCCAAGCCATGTTGCTACCCATGTTGTGAATCTCAAACTTATAGTCATTTATAAAATATAATTGCAATGTTCAAAACAGTTCTAGCCAATGAAAAGAGAATTGAGACAATTGATTTGATTGGAGGAATTTGATTATGTCAATGCTTATGTAATTGCAGTTATATTTTAATACAAAGACAACCAACCATACTTTTTTCTAAACAACTAGAATAATGGCAATAATTGGACAGCGTGTGTGAATTTTAAAGGTTTAATTATTATTTAGAGTTCCAATATGTGATGATTTTAAACAACTTAGGTAGTTTGCCTTCCATATGTAACCAGAGCTTTGTGTGTACGTTATACCTTGGCTCGTTTAGGCCAACTGAGTGGCATCACTAGCTCTCATGTTTTCCCCTTCACCACCTTCTACTCTATTTACATTGGTGTTAACCTATATAGTTGGCTAATGCATGCCATGATTTAGGAAACTAGGCCTATAATAAAAATAATGTATTAAGCGTGGTCTTATGTTAATGTCTCAAATCTAAATGTTGATCCTGTAAATAATTTAGTAATTTGGAGAATTTGTTCCCTACTTTTTAAATTATTTTAGGCACAGTATCAGGTCAAAACAGGATACAATGAGCCTGTAGTTGATCTGTCACTCAAAATTCCATGAAAAGTGGTTTGCAACAATTGTTATAGAATATTATTAATATATCATATATAGATAATCAATCTGACTTAATTAACTAATTTGAACATTTTTTTTTTAAATTTAAGCCTACCTAAAAATACTTTCAAATGTAGCAAAGCTTTGTTGAAAAGACACAGCAATAGTTTCACAAAAGGCATGTTTTGTTAGTTTTCTAGCGATATGTTCACATTTTCTTGCACGAGATTTGCTTTTTTAACCATTTTAAGCGTCAATAAAAAAAAGAACGCCTTTCCAGCTGGTGTTCCAATTTAAATGAATAAAGATAAATAAGGCAACAGCACAGATAATTGTCATGACAAGATATATCACAATACATTTTTAATTCTTGAATGTATGTCCAATGAAAGGTCTGAAGATTAGTGGTTGAATTTGAAGCAAAATAATTATATTATTGCATAGGTGGTATGGTGTTACTTTTACGTATTGCGTTTTCTATGACGTGTAGTAATGAATCTTTTAAGGTTTTCCCAGACAGACGCGATATTTTCTCGGGCCGATACTCTTGGAACGGTATTCGTTGCGATAATCGATGTGTAGATACCAAGGTCTAAGATATACGGGTCTAGGTAATCTTAAGTTCCATTGAAGCCAAAAAGTATACCCATAATATTAGTACGCGGGCAATTCAAATATTGTTGAGAAGTTTGAACCACAAACTTTTAATATTACTGTTTTAGTTAATATAGGGATCAGATAAAATAATAAATAGCTTAGAAAATAACCCTTTTATTAACAAACACGTTAACTACAGTAGTTGTTTGTTAATAATTGTACAAGCATTTGAAGGTGCTTGATATATATATATATTTATTTTCACACAAATTAGTTATGTACACTAGGGAGGGGAGGATGGCAGGGTGGTGAAATTTATACAAATTGTATTATATTTAAATTGTAAAGATATTTTATTATAAATAAAATATACTAAAGAAGTGGTGTACAGCCTTCCGCAGGGTTTGATCAAAATTGTTGTCCCTAGGACACAGAAAAGGAAAGGACAGCTCCACAATCGCTAGGTTAAATGTGTTGCGCACCTTTTCGAGACTTTACTTCTTCAACGTTGGGATCACTAGGTGCGGTCACTAGTGACTACAGCGCAATCAAGTGAGCATTTTCTAAAGGATTCATTTTAAACTCAAATTTACTAGAAGGCAGATACAAAATATGAACTCTTTGAGCTAACCAGTTGGCTGGCTGTCACCAATCAAGCTTCATTTAACACCCTCCCACGTCTATAACCCTACCCCTTATCCCTAAGAAATCTAATCATGCCACACAAATAAGTTTACTCTGACTGCACATTACAAAGAAAACTTGAAACACAATGGTCCTTTTCTTTTTTTTAATTAAGGAACTGGCTGTCAGCTGCAATTATTGGTTAAGGAACACTGAATTGAATTGCATACATTTAGAAGTACACATTTATTTAAGTAGTGGTTAGATATTTTAAAATATGGTTTTCACCAAAATGAAGTCGAAAGTTCTGGCCAGTTAAAAGGTTTAGATTTTAATTATAAAGGTATTTTTTTAATGTGTGACAACTTATATACAACCATATAAAACAACTCCACAAATTGTGACCCTATCAAAACATGACTATTTGATAGAGGAATGCCATATACCGTGGGGCCACTAATGCAGGTCTTTAATAGCTATTTGATGCTATAAATTTAAAATTACTAATGTGTACTTGAAATAATTTAAAACTGGTATTTTCCCGGTGTATATTAAAATTCCCCCACTCAAGTATTTAAAGTTAAACCAAAAATATAGCATGGTTTTAAATAGTTCTTAGGGTTTCTGATATTCAAAATGACGTAATAAACACTAAAGTTAAACTCTTGTATTTTGTGTTAGTACATGAATGCAGGCTCGGACAAACGGGCCGGCCAGCTATCTCGCTTGCGAATCCTGACTTATTATTCGACCACTGAAGTGATTCTGTCTGTTAATAAAAGCTAAATCAGTACAAAATTTGATTTAACCATATAGGGCCCATGTATATAAATATAATTATTTACAGTTCATTGAAGCAATTATTCAACATATTATATACCCTACACTCCATTTTGTATCTTAAACGGCTATAGGAGAGTCTATTCATTAAAATATTGATGCCACCTTTCAGTGTTAGCTGATTGTAGGCTACATAAATATTATTTTGATACATGAGATAAAAAATTAATAGGTATCTCAAACTGCTTTCCTATTTACTATTTAACATATTTTGTTATTAAATGAATGCTATTTTAAATAGTAGCTAACGAGTATGAAAATACATTTACAATTTTAACGTTATTTTATCATCACAAATTAAGATTCGACATGTATTTGTTTTACCGTTAGATCTTTTGGCTATCTTGCAGATAAGATAGAACGGAAATATCACTGTTTGTATAGTTTTCTATTGTTTGACGAATATTACTAATCCTATACTTCATTTTCATTCCTCTATGTTATATCTTTGAATAGTGCTCCTTTTATCTAGATTCTCTATGCCTCGACATTGAACTGTTTTGTTTTGGTTTTGAGAGTTTTTGATTGTTATTGTTGAGGTTTAGTTCTGTTTGTTTGGTTTTTTCATATCTTACATTAACCTTCCCCATTCTTGGAGGCAACAAGACCATACCTGGACCACTATATGTTTATTGTTTTCCCGCCAAGTGTCGCTGGCGTGGAGTTTTTAGTGTGTTGATTAATTTGTGCCGTGCACGGAGACTCGATCAAGACAAAAGTGATAAGGTTCCGTAAACCCTTCACCCGGAAGTGGTCTAGATTTTTATTCGTGTGTGTTGTTGAAGAAGACTGCGCCAGGACACTGCCAGTTATACCACATAAAGTGAAGGTGAGTTGCCTCTATCAATTTCCTTTCCACCATACAGTTCATTTATCCGTGTTCGTAACACTGGTCCTCCAGAGGCTTCTTTAGTTTTCATTCAATTGTAAATTATACTAAACATTTTTGGTCCTCCGGGCCGGATACGTGTTTCAGTGTTCCTTGGCGTTTCTTTGTTTTAGGGTGGATAGAGCAACTTATTTGTTTATTTGGTTTATTTCTTGTATCATTTGTTCACGTCATATTTCGGCCATGCTGGGTCAGTTGGATTAGTGGCGTCATCAGTTCGATATATCGTTTGAGAGTTAGCGATTAATCGCTAGCCATATCTATTGTGCATCGTATGTAATAGTGATCGAGTGATGTCGACCATGTGTTATTGGTCGAGAGTCGGGATGTAATCGATGGCTGTGTTTTGACTGTTTTGTTTATGTTTATAGTTAGTTTCTTGTTTGCTTACGTTTGTATTTAGTTCCCGTTTGTTTACATTAATTTGTGTTAAGTTTCTATCATCATGTCTTATGCACACCTTGAAGCTAGGTTTAAGGTGATAACTGGCCGGGTTAATAGACTTTACAAGCTGTCGGAACAGGTTCAAGGTGACATTACCAAACTAGAGCTATTTAAGGCACATTGTTCAGACTTAGAACATTTAAGGAGGGATTTTGAAGAAACTCACGTTGAGTTAGGAGTCGCGGCAAGAAAATCTAAGAGGGACTTTGATGTTGAAGCACATGACAAGTTGATTGAGGACTTTGACATGACCTACTACCAGGTTAAGGAGATTTATGCACGGATTACTAAGCCTTCATCCACGTCGGGAAATGATAATGGGCCTCTGGTAAAGGCATTGTCAGCAAAATTGCCTAAGTTGCAACTGCCCACATTTAGTGGTATAAACACTGACTGGACAACATTTCATGACTTGTACGTCTCTCTCATTCATACAAACAAAACCTTAACACCAGTGGAAAGGTTTCAATATCTTTTGACGACATTATCTGGTGAGCCCCTGACTTTATTAAAGTCACTACCGGTGTCAGATGAGAACTACCCGTTAGCCTGGGCGACTCTTACAGAACGTTACCAAGATGTGAGGTCAATAGCTACTACACATTTAGAGAAGATAATGCAATTCCCGGGTCTAACCTCAAGGTCGCCACAGAACTTAAGGGCGCTAGTGGACACATTTAAGGAGAACTTGGGTGCACTTAATGTGTTAAAGTTTCCAGTTTGTGAGTGGAGTTTTATCTTACTAAACTTGACACTGAACAAGTTAGATAGAGAGACACGGCTGATGTTTGAACTTGCGCACACGGCTACCAAACTCCCAAGCTTTGATCAACTTTTGGAATTTCTTGAAAATCAATGCAAAGCACTGTCATCTGCAAATCAAGGTATATCACTGCAAACTAGCGCGAGTACTAGACATATAGCAACCAACAGGAGGATGGAAGGAAAACTAAATTCACCTGTTGGAGTGAGAAGATCATTTTATGTTGACTCAAATCAAGGTCACTGCTCTGTGTGTCAAGCTAACCATAGTATCTATAAGTGTCCAGTGTTCACGAGCAAGACACCGACACAACGCCGGGATCGGGTAAAGTCAAATAATTTGTGTTTTAATTGTTTAAAGGGATCGCACCAAGTAAAGGAGTGTTCCTCAAAATTCAAGTGTCCACACTGCAATCAAACTCATCACACATTGTTGCACATAGGGTCAATTAATCAAGGCACTGACACTTGCGGTCAAGGATCGTTTAGCTCAAACCAACGTTTTACCAGCTCTCACACTGATCCCACCCATAGAGACAGTAGATATATGCAAGGTGATGCTACCCATCAGGCTCATTCACCAGGCCATGAAGGCACTGTTACACGGGGTGAACACATCAACTCACTTACCACCAGTTCTGTGAGCCTTACTACAGTCTTGTTGGGAACCGCTGTAGTACAGGTTAAGGATGGGCACGGTGCTTATCAGAAGGTTAGTGTGTTGATAGATTGTGCGTCACAATCATCATTTATTACTGAAGACTGTGCTCACCGGCTGTGCCTGCCACGTCGCAAGTTGAAAATTCCGATTAAAGGGATCTCTCAGTCAACTGTGCAAACCAACAAGGGGGTTGTGATATGTGAGGTGAAACCCTGTGGTGTTTATGGTCCTCAGTTGATCACCGAGGCTATCATTCTAATTAAAATCACATCGGGAATGCCATCAACCATGCTTTCTAAAGATATGGTTCAGGAGTTTGCTCATCTTCAGCTGGCTGACCCTCATTTTCATGTACCAGGGCCGATTGACATTCTCTTAGGTGCAGATGTATACCCCGAGATCTTTGATGGTGGGCGGTATTCAACTTCATCTAATTGTCCCTCAGGATTGCATAGCATTTTTGGCTGGATCATAATTGGTCGAATAGGACCTCAACCACTTATAACTTCTAGTGTCTCATCTTTTTTTGTTGCTACTGAACCATCACTTGACAATGTTTTGCGACGCTTCTGGGAGGTGGAAGAATTACCCGTGACTAAACACATTGACCCTAATGAAGCTATGTGTGAGGCACACTATGTGACAACACACACTCGTGACAATGAGGGTAGATACATTGTTCGGCTACCTTTCAAGGATGCACAACCAGAGCTGGGAGAATCACATCAACAAGCAGTCAAGAGACTCATTCAGCTGGAACGTCGCCTAGCTCGTTACCCACAACTAAAGGAACAGTATGTGACCTTTCTAAAGGAATATGAAGAACTCGGTCACATGCAGCGCATTGAACCATCAATGATCCAAGACATTAAATACTATATTCCACATCATTGCGTATCCAAAGAATCTAGTTCAACCACCAAACTGAGAGTTGTATTTGACGCTTCTGCAGCAACATCATCGGGTCAGTCACTGAATGATACATTATTGAAGGGTCCCAAACTGCAAAGGGAAATTGTGGAAATTGTTATGAATTTTCGATTTCATCCCATTGTGCTCACCACTGATATATGCAAGATGTATCGACAAATACTTGTCACTCCGGATGACCGACATTACCAGGTAATACTGTGTCGCGAATCCCCTGATCAACAGATTCAAGAATATCAATTGAATACTGTGACTTATGGTGTATCTTCAGCTCCGTACTTAGCGATGCGATCCCTGCGTCAACTCGCTTCTGATGAAAAACTTCGTTACCCTCGTGCTGCCCAGGTCCTATGTAAGGACATTTTTTGTTGATGACATAGTCACTGGTGCTGATTCAGTGGAATCTGCTCTCAGTTTACAAACCGAGCTGATTGAATTGCTAAGCTTAGGAGGCTTCCAACTTAGAAAATGGTCTAGCAACCACCCTGAAGTATTAAAGAGGATACCAAATGAACACCGTGAAGTTCCCCTCATGTTTGAAGAAGATGGAGATCAAATAATTAAGATATTAGGACTGGAATGGGACCCCACATCAGATTCATTCTCTTATCATGTACATCCCTCTGAGATTACAGTAACGAAGAGGGCAGTTCTCTCAAATATTGCTAGGATATTTGATCCTGTGGGGTGGCTATCTCCAGTGGTGTTCTGGACTAAGGCGTTCATGCAGATTTTGTGGACCATAAGACTTGATTGGGATGAACCACTTCCACCAGAGCTCGGACAAGGGTGGCAAAGGTTTTGTTCAAACTTTCATGTTCTTACACATGTCAAGATCAACAGATTTCTACCAACCAGTGATGCTATTAATTGCCAGCTTCATGGATTTTGTGATGCATCTATCAAAGGATATGCAGCAGTCGTCTATCTTCGAACTACCACGGGCAATGGAGAAATTCAAGTCAACAACCTTATTGCCAAGTCAAGAGTAGCTCCGGTTAAGAGTTTATCTCTTCCTAAGCTTGAGCTTTGTGGGGCTCAGCTCCTAGCCACACTTATGGAGTGGGTGCAGCAGAACCTTAAACAACGATTACAGGTGTCAACTGTGTATACTTGGTCAGATTCTACCATCGTTTTGGCATGGATTCAAACGTCACCACATCTTTTGAAAACATTCGTTGCCAACAGAGTAGCCCAAATTCAAGCAGCAATACCAGCACAACATTGGAGACATGTCCCATCTAATTCAAATCCGGCTGATTGTGCATCTAGAGGCTTACATCCTGAAGAGTTGACAAATTTCCACATCTGGTGGACAGGACCAGAGTGGCTGAAACAACCCATTAGTAGTTGGCCCAAGCTGCCTGAGGTGACTTGCCAGGTAGAGTTACCTGAATTAAAGATTGTAAGGGTTACCAGTCTAGTAGCAGAAGTGAATACTTGGTGGGCAGACCTTCTCAAACGTTTCTCATCATGGGTAAAGCTGCAACGAGTCATCACATTTTTAGCACGGTTTATTCAGAACTCCAAAGTAAAGAATCAAGATCGTTGTAAAGGCCCATTGTTGTCCAAGGAGCTCAAGACGGCCCGCATGTTATGTATCAAACAAGTTCAACAACAGGCGTTTGAGTCAGAACTTGAAGAAATAAAGAAGGGCCGGGAATGTTCACCCCGCGTGAGGGGCCTAAACCCGTTTCTCGACCAGGAGGGCCTATTGAGGGTAGGAGGTCGCTTGAGACACTCTTCACTGCGGTATGACACAAAACATCCTCTTCTGTTGCCTAAAAATAGTCATATCACCGATATCATTGTTGATCACTACCATGTATCTCATTTTCATGCTGGACTTCGAACAACCCACTCACTCATTCAAGACCAGTACTGGATTCTCTCAGCACGCACTGTTATAAAAACCCGGATCTTCAAGTGTATGAGATGTTTTCGATTTAAGGCACCTGCTCTCCAACCATTCATGGGGGACCTCCCAGCAATGCGTGTGCAGCAATCAAGACCATTTGTGCGAGTTGGAGTGGATTATGGAGGACCCTTCCAGATAAAATCATCTGAATTAAGGAATTCTAAGGTGCTCAAGGCTTATTTATGTTTGTTTGTGTGCTTGGCAACTAAGGCAGTGCACCTTGAGGTGGTATCAGACTTAAGCACAAGGGCCATTCTTGATGCCGTTCTTCGGTTTATTTCCCGTCGGGGTATGTGCTCAGACATTTATAGCGACTGTGGCACAAACTTTGTAGGTGCCAAGCGCCATTTTACAGAAATACAAAGGCATCTAGAATCCCATACCGAAACCAAAGTGGTAACAGATAAACTTTCGGTCCAAGGCATAAATTGGCATTTCAACCCACCTTCAGCTCCACATTTTGGTGGACTATGGGAGGCTGGTATCAAGTCGGCAAAAACTCACCTAAAGCGAGTGGTGGGTGATCAGACACTTACCTTTGAAAGCCTCTCCACGCTCTTCATTCAAATTGAAGCCGTGCTAAATTCAAGGCCTCTTTGTGCTCTCTCTGCGGATCCGAATGACCTTGATCCATTGACACCAGGACATTTCATAGTGGGTCATTCTCTCACCAGACTACCTGAGGAGATCGTAACTGAGCTACCTACCAACAGGTTGAAACGCTGGCAGTTGATACAACAAGCCTATCAGCACTTTTGGCAAAGATGGTCAAGGGAATATATCCATACTCTCCAACAGCGACAAAAATGGACTACAAACAAGGTCAATTTACAAGAAGGACAGTTAGTCTTGATAAAGGAAGACAATCTTCCCCCACTCAGGTGGCTGCTCGGAAGAGTAGCAGAGGTGTACCCTGGAAGGGATGGGATAACGAGAGTCGTAAGTGTCCGCACCGAGCACGGGACCCTCAAACGACCGGTTGTAAAATTATGTCCACTTCCTAATCAATAGGAAGGATACATTCTCCTATAATATTCTGTTCATATCTTTGTTGCTGGTTTGTTGTTCTTAAAAAACTCATTTTAGTTTTTGGTGGGCGGTATGTTTGTATAGTTTTCTATTGTTTGACGAATATTACTAATCCTATACTTCATTTTCATTCCTCTATGTTATATCTTTGAATAGTGCTCCTTTTATCTAGATTCTCTATGCCTCGACATTGAACTGTTTTGTTTTGGTTTTGAGAGTTTTTGATCGTTATTGTTGAGGTTTAGTTCTGTTTGTTTGGTTTTTTCATATCTTACATTAACCTTCCCCATTCTTGGAGGCAACAAGACCATACCTGGACCACTATATGTTTATTGTTTTCCCGCCAAGTGTCGCTGGCGTGGAGTTTTTAGTGTGTTGATTAATTTGTGCCGTGCACGGAGACTCGATCAAGACAAAAGTGATAAGGTTCCGTAAACCCTTCACCCGGAAGTGGTCTAGATTTTTATTCGTGTGTGTTGTTGAAGAAGACTGCCCCAGGACACTGCCAGTTATACCACATAAAGTGAAGGTGAGTTGCCTCTATCAATTTCCTTTCCACCATACAGTTCATTTATCCGTGTTCGTAACACTGGTCCTCCAGAGGCTTCTTTAGTTTTCATTCAATTGTAAATTATACTAAACAATCACTGTAAGCTCTGCGAAAAGACATTAACAAAGTGTGATTCAAACAGTGGAGTAAGGACATGATAATCTAATTTTTCATAAAGCATATCTCAATAAAGTGTAAGATGACTTAGGAAATCTTAAATTCCCTGCAGATATAATCACACACATATCCTAGAAACATTTATTGAGAAATTTCTTAATATGTAACATAAAGAACGTATTGTACTTAGGAAGGGCATTGAAGAAAATATGGATAATATAGCCTCACTGCATTAAACAATGCAAAAAAAAAAGAAGCTAATTTGCACAAAGCCACCTCCTTAAAGTTAGAACCCACAATCACTTGCCATTGACTGTAAAGGAGGATCTTTAGTGTTTAAGGAGACCGACGCAGAAAATGCGGAACATATTACACCAATAATCTCATCTCATTAAGTAAATTTTGGAGAGTTGAGTACTTGTGGTTTTAAGCTGATTTTGATCTCAATTAAATGTAATAAATTAACTGTGTTTTGACATATTTATATGAATCTAGACTCTTATCTCAAAAGTAATATTTGTAGCGTGTTCCATTATTATTATTATTATTATTATTATTATTATTATTGTGGTTTAGAGGCCCATCGACACATCGAGGTCATTAGGGCCTTGAAATATATTTAAAAAATAATAAAATCCCCATAGGGGAGAGATATAATCATTCACCACCTGAGACACTCCATAGGAGTGCTCAAATGGGCTCAAAGTACAATTGAGTGAAACACCTGCTAAAAAAAACCACAGGTGTATCACTCTAATAAAAAACAAAACAAACATATTAAAACAATATATTAGTTAAAAAGACAAAACTAACATGTTAAAATAATTATTTTATTAAAGTTTGTTAAAATGGATAAAACGACAAGACAAACACATTAAAGTATACTAAAATGTTAAAAAGGTCTCAATATGAGATAAAATCCAGATGAGCCACTTTATAAAAGTGACTCAAATGGCACTAAAAAGATTCGCCTGGCGTATAAAATGGAGTAAACAAATAACTCCTTCAGCGCTGTCGCGTAATAAAAAACGAAGGTCACCTTTAAAATCAAGGGCCAGGCGAATAGGGGCATATCTGCGACACTCCACCAAAATGTGGTGCACACTAAGGGGAGCATCGCAAAATTCACACACTGGAGGTGGATCCCCTCTGAGTAAAAATCCGTGGGTTAGAAATGTATGCCCGACGCGGAGTCTCGTCACGATGACCTCCTCTCTCCTAGACTTTCGTATAGAAGAGGGCCATCGCGACACACCGTCCCTGATGGACCGCAGCTTGTTCTGAGCAGGGGTCGAGACCCACTGCTCGTGCCAGGTGCGTGAGACTCCACGCCGAACATAACCCTTTAGATCTAAAAACATGACACCCAGACTCGCCTCAGGAGGCAGGCGTGCCGCCTCCTTGGCCGCCTGGTCCGCCAGTTCATTTCCTGAAAGACCGGCATGACCAGGAATCCAGCAAAAGGCGAGCCGGGTGCTTAATGAATCAATTTTTAAAATTTGTTCGTGAATCATCTGCACGAGAGGATTCCACGAGTAGAAAGTGGAAAATTCCAACAGAGCCCTCATGGAATCCGTGCAGATGAGAACGGACCGGTGACACTTACGATATACAAAACATAACGATTTAAAAATGGCATATAGTTCAGCCGTAAAAACACTGGATTCACCAGGTAAAGCAAATTTAAAATTGGATCCTTCCACAACAAAAGCACATCCCACGGAGGCCCCGCATTTTGAGCCATTCGTGTAAACCCCGAAAGCAGGTTGCGAGGAGCTCATCAAAGGTCCTCTCGTGTAAAAAGTGTAGGGTGGTCGCTTTAGGGAACTTGGCAAGGTCAAAATGGCATTGAGGTAGAATTATCTTCCAGGGAGAAACTCGACCTGGGGATGTGGGGATAGCCTTTGGCAAGATAACCCACACGTGTCGAAAACCGATAGCATCCTGATCCCAACCGGCCTTGTAATACGCCATTTGGTTTCATACAAGACACGGTTAGGGGGATGAAAAACAGGGCGGTAGGCAACATGCTGTGGCATGCAATGCAGTTTAGACACGTAAGATGCCAGAAGATAGGACCGCTGGTAAGAAAGAGGGGGCTCACCGGCGTCGGCACTGATGCTGACGACTGGACTGGTACGAAAAGCACCGGTAGCCAGTTTAATGCCAGCATGGTGGACACTATCTAGCATCTTTAACACCGAAGGTCTAGCTGAACCATAAACAAGATTGCCATAGTCTAGTTTAGATCTTACCAAAGCCCTATACAGGTGCATAAAGGTTTCCATATCTGCACCCCAGGACCGACCGCTAACCACTTTGAGCAGGTTTAGTGCTTTTATAGAACTCGCTTTCAAGTCTTTGATGTGGGGGATCCAAGTTAATTTAAAATCAAATAAAAGTTCCAGAAACATTTATGGTTTCTGAGACTGGTAGAAACGGCGTGGTTCATTAAAATATTGGGGGCTGGCTGTATTCTGCGTAATCTATGGAAGTGGACCAACCGTCGTTTTGGCTGCAGAGAAGCGAAAGCCATTACGCGATGCCCACGACCAAAGATTGTTATAACTCGGTTGTATCTGTCGTTCAGCCCTGTGGAGACTTGACCAACTGCAATAAATTGCGTAGTCATCCACAAAGAGCATGAACTAACAGGTGAGCGCACGTTTGTCCACAATACTATTTATCGCGATAGCGAACAACGTACAGCTCCAAATACTACCCTGAGGCACCCCATTTTCTTGAATAAAATCATCGGATAAGGTGTTATTCAACCTTAACCAGAAGTGTCTATCCGACATAAAATTAAATATAAAGAAGGAAGCTTTCCTCGAAACCCCAATTAAAAAGTGTTTTCAAAATGCCGTACCGCCAGGTGGTGTCGTACGCTTTCTCCAGATCGAAGAAGACAGCCAGAAGGTGCTGCTTATGGAGAAAAGCGTCACGAACAGATGTCTCTAGACGGACAAGATGATCCACTGTAGATCGGTTCCGGCGAAAACCACATGTTGAATATTAGATAGCAGATTGCGGGATTCTAAATACCATATAAATCGTTTATTAATTATTTTTTCCAATATTTTAACATACACAACTGGTTAAAGCTATCGGTCGATAACTATTTGGCTCTAATTTATCTTTGCCAATTTTATATAACGGGATAACGATTGCTTGCCTCCATAGTGATGGGAACTGATGAGATTCCCAGACACTATTGAAGAGGTCCAGCAGATATGCGTGTCCGGCAGGGGGCAGCTAACGCAACATTTCATAGTGGATATCATCTGGACCAGAAGTTCTGTTGCCCGCCTGGGAGAGGCCATTAGGTCAGTTCATCTTGCGTAAAAGGGGAGTTATAATCCTCCTCCTGACTTGGACCAAAATCAATAGTACGGCGCTCGATGCTCCGCTTATGCACCGCAAACTCGTTAGAGTAGCTCGCAGTGCTAGAAATAGCGGCGAGCATCGAGCCCAATACATTGGCGACCTCCATAGGGAGGAGACAAGTGAACCGTTAGACATGAGTGCGGGTATATTATTAATGGTATTTTCGCTATACGTAATTTACGAATATGGTCCAAGCTTGGTTGTGGAGTGGAAATATAAGGGTAGAAATAAACTGTCTCCAAGACTCTCTTCTGCTTTCTCAAATGATACGGCGAGCTCTAGCACGTAAAATCCGGAATGACTCCAGATTCTCCGAAGTAGCGTCGATTTAAAAAGACGCATGGCCCT
>JBCFYV010002255.1:39557901-39611505 GCA_039000515.1 Timema cristinae
ATATTTTAAAAAGGGCCCTAATGACCTAAAATTGTCGAGGGGCCCTTTTTAAAAAATAATAAAAATTTAAATAAAAATAATTTAGCTCAAAGGGGGAACGAGCCCCATTTTAAAAAACATTTTGTTTAAATGTCTCCAACCAAACCCCCTTTAAAACCTATCCCTTCAGAAAAAAATTGGGGTTTTACAAAACCCCCAAGTTTTACTTAAACATAGCGCAAAAAAAACTCCCCTCGCTACCTACCCCCAAAATTTACAACCCTGTCAATTTCTAAAAAAAAAAAAAATAGTAACGAGCTTTTTCTGCCCCCGGGCACAAGGGTATTCTATTAAAAAAATCGGCTTGAAAATTTTTGTTTGAGTTTTCACACTCACCAAAGCACGCGATAATTCAAAGGGGGCATAAATTTTTCCCCCGGGAACAGGGGGGTGATCCTCTATTTCCCCCCCTCCCAGTACTTCACCCTCCCCCAAAAGCCCCCCCAATAGGTTTGGCGCGAAGACGAACCAAAAGTGGTTTTCGGGTGAAAAATTGAAAAACCCTTCTTAGCTAACTGGACATAAGTCCCTCTTTGTTGAGCTTGTACACCTTTTTTTTTTTCGAAAAAACCAAAATAAACCCCCACGGCTATTTTCTTCCCCAATGGCGTCCATAGTCCCCAGTAAAGGGAAAACATAAACAAAAAAAATTTTTTAAATTTTCAAATTTCAAAAACAAAAATTTTTTTAAAAACCAAAAAGCAAAAAATTTTTTCTTTTAACAAAAAAGCTAATTTAGCCAGTAGCTACAGGAAGACAAAAGGGGCGCATTTGGCAACACCCCCCACTGCCCTGTAGGAAAAGGCCCTTAAAAACCAAAAGGGAAAGGGGGGGGTGTGCATACATTTATATAAAAAACAACAATTAAAGAGCAAATTTTTGTAATCAAAAAAATTTTTTAAAATTTTCTCCAAAAAACAAATAACAAAAGGAAAAATGGCCTTAATTAAAAAGCTTCCTAGTAATACTATCAATAAAGAAAACTTTGCATCTTTAAAAATTAACTTTTTTAAACCCTTGACTTACGGCTTTCGAAATTATTTTTTACAAAAAAATAGAAATAAAAATATATGCTAAAGTTTTCTAAAGAATAAATGTAAAAATTTTTAAAACTAAAAATTTAAATATTGAATACATTTTCGTGTCCTAAAATTTAAACTTTAATTTCAAAGTTTAAATCAGTCAAATAAAAGGGGAAAACAAAAAAAAACGCTAAAAAATAGCGTTAACCAACTAACAGTTATCTTAACATCTGGGAACGTAACTATTAATGTTACTGCAAAACCAATTCCCCAACTTGAAAAATTTTTTAATTATCTCTGCGTTTTGGGTGTGCGTGACGACTTCCCAGGGTTATTACGCAGCCATGTTTCAATCCCCTGAGAATAATACGTCTTCAGAGGACCCATGAAGCCCACATCTAGCGGCTGGAATCCTATGCGTGGAATGTGGGGGCAAGCAAATGATGGAATATACGAGTTCCGAGCCTTTATCCATCACCTCAACATTTTTGTATGGCTTTTAGTGTCCATCCATCCCAACAGAACAGGATCAGATTTGGTGGTTTTTGTGAACTTTATGAAATGGACAAACCATTTTGTGAAAAGGTCCATCGGGATCCACCCAGATGGATGGCAGCCCCAAATCGTTTCCTGAAGGAGCCCCATTCATCAGAGGCTGGGTCATGTTTATTTAGGGAAAATCAGCATTGGGGGAAAACAAATCACCAGTGGCATTCATGCATGTGACAACAGTAATCAGCTTACCTCTCTCAGCTGATGTTATGCAACTTACAGTTTTTTCCCCTTTCAGGGAAATGACTTTAGTTTTCTTACTTTGAACCACCTTTAACCCCAGTCTCGTAAAACATTGAAGACACGGTGTGTTGAACTTTATCAAATTTCTTTTTCATAAATGTAAAAAAAAAGAATCCACGTTTTCACGAGAAAATCCTTTCGCCCCTTTCAGAGGACATTCCTTCCCGGGGTTCTCACAGAAAGTTGGGGATGCCTACCAAAAAGCACGAAGCCCCTTCTTGCCGGCTGCTTCCTTTCCAAGACAGAATGGATGGCTCAGTCCTTTTGGATAGCAAGTTGAAAACGCGAGCCTTTTAATATCGCTCCTCCTGAGCCCCAAAGAAAACGTTCTTCCAGTACTTGTGGGAGTACAGGTTTCTTTCCCACTTAACATTCAATAACTCGCCAATACTTCGTGAATCCTTAGATACCTCTCAATCGTTCCTTTGGGAACACCATAAATCTTTGAAGCTCTCAAATAACCATTTTATTTTCTCGAAAGCAGTCACAGCCTCGGCCATAGCCTCCTTGTCCACCCCTTTTTTCTTCTTCTCCTTTGTAGGCGGCATCTGCAAAACAACAATATTGTAATGATTATAATATTGTTTTAATATATTATTATTTCTATATTATTGTATATTATTAGGTGATAATTTATAAACAATAAATAGGGCATCTACAATTAAACAGAGGTCTAACAAAAGTGTGAAAAGAAGTGGCTCCTTATATGAGATATCTCTCAAATAAGGGAACCCCTAGTATCTCATATTTGGGAAATGCATGCTGAAAACATTGTGTGGCAATAAATGGAAGAAAAAACAAAAAGCATCAAAACTAATGACACTACGTTTACCTTACTATAAATACTTAACGTTTTTTTATGACTGAATGATACAAAATAACTTACCTTGCCTCCAAAAACTTGTGCTGAAAACAATCAAAAAAAACTTAAAAATGAGGAGAATACGTTGTCTTTTTTTTACTGATATAACAGTCAAAGATGCGTGGTCTTTAACTGCCCTCTATGGGGATAAGGGGCACCTCTTAGGTAAGCCCCTTGCCACTAGATTGCTCTTGCTTGTTCAGCTGATACTGCCATGTCTCATATTAGGGCACTATCTCATAATAGGGTCCCTTACCCTAAACTACGAATATTTGAAGTTCATCTCTCTTGAAAGCCGTTGGAAGCGTCTGTTGCTAGGTGAGAGTTGCCATAATCTTCCTCCAAGGCGGCAACACAGCGAGATATGAATTGTCGCCTTGACCCTCAGGAACGTCGTTTAGTTATAATATTTTTCACGGGGCCGGTTACAAACTTTGGACATACTTGTAGTCGTCCACGACCCCAATCCGGCCGTTTTGACTTGGTGTTACCTTTGTGATGTCAGCTTGGAGATCCAAGGTACGTGAAGAACAACTCGTTTTGTAGACAGACAATATTTGGGTAAATAAGAACGTTTATTTGATGTGTGATGGTTGGGCTGCATTGGGCTATAATAGTGAATTGTACTATTATGGTTACGTCGGAGTTATTAAAAGGAGCGGGTAGTATGCTATATGCGATTTTTGCGTGTAGAATCAGGTTGGGTGGGGTAGCAATTTACAATACGAAGATTGTATTGTTACATGGGGGGCTATTTTTATACCACGCAGGCTCGTTAGGTTTGGAGTTGTTAGGTTTGGGGACTATTTTTTACCACGCCCAGGCTACGTTAGGTTTGGATTTGTTAGGTTTGGGGACTATTTTTTTTTACCACGCCAGGCTACGTTAGGTTTGGAGTTGTTAGGTTTGGGGACTAGTTTTTAAATCATGGCTGGCTACGTTATGTTAGGTCTAGCTCTGCCTGACGCCCTCGAGCTGGTGCCCAAGGCAACCGCCCGGTTCACACGGTCCTTTAGCGCCCTGTACTGGCATTTAGAGCGTACTATAAATATCAACAGAGGTGCCAAACTTTGAAATAAAATATTTTAGAAAATTATGTTTAATACATTTTATGGAAAAATTACAAAAATAATGCTTTAAAAACACCTATAGGTATGGATTTATAACAATTAATTTCTTATTTTCAATAAAAAATTTGATTTACCAAAGATGTGTTTAAAAATGATCCAGTTGAGGATATTCAAAGTTAAGGACGCTACATGGGAAAACACTGACACACGTGCACACTTTTAGAAATCCCGGATTATTTAAGAAATGGTTTGATATTTTTTGAACACAGCTTTCAACAAAATGTTGGCGAAAATTATTAGAAGGTTTCTCTGACCAGTTAGAAAGTTTGAATTTTGAGATTAAAAAAATGAATTTTTAGGTGGAAATGTGTACTTCTAAGGTTAAAGCAAAAGGTTCGAAATCTCTATCTACCCTTTTCCTCTCTTAAATAAAGTTGTGTTTTGATGGGTCACAATTTGTAGGATTGTTCTGTGCTGTTCTATATAAAGATATTATATATCACACATTTAAAAACCATTTTAGAATTAAAATTTAAACCTTTTTACTGGTTAGAACTTTCGCCTTCATTTTGGTGAAAATAATATTAAATAATATCTAACCATTTTATAATATAAACTGGAATATATAAACGTCTTCCCAAAGCTTCTCAGTCCTCTTTTTAAAATTATTACATTTGCAGTCGACCCTCAGTCCCTTGAATGAATAAAAGGACCGTTGTCTTCAAAGTTTTCTTTGTAACGTGTTGTCAGAGTAAACTCATTTTGCAGGTTTTGGGTACTTATTGACAGGGGGAGGGTTAAAGATGGGGGGGTCGATACTTGAAGCTTTCTCGTTGATAACCGACAGGTTAATTCGAGGAGCCAATATTTTGTATCTCCCCTTCTAGTAAATTCGAGTTTAAATGAGTCGTTTAGAACCATGCTCACTTGATAGCGCTGTAGTCACTGGTGACGCAGCTAGCGATCCTTACCCGAAGGAGTAAATCCTCGAAAAGGAGCGCAGCACGTTTAACCTAGCGGTTGTGTATCTGTTGTGTCCTTTTCTGTGGTCTAGAGCCAACAGGAACCTTTACTCAAAATTTCAAGTTTTTATATTTGAAACATTGAGCTCTTCTAACAAAACCACAAACAACCCGCTCGTTTATTGTTTAAAAGGCAAAATGGTACTTTTATTTTGGAATTTTAATAAATTTAATCTCTCATCTCCGTAAATCCACACTCATGTTAATATTATTAAATAAATATTTAGTATAATGTAAGAGAGAAAAAATAATGATCCTCAAATATGTGCTTATAATATTTAGTTTTTAGTATTTTTAATATCGTTAAATGGACTATTTGGCCAAATTAACTGTATATAAATGTTTTAAATAGATACATTCTTGTATGTTTATCAGTTTTGGTATTGCTTTCAGAAAACCATATTATGTTGAAAGTTCGAATAATTAAAATGAAAAAAGTTGGCTAAAATCTGTTTTACATCTGTTTGAATTAGATATTTTGTGTTGATGTCTTCGTTCAAATGATAATTTGATTATAGGCTTTAGGAAGTACGGTAGCTACTAAACCCCTGAATTTAGTCATAACCCCAATCTCTAAGGCTTTTTTTTCGTGCCAGAATACTCTCATATATATTTTTTTGTAGGTTTAATGTTCCTTAGAACAAAAGTAAAATTTCCTTCTAGAAGTTCTTTTATTCAAACTAAATAAAACTATAGGGTAGGATTCTGGTACGAAATTTAAAGCCTTACTAGCAAGCTTCCTTCAAAAAATCATCGTATATTATTAGGCTACATCAACTTATTAATAAAAAAAACAAACCCAGTTACGAACTTTGATATTTTTCCCCAAAGATTTTAATAACATATTTATTTCATTTAACAAAACACCCATTGATGTTTTTTCATATATTCAATCAAATTAATAAACGATGTCAAAATGCCACTTTACCTATAATGGATGAAAGGAGAAAGAGATACCCGAAAGTTTCTTTTTCTCTTACACAATGTTATGCAGACGACAGTCGCAAAATTTCACCCAAATTTATGTTCTCCATTTATATTATATAGATAAATGAGTTTAAAACTAAGGATTCTATCAAAGTTTATGGTAAGACAAAATCTAAAAAAAACACTTCTGCAGACGCGCGTTTAAAAAAATTTGCACCTAGCAACGGCGATGGCTTCTGAAGTATAGCCTATTTACTACACAGCTATACATAACTATAAACTGCCATTTACTTCTGATGTGTTATGTTAATGTTGCTGCATAAGTATTCTATAATTTCACATCACCATTCATTATGTCTAAAATAATATAATTTTACCAAATATAAAAACAAAACGTGAGTTTGTTAAGGAGAAAGAGGGAAGAAAAATTCTTTCGATCCCTTACATAGGAGTTTGGTGGGAAGGGGAGTTGTTTTAATGAAAAAGCCTTACGTTTAAATTTTTGGTTTTATAAAACTATATATCAATTAATTTTTTTTTATTTACTACAACCTTACAATAATTAGTTTTTCGTGTTCAAATTTCTTACGAATATATGATTAGAAATTGGCAATATCTTATGTAAGTATCCTTTTAAAATGATGTTCATGGGGTAGTTAGGGGCAGCCATTTAGTTTATAAAGATAAACATTTGCCTAGTACGAAATTTAATAAAAATCGTTTTCAGCGGATTTCGAGATAAAATTTTTTTTTTTATCTTACTTTTAATAAACTACCCTCAATTTTAAGGTAAGATTTTTAATTACAAAAATTTCTCGGGAAACCTTTTAAAACCAAATATATTTAGTTTTAGCAATATCAGTAAAATTGTTTCGGATCTAGGCCATAGCTATAGACACACAGGCAGATGGCATCGCAAACAATATTTTTAGGTTTCAGGGGGTTAACAGTTATCAAAATTTGGACTTAATTTTTTTACGATAGCAGTAATTATCTCTTAAGGTGTCGAGAGAAACTAAAATGGTCTTTTTTCGTAAAGGTGAGTACCAAATTCATAGTATTATACGTTTCAATGGCGAAAACACATTTCTATACATTCCTAAAACCACTTTCAACTAAGGCTCAATGGCACAATGGAGTTTAAAAAAAGTACAACTTATTAGAGCAAAAATAGTAAATATTCGCATATCCCCTTTTTTGAGTTTATACAGTGACAATGTCCATTATTTGAATACTGTATTTATTTTTATTATCAACTTTATTTTAATAATGTTCATGTTTATTTGGTAAGGAGTAATAATAATTGATAGTAGGGTTTTATCTTCTTTTTTATGCTTTTCTTGTATGACACCAATATTTCAGTGATTTTTTACCCCCTTTTTAAATTCTGAGGAAAACCAATGTTATTTAAATTTTTTGTATAAAAATGTGTTATAAAATTGTATAAAATTTTTTTATACAATAATTTGAAAAAACATTGGTTTTTCTCAGACTTGAAAAAGGTGAAAATCACGAAAACATGTCGTGCATATAAGAAAATTAATAACCTTATATCAATTATCAACTATTTTTATAGTCTTATAAAAGTGTTTATTTTGGTGAGGACATATTGGGCTTTTACAACTATAACAATTGTGTTTTTTTAAAAAAACTTCCTCCATCTAGCTCTTTTAAAAAATTCAAATTGAAAACCAAAATTTTAAGCAAACAGCTGTTTTTTTTGTATGACATCAAATTTTTCAAAATTAAAAAAAAATTATAAACCTTACATTATTTCAAGTTTCAAAATGGAAAACACGCTCCCCCCTGCGGGAGGGGGTTTTTGAATAGCCCCGCAGTAACCCCTGTTGTCAAAAAAAGCGACAAAAAAGGGGGGCTTCTGTGCAGGGACGTCCCTCGTGTGGGACAAACCTATCAATTTCTTTCCTTTCACTCTTTTCTTCTTCCTTCATTTTCCCACCTTTTTTCACTTTCCCCCCTTTCGCTTTATCTACCCTTCCCTTTTTTTTCCTTTCCCCCCCCTTTCATCTGCAAGAGGCCTTTTGGGCCCTTTCCCTTGACGCCCTTTGGCAACAAACCCGGTATTCTCTGTTTATTATTGGATACACTCCCCTTGAGCCCCCGAATGAAAGTGCCCCGGTTTTGTAATATTTTGGGTAAAAAGGGGCCTTGGGGATGCAAAAACCGGGTACCACCTAGAAAAGACGGTTACGTTCCGGGCCCCGGAGTAATTTTTGGGCCTTTTCCTGCACCCATTGCTGCGATGACCTCTCTCCTGGCGCACCCCCACGCGAAGGTTGCATGCTGGCGTCGTGGGGGGTTTTCCGCCAGGAGGGTTAACAGGGCCCTATGTGGTGAACCAACTTGGATCACCTGGGTCTACGATCGAGTATTGTGCGGTTTCCCAAAAAAAGGCATGGCCCCCTCCATTGTCACCGCTGACACCTCACTGTCCGATAGCAACGACTGCCACACCCGCTGGAATCACCCCCCGGGCCCCCTCACGGGGCCCGAATTAAGATAAAGGCCGGAAGGGAAAGGGCCGTCCGCCCTTTAACAAAAAAATTTCCAGGAAGTTGTGAGGCCCGCTCGTTTCCCTGGAATGTCTGAGTAGGGAAAACGAAAGTCTTAATTGGTAAGCCCATTTATCCTCGAAAGGTGATAATGGGCAGCACAGTCTAAAGTATCAAAAAGAAACTGCGGAGGGCATTAATGATACAAACAATACGATTTCAGTCCTAAAAGTAAGGGAATCTCTAAAAACCCCGTTGGAAATAGTCTCATTCCCGGTGAAGGTGGAGCTCCGGGTTCCTAATTTTTGCAAGGGGTGGTCATTGCTATGACTGCTGCGTGGATTTGAGGATCTGTGAGGAACTTTCCCCCAGCAGTCCCCGAATATACCCATTGTACCAAAAAGAACGGACAAGAAAAAAAAAACCGACAGTTTCCTTCTTTTGCAACCCCTCCCCCTTCCAAAAAGGAGGTCGAGAGGTTTCCCGTGCTCAGGGTCCCCCGTATGCCCCCTAACCCCGGCGCGCTTTCGTGCCGGGAAAATTTGGGCTTCGAAGCTGCGTTTGCGTGGCAAGCCAACCTGTGCGGATTGCGGCGGGGGCTCACGAAACACCATTGGTCCCTAAGCACTGCGTAAACTGAAAGGGTCGCATTTGCTGTTTGGGGGCCTGTCCGAAATGGAAGGTAGAGAAAAAAGCCCTGGGATACAACCCGAAAAGAGATCTCATATCCCCAGGCAAAAGGGGAATAAATCTTGTCAGGCTCCGGTTTTTAAAACCCTCTACACCCAAATTGTCAGTCAGAATATCAACTGCCCCCAACTGTCTTGCACAGTTTCTGCAAAGCCATTACACAAACTGTGCCATTATTCTCTACTGAGAAAAAACCCAATAAAAAACGCGCCAACAAAGGGGGGCCCCCTAAATTGCTAGAGGGCGAAACCTCACATGGTCGTCTCCCCCCCCGTACCCCGAGGAGCCCCCTCGGGGAACCCACCGACTGCACCCCGGGGATCCCCCGACCCCCATCGGGACCTCCTCCGAACTATGGGGGACCCACCCGAACCGGGGGGGAAAAAAAAAGAACTTGCGGCCGTTGTTGGTTCGTTTGCTCTGGTCTCTGGGTCACGGGGTTGGAGTGGGGGCGGAAGGGTGAAGGCCGAAAGGCGAATCTGGGTCCCTGGAAAAAGGGTCCAGGAGGTGTCGCCGACACAATAGCAAGAAAAAAGTGCCAAAGGTGTAACAAACCCTTCGCGTTTTGAATCACCCCAAGTCTTTCGGAGAAAAAAAGCCTCTTTAAACGAGGGGCCCAGGAGGATTGGCAAGGCCAGGGAACAAAAAAGGCCAAACAAATTTTTTTTACTAAGAGATAGTGACATGGATTGCGGGGAAAAAATTTTATATTGTCCAAATGTCGCTCTACAAGGGAAATTGTAGGGGTTTTTATGCTGTTTTGCGGAAATTAAATAATATTTTTTTCCCCTGACCCTTTCCCATATTGTGTTTGCAGGAGCCCCACTTCCCCCCAACTGACAGCCCGTGCTTGGGGGTACGATGTATATGTACCAAAAAACCCCTTCTTCGATCGGGTAGGGAGGTGTGGCTATACTTGCCGTAGCAATATTATATAAAGTCTAAAAATATTGTATCTGATTCCCAAGTTTTTGCGTGAGAGTCTCCCTTCCTATAGAAGTAACTGTATGCTGCACTCCCTCCCCCAGGTGACGTGTTTCAAAGGGAGAAGGGCCCTCTTTAAACAACTTCCCCCCCCCTATTTTATCTTGGGGGACTTTAACGCAAAAACCCTTTGGGGGTGGGGGTCAAATTATACAGGCCCGCGGGGGTTTGGTAGGGTATCTTGTTGGGGAAAACTGATATTAATGAAACCGGGACCCAGAACCTTTTCCCCCTTTAATGGTGTTCCTTGCCTGACCTAATCTATGTAGCCCGGGATCGTGCCCATTTCCCTTTTGGGGGGTTTCCACTCGGTCTATGTGGCGCGTCATTTCCCCTTTCTGCTTTCGCTATTGAAAACCCCCCCGTTTGACGTGCACCAAAAAAGGGTGTTTTAAACGTGCGGGGATGGGATAAGTTTCGCGAGCTCGCCGTTTTAAAAAACCCCCTTTCTCCGGGTCGATGTTATTTGCCCATTTTAAATTTCGACGGTCTATGGCGGCGAGGGAATCTACCCCTAAATCTCGCCAAACCGCGCCCCCACCCTTTTCCCCTGGTGGAACGAGGAGTGTGATTGGCTTTTCTGACCGAAAAAGGCATTAGTCTTTCCATCGGGCCTCCCTTGGTAATCTAAAATTTATTCGGATTATGCGTGCTGAGCTCCCCGTATCAGTCGTGAAAAGAAGGATCTTGGAGACAGTTTTTATCTCCTTACAATTTCCACTCCCCAACTGGGTTTTTGGGAAAAATTTTTCGTAAATTACGTTGTAGCAAAAATCATAATAACATCCTGCCTCATGTAAAATGGTACGTTTGTCTCCCCCCCTGTGGATGTCGCCAATGTTTGGGCTCTTGTTCACCCCATTCTGCACTGCAAGCTATAAATGAGTTTGCAGGCAAAAGGGGAAACATGGAGGCCATTCTATTGATTTGGTCAGGTGGGGGGAGGATTAACCCCCCCTTTTACTTTAGATGAATGACCTATCCCATGCCCCGGGGCGGTTGCCAGCCCCTGGCCCGACGACATTAATTATGAAATGTTGCGCCTTTTTCCCCCTGCGGGGCGAGATGTTGTGGACCTTACAATAGTGTTTGGGAATTCGTATTTCCCAACATGTGGAGGAAAAGCAAAAATTTCCTCTAAATTAAAAGGGGAAGGAAAAATTAGAACCAAAAGTTATTTCGATGCCTTAATAGTTGTGTATGCAAAATTTGGAAAAAAGATAAATAAACGATTAAATTGGTATTTGAATCCCGAAATTACTATAAAATATTAAAGGGGTTTTTCCCCGCAACCGTTACGGTGGATATCTCGTCCGTTCGAGACGTCAGTTCGTACCCCTTTCTCCATAACAGATTTTTTGGAGTTTTTTTTGATTGGAAAAAAGGTACGATACCTTGGCGGTAGTCATTTTAAAAACCCCTTTTTAACTGGGGTTCCGTGGGAACCCCCCTGTTTTTTATAGTAATTTTTTTCAGATAAACACTCGGGTAAGGTTTAAAAAAACCCCTTTTCCCGTTGATTTTATTCAGAAAGGGGTGCCCCCAGGGCAGTTTTTAAAGCTGTGCGTTGTTCGCCATTGCAAAAAAAGGCTTTGGGAAACGTACACCTTCCGTCGTTCTCCCTCTTTTGGTTGTTTACGCAATTTATTGTAGTTCTCAGTCTCCACAGGGCTGAAGGGCCCCAGATACAACTCTCTGTCAACAAACTATGGTCGTGGGCATCGCGTAAGGGCTTTCGTTCTCTTCACCCAAAGGACGGTCGCCCCTTCCATAGATTAGGGGATAAAACAACCCCCCAGTATTTTAATGAATCACTTTGTTTTCCCTGTCCGGAGACCGTAAAGTTTCTGGGCTTTTTTTGATTTAAATTAAACCCTGGTTCCCCCACATAAAAGACCAAAAGCGGGGTGAAAAAAGCACTAAAAACCTGCTTAATGGTTAGGGTTGGTCCTGGGGGGATAGGGAAACTGATGCGCCTGTATAGGCCTTTGGTAAGATCCGAAAAGTTACGGCATTTTTAGTGTATGATGCGAGACCTTCGGCGTTAAAGAGTGGTAGTGTCCCCCAGCTGGCAACGACTGGCTATGGTGATTGTCCCAGTCTAGTGCAGCATTGTCCCGACGGGTGAGCCCCTTCTCTTACCCGGCGGTCCTATCTTCTGGCATCTTACTTTCAAAATTCACTGCATGGGGCATTTTGTACCGACCTGTGTTTCACCCCCCCAAACCCGTGTTTTAGAACCAAATGGCGTAGTACAAGGGGGTTTGGATCAGGATCTATCAGTATTCGAACGTGTGGGTAGTCCTCCCAAAAGGGTACCCCACATCCCCGGTCAGTTCTCCCTGGAAAAATCGCCTACCCAATGCCATTATGATCTTCCCAAGTTCCAAAAAGCGACCCCCCCCGGATTATATATGAGAGGACTTTAAATGGTCCTCTCCACCGCTTTCAGGGCTTTGAGCGCTCTATACGATGGTAAAAGTGTGGGGCTTCGTGGGTGCGTTTTGTTGTGGAGGGAAACAATTTTAAATTTGGTTTACCCGGTGAAACCGTGTTTTTTTGGCTGAATCATACCCTTTTTAAATCTCTGTGTTTTGTGTATGTGGTCACCTTCTGTTCTATCTGCACGGATTCTGAATGCTCTGTTTGGGATTGCCACCCTCTACTCTTTGGAATCCCCTGGTGCAGGATAATGAGCAAATTTTAAAAATTGTTCTTTTAAACACCCGGCTCGCCTTTTGCTGGATTCCTGGGCCGCCCGGGCTTCAGGAAATGAATGGTGACCAGGCGGCCAAAGGGGGCGGCACGCCCGGTCCGGAGGCGAGTATGGGGTGTTTTTTAGATCTAAAGGGTTAGTTCGGGTGGGGTTTTACGCACCGGGACGAGCAGTGGGGTTTGCCCCTGCTCGAACAAACTGCGGTCCATCAGGGAGGTGTGTCGCGGTGGCCCTTTTCTTAGAAAATCCAGAAGGAAAGGGGCATCGTGACAAGGGTCCGCTCGGAAACAGCTTGACCATGGATTTTTATTGAGAGGGGACCCACCTCCGTGTGTGAGTTTTGCGTTTTCCCCTTGGTGTACCCTTTTGGGGAGTGTCGCAAGTATGCCCCTACCGCCTGGCATTAAATTTTAAGGTGACTTCGGTTTTTTAAATACGCGATAGCGCGGGGAGTTGTTATATGTTTACTTGTTTTTACGCCAGGCGGATCTTTTTATGCTTTTGAGTCCTTTTTAAAGTGATCTCTGGGCTTTTCTATTGAGTTTTTTTTTTCATTTTTGTATATTTAAATATGTTTGTTTTGTCTTTTTAAGATTATTTTTTAAGTTTTATGTTTTTTAAAGTGTTAAATTTTAATTGTTTGTTTTGTAATTTTAACGGTGTTACCCCTGGGGTTTTTTTTTTGAGGGGTTCCTTTTTTTTTTAAGCCCTTTTTAGGCTTTTTGGGGTGTCTCAAAGGGGGATTTTTCATTTTGGAAAAATAACTTTTTTTAAAATTTAAATTTTTAAAAATTTTTTAATTTTTGTATTTGTTTTATTTTTTTTATCTCCCCAACTGTTTATTCAAAAAGGGGGGGGAATGTGATGTCTTTTCCCCTTTTGGGGGTTCTACTGTTTTTTTAATTTTTTTTAAAAAGGGCCCCTAATGCCTTCTGTGTCGAGGGCCCCAAAAAAATTAAAATTTAATTTTTAAAAAATAAAAATTTTAAAAGGGATATGAAATGGTTTTCGGGATAACTAAATTTCATACAAAAAAACTTATGTCGCTACTACAAGGAAAATTTTAGGGGTTTCTATGTCGTGAGGGAAATCCCCTAATAATTTTTCCCTGACCTTCCCCTTGGTTTGAAGGAGCCCCCTTTTCCCCCAAATTGACAACCCGATGCTTGTGGGTACGATGTGTATCGTACCGCAAGCCTTTTTTTTATCGGGTAGAGGGGGGGGGTATATTCGCCGAATACTTATATATAAGAAAATTTAAAAATTTTTTTTTGATCTCTAAGTGATTGCTGTCAGGTCTCCCTTTTTAAAAAGGGGGAACCGTATTCTGCTTCCCCCACAGGGGAAAATGTTTCCAAAAGGGGCACAGAGGCCCCCTTTTTACCTTCCCCCCCCCTATATAAACTTGGGGGCCCTTTAAAAGCGCTTAAAAAGGGGTGGGGGTTAATTTTTTCAGACGCCCGCGGGGGGTGGTAAGGTATTTTGTCTGGGAAAAAAGGGGTTTAAAAAAAAACCCCGGGGGGGCCCGACCACTTCTCCCCCTTTAAAGGTGTACCTTCCCCGCCTAGTCTATGTGCCCCCGGGATTTCTCCTTCCCCTTTGGGGGGGTTCCCCTGGCCCTTTTTGGGCGTCCTTTTTCCAAAATTTTTCTTTCAAAAAAACCCAAAAACCCCCCGTACGCACGGTTACCCCAATGGGGTTCCCTTTAAAGTGCTAAAGGGGGGGAAAAACCCCGAGTCCCGTTTCGCGCCCCATTTCCCGGTCGTTTTTTAAAATGAGTATTTTATTCGGGTATCCGGGGGGGTTAGGGACCCTCCCCAAATCCTCGCCAAACCCGCCACCGTCCGTTCCCCCTTTTGGGAAAAAAAAGGGTGCCCGGTGGTTTCTAAAACCCCCCCGGGGGGCCATGCGTCCTTTAATGACGCCCACTTGGAGAATCTGGGTCATTCCCCGGGTTCTCTGCTGGTCGCCGTATATTTTAGAAAAAGAAGGGAGTCTTGGGCGTTTATTTTACCCTTTATTTCCCCCCCCAAACCAAAAACTTGGGACCATATTTGTAAAAATTTTTTAATGCCCAAAAAAACCCTTAATTTAAAAAAACCCCCACCTTTTCTAAAGGGTTTACTTGTCTCCTCCCCCATGGAGGTCGGGGCCAAAGTATTGGGTCGATGCTCGCCCCCCATTTCTAGCATGCGAGTCTTAAAGGGTTTTGGGGGCATAAGCGGGGGCTCGGCGCCCTTCTATTGATTTTGGGCCAAATCGGAGGAGGTTATAAATCCCCTTTTCGCAAAAAGAACTTCCCAGGCCTTTCCCGGCGGGGGGGAAAAAATTTTGGTCCCGTGATTTCCCCTATGAAATGTTTTTTTTGCTGCCCCCCGCCCGGGAACCCCCTTTTTGTGGCCTCTTCAAAAAAGTTGGGTTTTTCAGTTCCATTTACTTGGAGGCAAACAAAACGTTTTTCCCCCTTATATAAAAAGGAAAAAAAAAAATTTGAGCCAAAATTTTTTATCGACCCAAGCTTTTTAAACCGTTGTGTAGTAAAAAAAATTGGAAAAAAAAAATTAAAAAACGATTTATTGGTATTTAGAATCCCGCAAAATTTTATCTAAATTCAAAGTGGTTTTTTTTCCCCGGAAAAATCACGTGGATTAAACTTGTCCGTCTAGAGGGAAACGTTGTGAGCTTTTTCCCTAAGCAGCACCCCTTTGGCTTCTTCTTTGTCTGGGAAAAGCGTACGACACCCCTGGCGGGCGGGGATTTTTAAAAAAAACTTTTTTAAAGGGGGGTTTCCCGGGGAAAGTTCCTTCTTTAATTTAATTTTATGGGGGGAAAATTTGGTTAAGGGGAAAAAACACCTTATCCGAGTTTTTATTCAAAAAAAAGGGGTCCCCTGGGGTTTGTTTTTGGGGAGCTGTACGTTGTTCGTTTATCGCGTAAATGTATTGTAAAAAAAACTGCGCTCCCCTGTTGTTCATGCCTTTTTGGGATGCTACGCAATTTTTTTCTTTGGGGCAATTTCCCCCAGGGGAAGACAGATAAAACCGAGTTATAAAAAAACTTTGGTGGGGCATCGCGTAAGGGGTTTCGTTCTCTGACCCCAAAAAAACGGTTTTCCATTTCCCAAATGATTACGCAGAAAACAGCCCCCCCCCAAAATTTTTAATAAAAAACCACGCCTTCTCCCCGTCCAAAAACCATAAATTTTTCGGGAAAAATTTTATTTGTTTTTTAAAATTTCTTGGACCCCCCCAATAAAAGGGGCTTGAAAGCGGGGGGTTTTAAAAAAAGCCTAAACCGCTAAAAGGGGTTTGCGGGGGGCCCTGGGGGGCAGTAGGGAAAAACCCTTTTTGCCCGGGATAGGGTTTTTGGGAAGTCAAAAAATGATATGGAAAATTTGGGTTTTATGGTTCAGCTGACCCTTCGGTTTTTAAGATGCTAGTAGGGGGCCCCCATGGGGCTTAAAAGGGTTTTCCGGTGCTTTTGTAAGCCCCGTGTCAGCATCATTTTCCGACCCCCGGGGGCCCCCCTCTTTTTCCCAGCGGCCCTATCTTCTGGCATCTTCTTTCCCAAATGCTTTGGCATGCCCCATGTTCCCCTACCGCCCGTTTTTCCCCCCCAACCCCTGTCTTTTATGAAACCCAAAAAGGGTATTAAAAGGGCCCGGGTTTGGGGGAAAGGATGCTTCGGTTTTCAAACCCGGGGTGGGTTATTTGCCAAAGGCTATCCCCACCCCCCCAGGCGAGTTTCCCCCCGGGAAGTAATTTTCCTCAAAGCCTTTTTGACCTTCCCAAAGTTCCCTAAACCCGCCCCCCCCCACACTTTTTAAAACGGAGGCCCCCTTTTAGGGCTCCCCGAACCTGTTTTGGGGGTTTTTCCAAAAGGGTCAAAATGGGGGCCTCCGTGGGATGTGTTTTGTTGTGGAAGGACCAATTTTTAAAATTTTTTTCCCCGGTAAAACCCTTTTTTTTCGGCTAATTATCCCCTTTTAAAATCGTTTTGTTTTGTTTCTTTAAGTTTCCGGTCCGTTCTCATTGCAGGTTTCCGGGGGGCTCTTTTGGGAATTTTTTCCCCTTTTACCTGGAATTCTCTTTGCAGTTTTTTTTCCCAAAAAATTTTAAAAAAATTTTGTTCTTAAAAGCCCCGGCTCGCTTTTGCGGGGCCCGGGTATCCCCGGGCTTTGGAAAAAGAACTGGCGGCCGGGGGCCCAAAAGGGGGCGGCACGTGCCCCCTGAGGGGAGTTGGGTGTCATTTTTTTTTGTTTAAAAAGGGGTTTTTTTTCGGGGGGGTCTCCGCCCCGGCCGAGCAGGGGGGCTCGACCCCTGTCAGAACAAACTGCGGCCCCGGGACGGTGTGTCGCGGGGCCCCCCTTTTTATCAAAATTTTTGGGGAGGAGGGGTTTCTCGTGACGGGGATCCCCGTGGGGTTAAATTTCAAAACCCCCGGTTTTTTTTCGAGGGGGCCCAAACCCCCAGGTGTAAATTTTTGCGATGCCCCCCTTAGGTCCCCCCAAATTTTTTGGGGGTGTCGCAGATATGCCCCTATTCCCCGGGCCCTTGATTTTAAGGGTTACCTTCGTTTTTTTTCGCCGCGCGGAAGGGTTTTTTGGGGTTTTCCTTTTATACCCCGGCTTTTCTTTTGGGGTTTTTTTGGTTCTTTTTAAAAGTGGTCATCTGGTTTTTTTTCCTTTTTGAGCCCTTTTAAAAATTTTTGGATATTTAAAGGGGTTTTTTTTGGGTTTTTTCCCCCCTTTTTAAAAAAAATTTTTATAAAAAAATTTTTTTTAAACAGGGTTGTTTTGTTTTTTTTAAAATTTTATTTTTTTTTTTTATGTTTGTTTTTTTTTTTTTGGGTGATACACCTGGGGTTTTTTTTGCAGGTGTTTCACTAATTTATTTGACCCCATTTGAGCACTCTATGGAGGGGTCTCAGGTGGTGAAGTTTAAATTTTTTCCCCCTAGGGGGATTTTATTTTTTTTAAATATTTAAAAAGGGCCCCCAAATGACCCGATTTTGTCGAGGGGCCAAAAAACCCACAATAAAATAAAAAAAATTTTTAAAAAATAATTTTTTAATTTTGGAAAGCTAAAAATTTTTAAACTTTTGAGAAAAAAGGTTAGATTATATAAATATGTAAAAAACCCCTTTAAATTTTTTATTACTTTAAAATTTAATAAAAAATAGCTTAAAACCCAAAAAATAAATCCCCAAAATTTACTTAAAAGGATGGATTATTGGGGAAAATTTTCCGCATTTTTGCGGGGGGTTTCCCCCTTTTAAAAACTAAAAATCCTTTTTTCGTAAAAGGAAAGTGTTTTTGGGGGTTTTAATTTTAAAAGGGGGGGGGTTTTTTTGCAAATTTTTCTTTTTTTTTTTTTTATTTTTTAATGCGTGAGGCTTATTATCCTTTTTTTAAAAAAACCCTTCCAAAATAAAAAAAATACGTTTTTAGTTAATTTAAAAAATTTTCAAAAAAATTTTTTAGGAATGTTTGTTTTATTCGCGGGAATTTAAGTTTTCCCCAAGTCATCTTACATTTTTATTAGTTTGTTTATGAAAAATTAGAAAATCTGCCCTTTCTCCACTGTTTGAATAATTTTTTTAAAATGTTTTTTCGCGGGGTTACAGGATTGTTTGGGATAATTTACAAAAAAATGAAAAAAAAAAGAACCCTCTGGGGGCCGTTTTAAACCCGGAAAATAAAAACTTTTGGGGGAAAAAGGGAAAATTTGTAGAGGCAACTCCCCTTTTCACTTTATGTGGTAAAAAGGGCATTTCCCTGGGGCGGTCTTCTCAACAACACCACGAATAAAAATCTCCCCCTTTTTCCCCGGGTAAAGGGTTTTTAGGGCCCTTATAATTTTGTTTTGTTCTTTTCCCCCGTGAGGGCAAAATTTAAATCAAACACTAAAAAACCCCAACCCCAGCGAAAATTGGGGGGAAAAAAAACAATAAAATTTGGGGTTTCCATAGGGTTTGTTGCCCCAAGAAGGGGGAAAGGGGTTTAAAAAAAAGATATAAAAAAACCCAAAAAAAACAGAAAAAAAACCTCAAAAATAACGAAAAAAAATTAAAAACCCAAAAAAAAAAACATTTAAATGTCGGCATAGAGAATCTAGAAAAAAGGGGGCACATTAAAAATTTAAAAATTTGGGGGTGAAATGAAGTATGGGGTTTGTAATTTTTGTCAAACAATAAAAAAAACTATAAAAAATACCCCCCAAAAAACAAAAATGGGGTTTTTTAAAAAAACAAAACAGAAACAAAGTTTTGAACAAAATTTTTGGGGAAATTTTCCCCCTTCCTATTGATTGGAAGTGGTTTAATTTTACAACGGTCTTTTGAGGGTCCCGTGCTCGGTGCGGACATTTAGGGACTCCCCTTTTTCCCACCCCTTGGGGGGGTACCCCCTTGCTACTTTTCCCGGAGCGCCCCCTGGGGGGGGGAAGTTTGTCTTCTTTTTTCAAAAAATAACTGTCCTTCTTTTTAAATTGACCTTGTTTGTAGCCCCTTTTTGTCGTTTTGGGAGAGTATGGATATACCCCCTTGGCCCATTTTTGCCAAAAGTGTGATAGGCTTGTTGTATCAATTGCCGCGTTTCAACCTGTTGGTAGGTAGCTCAGTTACGACTCCTCAGGTAGTCTGGTGAGAGAAGGGAACCCATATAAAATGCCCGGGTTTTGTAAATGGATAAAGGGTCATTCGGACCCGAGAGAGAGCACAAAGGGCCTTAAATTTTTGACGGCTTCAATTTGAATGAAGAGCGTGGAGGGCTTTAAAAGGAAAAGTGTCGATCACCCCCACTCGCTTTGGGGTGATTTTTTGCCGACTTGATCCCGCCTTTTTTAGTCCCCCCAAAAAAAGTGGGCAAAGGGGGGTTTTTGAAATGCCAATTTTTCCCTTGGACGAAAGTTTATCGGGTTCCCACTTTGGTTTCGGTATGGGATTTAGATGCCTTTGTTTTCGGGAAAAAAGGGCGTTGGCCCTAAAAAGTTTGTGCCCAGTCGCAAAAAATGTTTTGGAACATACCCCGCGGGAAATAAACCGAAAAACGGAAAAAAAAGGGGGGCCCCCTTGTGTTAAGTTTTTTTTACCCCCAAAAAGGGTTTTGCACTCCCTTATTTGCCAAGCACACAAAAAACAAAAATTTAAGCCTTGAGCACCTTAAAATTTCCCTTTTAATTCAGATGATTTTTTTGGGAAGGGGGTTCCTCCCTAATCCCCCTCCAACTGCACAAATGGTCTTGATTGCTGCCCCACGCTTGCTGGGAGGTCCCCCCTGAATGGTTGGAGGCAGGTGCCTTTTAAACGAAAACATTCATACCTTGAAGATCCGGGTTTTTAAAAAGTGGTGCTGAGGGGAACCAGTATGGTTTTTGAATGAGTGGGTGGGTTGTTCGAAGTCCCGCATGAAAATGAGATACATGGTAGTTTTTTTAACAAGGGTATCGGTGATATGATATTTTTTTGGAAAAAAAAAAGAGGGTTTTTTTTTGTCTTTCCCCCCAGTGAAGAGTTTTTTTCAAACGCCCCCCCTTCCCTCAAGGCCCCTTTTCCGGGTTTTGAGAAAGGGTTTGGGCCCCTTTTACGGGGGGTGGGAAAATTTCCCGGGCCCCCTTTTTTATTTCTTAAGTTTGACTAAAAACCCCCTTTTGGGGTTGGGGAAATTTTTTGTAATAAAATCCCCGGGGCCCTCTTGGGCCTTTTTTGGAAAAACCCCAAGGGGGCCCTTTTCAACGATCTTGAAATTTTTTTTTTTTGGGGGTTCTAAAAAAAACCGTGCTAAAAAAGTGAGGGCCCTTGCAGCTTTTTTCCTTTGTGAGAAACGTTTGGGGAAGGTTTGCCCCCCAAATTTTTTCACTTCTGCTATAGACTGGAAACCCCTTCCCCAAATTTTTAAAATTCCCCGGTAACTCTCCCCGGAAGTCCCCTTTTAGGGTTTGGGGGCCCAAATAAAATGGGGTTTTTTCCCGCCCCTCGGGTTTTCCCGCCCCCCAGATGTGGAAATTTTTTCAAATCTTCAGGATGTAAGCCTCTAGATGCCCCTCAGCCCGGGTTTAAAATTGATGGGACTTTTCCCCAATTTTGTGCTTTATTGCTGCTTAAAATTTGGGGGTACTCTTTTGGAAAAAGAATGTTTTCAAAAAAATGGGGGGGACGTTTGAACCCCCCCCAAAACGTGGGGGGAATCTGACCCAAATATAAAACGTTGACCCTGAAAACGTTTTTAAAAAGGGTTTTGCTGCACCCCCCCCAAAATGGGCTTTGGGTACCCCCCCAAAAAACTCAAGCTTAGGAAAAAAAAAAACTTTTAACCCCGGGGCTACTCTTTAAAATTGGCAAAAGGTTGTTGCCCCTTAAAATTTTTCCCCCCCTTCCCCTGGTTGGGTTTGAAGATGACGACTGTTTAAAAATTTCCCTTTTATAGGGCATAAAAAAATTTCCCTGAAGGGGAAATTTAAAAAGCTTTTCCGGGGTTTGGGGAAATCTGTTGATTTGAATGTGTAAGAAAAGGGGAAAATTTTAAAAAAAACCCCTTTTCCCCCCCTTTTCCGACCCTTTGGGGGGAATTTTGGGTTACCCCCCAAAAAGGGGTTTTTGGGCCACAAAAATTTTTAGGGGAAACCCCCCTTAGCCCAAAAAACCCCCCTGGGGGTGGGGCCCCCCCACAGGAAACAAATTTTCCCGAAAAATTTTAGGGGGTTTCCCTTTTTTGTTACCCAAATTTTAGAGGGTGAAATTTTAAAGAATGAATCTTTTATGTGGGGTCCATTTTCCCGCCCCTTTTTTTTAATTAAATTTTTTCTCCTTTTTTTTCAAACATGGGGGAACTTCACGGTGTTCATTTTGGTTTTTCCCCTTTTTTTATTTGGGGGGGGTTTCTAAACCTTTTTTCAAAAGTTGGAAACCCCCTAAGCTTAGAAAATTTAATTTGCTGGGTTTTTTAAAAAAAGGGGAGCAGTTTTCCCCCCCGAAACAGCAAAAGTGGGGGTTTTCCCCCCCAAAAAAAAATTTTTCCTTTTTAAAAGGGGGGGTTGGGGGAGAAAGAGGGTAACGAAGTTTTTTTATCAGGGAAACGAGTTTTTTGCAGGGGTCGCATCGCTTTTAAAAAACCCCGGGGGTGAAAAACCCCCATAAATACCCTATTTAATTTTTTTTCTTTAATCTGTTGGGTTTTTGGGGGTTCGGGGAAACAGTATTACCTGGTTTTAAAAACGGTCATCCGGAGTGAAAGTATTTGTCGATACATTTGCAAAATTCGTGGTGAGAAAAATGGGTGAAAACGAAAAAATTTTTTAAAAAATTTTCCCCAATTTCCCTTTTCAGTTTGGGTCCCTTTTGGTTTTTTTGGGGGAAAACCAAATGTTTCCCCCCCCAAAGGGGTTTTCCCCCTTATTAATTGCCCCATTCCCAAAAAAATTTGGGATTTGAGTTTGTTTTCGTTTGGGTTTTGGGAACTTAAATTTTTTTGGAAAACCCTTTTTTTTCTTGGTTGGTTTTCCCTTTTTTTTTAAAAAATTAAAAAACAAATTTTTTTCCCTTTCCCCCCGGGTTGTTCGGGGGTTTGCTCGGCACTGGACACTTATGTACTAGGGTTTTTGTTTTCCCACAGGCGGCCCTTTGATTTGGTCAAAAAAAGATTTTCCATCCCAAAGGAAAATTTAGTTTTCCTTCCTCCCCTGTTGGTTTTCTATAGTCTTTTCCGCGCTGTTTGCGTGTTTTACCTTATTTGCAGAGAAGTGCTTTGCTTTTTTCAAAAAATTCCCAAAAAAATTATCAAAGTTGGGGGTTTGGGCCCTTTGGCGCAAGTTAAAAACAGCCGGCTCTCTATCAAATTGTTCAGTGTAAATTTTGAAATAAAACCCACTCACAAAGGGAAAACTTTAAAACATTAAAAGCACCCAATTTCCTTTTTAAGGTCCCTAGCGCCCTTAAATTTGTGGGACCTTGGGTTTGACCGGGAATTCTTTTTTTCCTAAAGTGTAGTAGCTTTGACCTCATTTGGTAAAGTTCTTAAGAGTCCCCCCGGTAAGGGTTGTTCTCTTGACCCGGGGACTTTAAAAATCAGGGGCACCGATAAAGTCGTAAAAAGTTTTGAAAATTTAGGTGTTAAGGTTTTTTTGATGAAGGAGAGGGGTACAAATCATAAAAAAGTTTTCGTCAGTGTTTATCCCCTAATTTTGGGGGGAGTTGCCTTGGCAATTTTTGCAACCCTTACCGAGGCCCTTTCATTTCCCACGTGGATAAAGGGCTTAGTAACCCCGTGATAAATCCCCCTTCCGGGGTAGTGGTCATGTCAAAGTCCCCAAAATTGTATGGCTTCAACATAAAAAGCCCTTTAGATTTTCTTGCCGCGACTCCTAATCAACTTTTAGTTTCTTAAAACCCCCTTTAAAATGTTTAAGTCAAAATTCCCCTTAAAAGCTTGTTTGGTAATGTCACCTTAAAACCTTTACAGCTTGTAAAGTTTTATTAACCCGGCCGTTTCACTTAAAAACCGCTTCAAGGTGTCAAAAGCATGTGATAGAAACTTAACACAAAATTAATGTAAACAAACGGGAACTAAATACAACGTAAGCAAACAAGAAACTAACTATAAACATAAACAAAACAGTAAAAACCCACACCCATCGTTACATCCGACTCTCGACCAAATAACACATGGTCGCTCACTCGTCCTATTACATTCGATGCACAATAGATATGGCTAGCGATTAATCGCTAATTTTCAAAAGATATATCGAACTGATGACGCACTAATCCAAATGACCCCAGCATGGCGAAATATGACGGGGAACAAATGATACAAGAAATAAACCAAAAAACAAATTTAAGTTGCTCTATCCACCCTAAAAAAAAGAAAACGCCAAGGAAAACACTGAAAAACGTATCCGGCCCGGGGCCAAAAATGTTTAGTATAATTTACAATTGAATGAAAACTAAAGAAGCCTCTGGAGGCCCAGTGTTACGAAAACGGATAAATGAACTGTATGGTGGAAAGGAAATTGATAGAGGCAACTCCCTTCACTTTATGTGGTATAACTGGCGGGTGTCCTGGCGCAGTCTTCTTCAAAAACACACACGAATAAAAATCTAGCCACTTCCCCGGGTGAAGGGTTTACGGAACCTTTATCACTTTTGTCTTGATCGAGTCTCCGTGCACGGCACAAATTAATCAACACACTAAAAACTCCACGCCAGCGACACTTGGCGGGAAAACAATAAACATATAGTGGTCCAGGTATGGTCTTGTTGCCTCCAAGAATGGGGAAGGTTAATGTAAGATATGAAAAAACCAAACAAACAGAACTAAACCTCAACAATAACAATCAAAAACTCTCAAAACCAAAACAAAACAGTTCAATGTCGAGGCATAGAGAATCTAGATAAAAGGAGCACTATTCAAAGATATAAATAGAGGAATGAAAATGAAGTATAGGATTAGTAATATTCGTCAACAATAGAAAACTATACAAACAGTGATATTTCCGTTCTATCTTATCTGCAAGATAGCCAAAAGATCTAACGGTTAAAACAAAATACATGTCGAATCTTAATTTGTGATGATAAAATAACGTTAAAATTGTAAATGTATTTTCATACTCGTTAGCTACTATTTAAAATAGCATTCATTTAATAACAAAATATGTTAAATAGTAAATAGGAAAGCAGTTTGAGATACCTATTAATTTTTTATCTCATGTATCAAAATAATATTTATGTAGCCTACAATCAGCTAACACTGAAAGGTGGCATCAATATTTTAATGAATAGACTCTCCTATAGCCGTTTAAGATACAAAATGGAGTGTAGGGTATATAATATGTTGAATAATTGCTTCAATGAACTGTAAATAATTATATTTATATACATGGGCCCTATATGGTTAAATCAAATTTTGTACTGATTTAGCTTTTATTAACAGACAGAATCACTTCAGTGGTCGAATAATAAGTCAGGATTCGCAAGCGAGATAGCTGGCCGGCCCGTTTGTCCGAGCCTGCATTCATGTACTAACACAAAATACAAGAGTTTAACTTTAGTGTTTATTACGTCATTTTGGAATATCAGAAACCTAAGAACTATTTAAAACCATGCTATATTTTTGGTTTAACTTTAAATACTTGAGTGGGGGAATTTTAATATACACCGGGGAAAATACCAGTTTTAAATTATTTCAAGTACACATTAGTAATTTTAAATTTATAGCATCAAATAGCTATTAAAGACCTGCATTAGTGGCCCCACGGTATATGGCATTCCTCTATCAAATAGTCATGTTTTGATAGGGTCACAATTTGTGGAGTTGTTTTATATGGTTGTATATAAGTTGTCACACATTAAAAAATACCTTTATAATTAAAATCTAAACCTTTTAATGGCCAGAACTTTCGACTTCATTTTGGTGAAAACCATATTTTAAAATATCTAACCACTACTTAAATAAATGTGTACTTCTAAATTGTATGCAATTCAATTCAGTGTTCCTTAACCAATAATTGCAGCTGACAGCCAGTTCCTTAATTAAAAAAAAGAAAAGGACCATTGTGTTTCAAGTTTTCTTTGTAATGTGCAGTCAGAGTAAACTTATTTGTGTGGCATGATTAGATTTCTTAGGGATAAGGGGTAGGGTTATAGACGTGGGAGGGTGTTAAATGAAGCTTGATTGGTGACAGCCAGCCAACTGGTTAGCTCAAAGAGTTCATATTTTGTATCTGCCTTCTAGTAAATTTGAGTTTAAAATGAATCCTTTAGAAAATGCTCACTTGATTGCGCTGTAGTCACTAGTGACCGCACCTAGTGATCCCAACGTTGAAGAAGTAAAGTCTCGAAAAGGTGCGCAACACTATTTAACCTAGCGATTGTGGAGCTGTCCTTTCCTTTTCTGTGTCCTAGGGACAACAATTTTGATCAAACCCTGCGGAAGGCTGTACACCACTTCTTTAGTATATTTTATTTATAATAAAATATCTTTACAATTTAAATATAATACAATTTGTATAAATTTCACCACCCTGCCATCCTCCCCTCCCTAGTGTACATAACTAATTTGTGTGAAAATAAATATATATATATATCAAGCACCTTCAAATGCTTGTACAATTATTAACAAACAACTACTGTAGTTAACGTGTTTGTTAATAAAAGGGTTATTTTCTAAGCTATTTATTATTTTATCTGATCCCTATATTAACTAAAACAGTAATATTAAAAGTTTGTGGTTCAAACTTCTCAACAATATTTGAATTGCCCGCGTACTAATATTATGGGTATACTTTTTGGCTTCAATGGAACTTAAGATTACCTAGACCCGTATATCTTAGACCTTGGTATCTACACATCGATTATCGCAACGAATACCGTTCCAAGAGTATCGGCCCGAGAAAAATATCGCGTCTGTCTGGGAAAACCTTAAAAGATTCATTACTACACGTCATAGAAAACGCAATACGTAAAAGTAACACCATACCACCTATGCAATAATATAATTATTTTGCTTCAAATTCAACCACTAATCTTCAGACCTTTCATTGGACATACATTCAAGAATTAAAAATGTATTGTGATATATCTTGTCATGACAATTATCTGTGCTGTTGCCTTATTTATCTTTATTCATTTAAATTGGAACACCAGCTGGAAAGGCGTTCTTTTTTTTATTGACGCTTAAAATGGTTAAAAAAGCAAATCTCGTGCAAGAAAATGTGAACATATCGCTAGAAAACTAACAAAACATGCCTTTTGTGAAACTATTGCTGTGTCTTTCAACAAAGCTTTGCTACATTTGAAAGTATTTTTAGGTAGGCTTAAATTTAAAAAAAAAATGTTCAAATTAGTTAATTAAGTCAGATTGATTATCTATATATGATATATTAATAATATTCTATAACAATTGTTGCAAACCACTTTTCATGGAATTTTGAGTGACAGATCAACTACAGGCTCATTGTATCCTGTTTTGACCTGATACTGTGCCTAAAATAATTTAAAAAGTAGGGAACAAATTCTCCAAATTACTAAATTATTTACAGGATCAACATTTAGATTTGAGACATTAACATAAGACCACGCTTAATACATTATTTTTATTATAGGCCTAGTTTCCTAAATCATGGCATGCATTAGCCAACTATATAGGTTAACACCAATGTAAATAGAGTAGAAGGTGGTGAAGGGGGAAAACATGAGAGCTAGTGATGCCACTCAGTTGGCCTAAACGAGCCAAGGTATAACGTACACACAAAGCTCTGGTTACATATGGAAGGCAAACTACCTAAGTTGTTTAAAATCATCACATATTGGAACTCTAAATAATAATTAAACCTTTAAAATTCACACACGCTGTCCAATTATTGCCATTATTCTAGTTGTTTAGAAAAAAGTATGGTTGGTTGTCTTTGTATTAAAATATAACTGCAATTACATAAGCATTGACATAATCAAATTCCTCCAATCAAATCAATTGTCTCAATTCTCTTTTCATTGGCTAGAACTGTTTTGAACATTGCAATTATATTTTATAAATGACTATAAGTTTGAGATTCACAACATGGGTAGCAACATGGCTTGGGTCAAGAACATGAGAACATATTTTTGTACATAAAATGAACCTTACCTTGCAGTACTTTTAGTTACATAAAACACAAATAACTTAAATGTTGGCCCTTCATGTACTAAGACTATTTAACTCAAGTTTAGAAAATATTTGCTCACCTCACTTATCTCTCGGCATATCACAAGAGACACACCTTGAACAGCTTGCTTTTTTCAGGAGCAAACTCAAATCTTGCAAATGGAATATTATTTCTATATTCCCTTTATCAAAGACAGATTGTAGACCTTTTAGTAAATTAATATTAATCAAATCTTGACCTAAGTCATCTTAGGGTAAAGTTCTCGCCTTAGGACCCAATATTCGTGAATTCAAGCCCAGCCGGGGTCGACGAATTTATCTCGAGCAATGAAAATCCGTAGCACAACTTCCTTTTAAGGGGAAGTCCCGTGTCGAGTGTGGCATGTAAAAGAACCCTGGAATGTATTTGACAAGATCTTTTCAACTAAATTGGTCGGACCTTTCACTTTCGCTCATAGAAATTCTCTTTTGCTTTTATAATTAGTTAAGAAAGTGCACGCTAAATACATAAAATAGGCTGAATAAATAAAAACAAAGATTTATGTAACCCTCTTAAAAAAACTAATTTAGGTAGCTACAAAAAAATGATATAGCTACACAACTACCAACTTAAAAAAACCCTAAGACACTGAAACACTTATTATATTAATGTTTAATCATAATCATTGGATAAAATATATCTTGTATATATGTCTATAGTAAAAAAATACTAATCAAAAAAGCTTGACCCAACCTTCCAAGTCTTAAAATTCAATCAAAATAAAATTTTGGATGTATTAATTTCAGTTTTTCCATGCGAAGTTATGTGTGTATTCTGATATACAATTTACTGAATGACGCTTGTTTTTGTGCCTTATGGAATAAATAACATTGCAAGATAAGGTTTTATTGTTGAAATAAATTTTCTCCAAAGGAACAATAAACATTCTCTACTCTATAGGCCTATAATGTAAATGTTGACTGTAGTGTAACATGTTTTCTTTGCACTAAGATGATGGTTTGCTAGTATTCTAGTTCCAGACAGCTAAGTTATTAATATCCTCTCTAATGTGAGAATATAGACCTGTTATTAAGGCCCCTTTGTTGTTTAACATTTCTTGGAACATCTTTACCTCAAAACTGGTGTACCTAAAGGAATTGTTAAACTTTAATACTGTCCACTTTGTAGCAACCAAACCATTGTGGTGCCGGTAGGCCCTGTATTGCCTCTCACATGAGGTGGACCACGGATTCTGTTTCTCGCATCTCGTTCCACGTGAGTTCTGTGTTCATAACTTTCAGCTTTGCAACATATACTCTGTGTTTGAGTCAGGCCTGTGGAATATGAGTCTGGAGTCTTTAAGTTAAACCCAATTTAGGGTGTAGTTAAAGTTATACTTATCAGCGCGTCTTACTACCCGTTTGGGTTATATACTTATGTACTAATAACGCTAATGGGATAGGAGTTGGGAATATTGTATATAGGGGAAGTTAACCCACATTTGCGGCGAGGGAGAGTGGAAAACCGTTTAGGAAAAAACCATTCCCAGTTCACCCGAGCGAGATTTGAACATCCATCTCCCCGTCCTCAATGGTCTAGCTCAACACGAAACCAGCTGTTAGCTGACTAAGCCACTGAGGTAGGTGAGTTGAAACTGGAGTCAGTGAAAATGCACCTCCTCCGCATCGGTTTTTAAAATTAATCTTTCCCCGGCAGTGATCACTTCTCTTTGCCACCATTCCTTGTTCATCTAGGGTGTAATTCCAATCACCTGTAATCTATTCTTATTGAAGTACTCTCTATCCATCTCCAAAAGAGTCAACATTGCAAGGTGGGACACTTAAGAAACTTAACAGTCCTTCTTCACACCTATCACATTATATAACGACCATCAAATGTCCTGATATGTGTGTGGTAGAACTTTTGCATGCAGTGCTGCAGTGTTTTCTGTACCTTTAAATACAACTTCTTTAATGTTATTTCTTTAATGATTTTTTTGTTTGTTTTGACACCAATTTCAAAATCATCATTACTTTGTTCATTTTCTGTGCATGGAAACAAGTAACATGACATAAGTAAATCTATAGATTTTTCTTTGATCACTTCAGGCTTCACAAACTGGCCAAGCAGATCCTCAGGAAAAGACACAATTGTCCAAGAAGAACATAAGATTAAATGTTCGTTCCTTTGTTTGTTGAAAGTGGTGTTTTCAAACTCATAACAACTCATCTTATCTTGCATTGTCATAAAAAATGATCTTATCAGCCCACCCTATAGAGTTACAGGCTAACACCCCCAGACCTATCTCATTATAATCCTATCAGTCCACCCTATAGAGTTACAGGCTCATACTTGCCATATATATGGGTCATTCTTGTGAAACAGGCAAATTTAACTTTTAAAATTAGTGGCAAATAAATGTCAAATTTATCAACATTAAAAATTATATTTAACTTGTATACGTTCTAGAAAGCATAATCAACATACCAGCAGTATATTTATTTTGTTAATTCATATAAAAAAAAATTCAAAACAACATTCCAGGACAATGACAGTACTGCCAGGACAATGATGCAAATATCAAAAAGTCAAATTAGATACTTGTATATTAATGTTTACTAGGACAGGTTTTATGTATTTATGGTATGTTTATGTTGATACATTCCATAAAGTTAATATAACCAATTTTAATTACTCTTAAAACTAATTAGGGAAGCCTAAGGCTAATCACAAAGAGGAAAGCCCTTGAAAACAAATTGGGATGCACGGTTGCCACATGGTTCAGGGGGATCAATTCTTTTCACAACATCCTTATACAAATAGCTTAGAATGTCTTTCTGATTTGGCCATTTAAATGTTTTCTCAGTAGAAGGGACCATTACATTCACTTCACAAGTATTTGTGTTAGCTGACACTACTTCACCAGGATATAGTAGTTTGTCGTAGCAGACAACCACCCAGTCTCCACTTTGCAGGCCTAGGTTTGAAATAATTCCTGAACCTAAAAACAATGCTAGTATTAATCAATTATTTTTTTAAAGACAAAACTCAATCATTACACAAAAAACTCAAAATGATAAAAACACTTTTGCCATAAGAAAAAAGTTAGTTTTATTACGGTATTGGGTTGCTGGAGGGTCACTAAAAAAGTAAACTTTATTAATGGTTTTAATGTTCATTACTTTTTCTAGAATAGGACTCAAATGTGCCCAAATTGATACTGGATCATGTCTCAAAGATTTTGATAAAGAACAAAATGCTGTTGGTGTAGTTTTATTGTCAAGATTCAAGTAATAAACTCCTGTATGTGTTCTAGAGGCACCAAAATGCATACCTTGAGCTTCGTTATAATATTTGCAGTTGTAGTTTTCACTAAAATCAATGTGAAACAGGACAGCATTCTCTGCAAGGTTATCCTTTATTTCACGCAGTTCATGCAGTTGATGTTTAGCAGTGGCTGAATGGATCATATATTTTGGAATGGACCGCTCAAAATCGGCTACCATTCCACCAACAGTTGTTTGTATTTCTTCTTTTGTTATAATATTAACAACAATTGGTTTTCCTTTTACTTCTCTTTTATCCTTCTTGGTAACCCATTTTTTATAACTTATATTTTCGTTGCTATCAAATTGATTGTATATTACCAGATTAGATTTACAGACATCACATTTACGAAGTAGGCAATTTTCTCTTCCTTCATAATTACAAGTTATTTCTTTCATAGTATCTTCGGTGGATTTAGAGTTAAAGACTTTCAACAAATGCAACTTTTCAGATAGAAGGTTCATGTTCTCGTGTGTAACACATAAACATGTGTTTCTTTTATTTACATTAGGATGCACCACCCAGAATGGTCGGTATTTACAAAAGGTTGCATAGCTAATTTTATAGGGGCATTCTGACAAATTTGGCATGCAGAGTTTTCAGAGACTCGTTTAAAAGCCATTTTTGTTTCTTTATCTTCCCTTTTGTTATACAGTCTTTTTTTCCTGGGCAAAGGCGACTGTTGTCTTCTTTTTCTAAGAAGGATGTGATGGTTTCTTCAAGCTTTATGCCCTCACTTTTGATTTTTCTCTCATAAATAAAATCATATCTGTTATAATTATCAACAAAACATTTATATTTTAAAAAAGGTTTGCTTTCCTTCAAAAATCTATACTTTTTAATAATTTTACCTGAAATAATTTTTGTGTACATTTGTTTTGACTTGTTGTTTTTTTTGCTGTGCATAGCTCCTTTTCAATTGTTCAGATACAACCTCCCCAAAAATCAACCTTCTCCTTACTACATTGGACACCTTCCTGCCTTTTAAAAGCCTACGCACTTTGGTACGTGGTGTTGACTCCTTACTTACATTTTCATTTTTCTTAAGCAATCTAAAATATTTTTTTTTTTTTGTACTTTTGACAATCTCTTTGAGTTTTTTGTAAATTTAGTTTTAGTATTTTTATATTGTTGTAAGCTTGTGCTCTGTCTCTTCGGACTTTTTTTCTCCCACGAGATTTTCTCCCATCTGAATCACTATTAGTATTAATATTGTTATTTGCTGTGCCAGGAAGAGGCTCTACGGAATCAGTTATGGTGTCAGGACATGCGTTTTCGTTTGCTAATTTTTTTTTCAGCCTGTAGCGTTTAGAATTTTCTTTCCACTTTTTACGTGTTAATCTCTTTTCTCTGGCCGTCATTTTATGTACTGGTTTAACTACACCCGTTTTCTTTTGTCTTTCATACTTCACATGTCTTTTTAATTTTTTTTGTAATTCACGGTTTGGGTCACCTTTGATTTTTTCTTGGCGTTTTTTTTCTGCCAACCTTTTCTTTGCTAACCGATCTTCATTATTTTGTTTTTTCTTAGCCATTTTGATTGGAAACTCCAATTGCAGTTAAAAGACTAAAAAGAAAATCATTACTTTAGTAAAAAAAAATGCATAATAAATTAATAAGCTTACATTTGTATAGATAAAATAAATAGTTTACTTCTTCTTTGGCTACCCGACATTATTTGTAATATTATTATTGTTGTTATTATTATTATTATTATTATTATTATTATTATTATTATTATTATTATTATTAGCACCGCGTCTTACTACCCGTTCGGGTTATACGCACTTACGCTAATGTGTAATGGTAGGGTGATTGTGAGATGAAATGGAGGACCTACAGTTTAACGTGGGATCCGAACCACGGTGGAGGCCTGGCATTCCTCACATTCACAAGATGTCTTGTCAGAGGTGAAGGAAGGGTTTGGTAATCAGATAAATCTGTGCCGGGACCGAGACTGCCAGGTCACCTTGTAATAACCTCAAGTCTAACTTTTAGTTTTGATTGAATTTTAACACATACATGCTTAATTTGAAAAATAATGGATAGAATTTAGTAGGCCTGAGTTTTAAATATAACTAGACAAGAAAAATAACCATTTTGGATTAGACTTAGGCCTAAAGTTAAGTATTTCACAAACAATATAAATTAAAAATTTAAATAAAGCAGAATTATTTATCATTGTCCTGCCAAATCATCATTATCCTGGCTCTAACTAACCAGGACAATGATGCCCAGGACAATGATGAAATAGGCTTCCACATGGAATAAAAGTTTCCCTCCAAAACATTTGAAGTTAAGATTTTCACATCAACAGTAGAGCTAATTTTAGTACTTAAAACAAGAAGAAAGAAAAAATCTCATCTTACCTTTGGTCTTCTAGAGTGTCCAGGACAATGACAGTTTAAAAACATAAATAGACAAAACCTCTACTCAAATTAGGTATTGTCAAATAACTGGAAGGAAAAAAACTATAATACACACACTCTCAAGTAGCAGAAAGACAAAACTTCAACCACCATCCCAAAAGCTAACATGTGCTGCCATCTCTTATTGCACCAGCAAATGTAACTCAAGATGCCAGGACAATGATTATTATTTTGGAGACAGCTGTTTAGGAATACATTATACATGTTATTCAATAATTTAAAAAATCATAAATAAGAATTTTGCTAAGCCTGAAGTAAATATGAAAACATGTCACTAAGATATTTTTAAAATTTTAAATATCTATTAGGTAAATCTGATTTTATTATGACAAAATGTGTGTGGAGACAGGCCAGGACAATGACTTTGGACATGTTCTAACCATAAAAAATGTTGAAAAAAATAAAAAATATTAATTTGAATAATGTTTTCATATCATTAAAATAGGCTTTTATTTTTTGTATGTAATTTTTTTTAAGTGAGAGAGAGATTTAAGTATCAAACCTCCCTATATAATTATTGATGGAGATCAAAGAAACAAACTTCTTTAGGGACGAGTGATGTGAGCACAGTATCAGTTCAAAAGAGTTTTAAAGTATGTTCAAAATAAGTTGTTAAATCATGCAAGAACTCACAGTCCCATTGCTATTAAGATATTGCAATGGGAACTTGTATGACTAAATTCAAATGTATCATGGAGCATCAAGCGGAACCTTGTCTTCAATTGGAGCATCAGACATCTCATCATAAGTAAGAATAGGAAGTTTGACTTGTGGTTTAACTCATTCTGAATCACAGTCTTTGACATGTAAATCTTTCAAGGAAAACACAACTTTAAAGGTTGTGAAGATTAACTCTTCTTACAATTATGATGATGGGAATGATTTATTTAGTGCATTGTTTCCAGAAAGTAGAGTAGTGTCTCTGTTTTCTTGTGAACCTTCTAAATTACCTCACCTCATTTCTGAGGCAACAGGTCCTCACTTGCATGGGGTGTTGTTATTTGATATAAACAAATCAATGCCACCATTTTCAATCTCTTATGATGAACTAACAAACAAACCACTTGATCTTAAGATCTGATGATGTTCAACTGAGAAAATGTGTGTGTGTGTGTTTGTGTTGTGTGTGTGTGTTTGTTTGTGTTGTGTGTGTTTGTGTGTGTGTCCGCATGTGTTTGTGTGTGGCATGTGTTTGTGTGCTATTTGTGTGTGTATTTGTGTGTGCATGTGTGTTTGTGTGGCGTGTGTTTGTGTGTGTGTTTGTGTGTGCGCGTGTGTTTGTGTGTGTTTGTGTGCGTGTGTTTGTGTTTGTGTGTGCACATGTGTTTGTTTTTGTGTGTTTGTGTGCATGTGTTTGTGTGTGCGCGTGTGTGTGTGTGTGTGTATGTGTGTGTTTGTGTGTGTGTTTGTGTGTGCGTGTGTGTTTGTGTGTGTGTGTGTGTGTCATGAAATGTTGGTGGTAAACTCCTCCTGAAAGATCTAATAGCATTCAGAAGTGCTGTCAACAAGAACTCCCTGCCCTTTCAGATGTAGGGACATATAATTTGCTTGACGTCCATGGTGGATTTGGGGAAGAAATAGAGTTTGAAGTGGAAGTAATGGACTTGGCTGTTGATCTTCATTTTTTTAAACTTTCACCAGTAAGGATGGAGGAATACAAAATCTACTAAGTGCACTTGGTGTCTTTCAGTGAAGGTTTTTGAAGCATTTTGAGTGTAGGTGGCTTACATTGGCCCCAGCAATTGAGAGAGTCAAAAGCCAGTGGACTTCTCAAAGAATATTTCTTTAAATAACTTTCAAAAAGGGACAACAAAATTTAAGACAATGCAAGATAAGATGAGTTGTTATGAGTTTGAAAACACCACTTTCAACAAACAAAGGAACAAACTGTACACCCTCTCTGTATCCTGTACCCCCCGGCCTTAAAAGGGATAAAAGGGAGAGGATGAACTTAACATACAAAATATGGAAATTATAAAAAATATATATAGATTCAACAAAATGAGCAGTTTATTCAATTAAATGACAATAGCGCAGATAACAAAAATTGGTTTCATTATATCATTATGAGTACAGTTGGAAATTATGCTCGAAGCCAACAACTTTATATCATTAAAGTTGCGCAAATTTTTTAACAAAAGGAAACATGAAATCCATCATAATATTGATAGTTAGTCTATAAGAGACAATAACAAAGCCAATATTTTTTAAATGCGATACAAAAATTATAAGGGCCTAATGGGCACCTTGATATGGTTCCAAAGGTTTCGTAATTCACAGAAAACGATATCATAAATATAAAGATTTAAATGTGACGACTATACAACAGAGTCTACACAACGTGAGGGTTTGACTACCAGACATAAGCCAAACTCCCACGGGACTATCAGATCTGACTTAGAATATGGAACTAGCCGTTCCATCAAATAACAAAACATTAGCTGTTCAAACAGAACTTACGTTACAAAAGATTAAAGTTATCCTAATATAAATTCCAATAAAAAGTTACATCACGTTACGTTAATTCAAACCATAATTTTAAATATGAAAAGTTACTTCGATAAAAAAATTACTCTAAGATTCCAAACAATATAATATTAACAAGTCAAACTTCTAATCAGCACATAACTGAGGATATTTACGAGAATAAAAATGTAAACAAAAGTTACAGCGCCCGAGCGGCGACCTATCTAAGATAGAATATTTAGACATTTTTGTGCGATCAAAATATTAATACGTTAGATTTTGAAACTGAATATTAAATGCAAAAAGTTTAAAGTTTATAAATAAGTTAAAGAGTTCATAACTCCACCCGTCTAAGCGACGATTTTGATACATGTTACAAGTTTTCTCCAGCCATTGTCCAGTTCCATGACAATGGTCTGTCGTCGATCGTTGATCGTAAGATAGTCGATTATGGCAAGCTTGCACAGCCATTATATAGGGATTTCGTTGTTCGGGAAAGAAGGGGGGAGTACACCAAACACGCATATGATGACATCAACGATGCCTTCAAACAGTCACGTACACCATTGTTGATTCAGCTTGCTCCATCGGAATATCCGTGAATATCTCCAATCACCCGATGTTTTGAAGAGGTTCCTCTAGTCTCCGTCAGGGGTCGGATACATAATTGTCTTCTAGTTGATGTTGATAGTTCTCGGTTCATTTCACGCTAGTACAGTCGGAGTGCCGAGTCGCTTTGTTGACCCATTGGATCTCCCTTGACCCACTCGCCAATCTAGCAGTCCAGGTGCCAGCCAGCCTTGCAGGATTCTATTGTGAGCAGATTAATATTGTAAGTACATGAACAAATTAATACGTAGCATTGGATTGAGTAATAAATATATTGTCCAGCATTGTTTCTATTATGTCTTCTTAGCCTACAAGAACTACAACAGAGAAAAATACTATTGTAGGGATCCTAATTGAGTTGAATTTATTGGAGCGGGTAGTATGCTTGTTGTCCAGTTGTAACATTACACCACGTAATGTTACACATCTCTAATCACATCCAGTATGGGGCGGGGTCCAGTTGTAACATTATACCACGTAATGTTACAAATCTCTAATCACATCAGTATGGGGCGGGGTCCAGTTGTAACGTTATACCACGTAACGTTACAGAACATTTAATCTTATTGTGATCACTGCCGGGGAAAGATCTTCAATTTGAAGGATGCTCTTGATCATCTTGAGCTGACAAGGCTGTCAAAGCTATCCGGGTGCTACCCAATGGAAATGCTGATGTTGATTGAGGCTTTTCACAAACATCAAATTATCTAACTGACAATAGGACCTGTCTCTCTGAGGTATCCACCAGAGGCATGCAGTCTACCAAAGATGGTCTTAAACATTACAACTATCAGTGCCACACAGTGCCATTCACTAAGGACTTCATTAAGAAGAAACATTGGTCCCATAAGAATAGAAGAAAAGAGGATTGATGCTGAATTGAAGAAACAAGAGCAAGAAGATAAAGGGAAAGTTAAAAAAAAGACAAGTGTTTCAAGCAATAAGGAAAAGAAATCACAGGAAACTAAATAGAAACTGTTAGAAAATCAAGAAACAGAATCTAAAGAGGTAGTTAAATCTTACAAGTCATTAGTGGCAAAAGCTAATGAAAGGATTAAGAATGAAATTAAAATTATCGATCAGAAAGGTTTTCAAGTATCTCAAACCATGTTAGAAGCTGCGTGCAAGAAATCAAAATAAAGTTACTTTCTTTGGAGGAGATTAGATGTGAACTAAGGCAAATTCAAAATAGGAAGACAACAAGTTAGGCTACTTTTGTGCAAGTCAATCAAAGTACCCCCAAAAATTTGAAGCACTAATGGTGTTTTCTAATATTTTCTTTTATCATAATATTTAACAGATTGTTTTTAGAATAAATTTTGTAGGGGAAATGTGTAGTTATTATAACCAGAATTGTCTTGATGATCATAATTATTGTAATAATTATCTTTATTATTTTGTTTCATTAGGTACTGTTATTTTCAAATTTGAACGTGTAATAATTTGTTGCGGTAAAATAAAGACTGTATTAATGAGGGAAAATTAAGTAAAAGATTTTTATTATATACACACACACACACACACACACCAATGAGGTCACTATGGTGTTTTTAACATGTTTCATGTTTTCATCAAAATATTCTACTTTTCCAACTTTTTAACACTACTAGGCTTGCTTGTTCCACTCGTTTGAAACCATCTCTTGGACTTTAATAACTCAGCTGGTCTCCTCTGCCCAGCTCTAGACTTTCACTCCCATTCACTAGCTAGACTCACTCTGTCTGGCTGAACACACACTAGATATTAAATAGAAGATTCAATTAACAGAACATACCCTTTTAAAATATTTAATTCATTATCAAGTTCTTCATCAAAGTGTTTTATGAGCTACTTGCTAACTGGACTCGTGGTAAATACAAGATGGAGGAAATTTAATAAACACTGTCATATCGTGGCCATACCTTGAAAGTTCGAAGAGATTGAGAAACTGCAGGATAATCTTTTAGACTGTAAAAACTTCAACACTCCTAATTCTTCTTTTATAATATTAATTCAAACCGTCGTGCCGTGTTTCAGATGAGAGAACTGGTCCATGCTGCTGATGTAATAAAACAGTGACTTGTGACCACGCCAGCCCCATGGAGAAAAATAGAAATGGCGCAAGATATTTCCGCAACCCCCCGCAACCTCACATGTGTATTCAAGACTACATACATGTAAGAACATTTCAAAACAACTGTTTTATTTGAGTTTTGATAAAAAAATGTTGTAAACATAGTAAGATTTTTTGATTAATATTCTTTTTATTAACATTTTAGATCGCTTGTCTTTACTATTTTATTCTATAACAATATTACAAATATGATGCATTTATAATTACTATTTTTAGAAGTGTTAATGTGTTGGTTATTTTAAATTTACTCTGTATAACATGAAAATTGTTTAAAGCTTCTGAACTTTTGCACCAATGCAATGTTGTAGCAATGTGTGGTTGGCTGGGTTAGAAAAAACTTTAAAAAAAATGCCAATGCAAGTTTTTCTGGAATTTTTTTTTTTAGGGCTGGGGTATTAAGTTTTATAGACTTTTTTTTTAGGAAACTCTTAAAATTTTACTTCCATATTAATGTTGTGTTTAAATTGAGCATATATTGGTGAAACCTCAAATACACATTTGCAAAGAATTAATTGTAGATTAAAATTAAAAATTATAGTTAGTACGAAAATAAAAAATAAACTTTTTTTTTGCTAGAGGGGGCGACAAAGTGCTATTTTGTAAATATCTTGAAAAAATAATTTTGTTATCATGTAGGTATACTTATATGAATCTTATATAAATACCTTCAATTTGGCTTTTATTAATTTCTATATGATAAAAATCGATTAAGTTAGAATCTCATGGTGGATACAGACAGGGAAAACCTGGAAAAGTCAGGGAATTTTTGGATGACAGGGAAAACAGGGAAATGTCAGGAAATTAAACTAAAAATAAGGAAAAGTCAGGAATTAAAAAACATGTCTAAAATATCCCATTAATTTCACAACTAAAAACTAAAACAAATGTTTATAATACCTAAATAAAATATCATTTTAATTTTAAAATAATATTGATAAAACTGTTTAAGTTTAGTAGATACAAACTTTTTTTTAATATATGATCAATAATAAATCAAACAAGTCATCATCCACCATTAAAACTGGAAAAAAGTAGTCAGGAAATTTTGTAAAATATGTTTTGTATCCACCCTGAATCTTTTTTATTTATGTATTTAGCTTTTTCATCCCTTGCACTTTAATCATTTAAATTGAATGTTTATACCAAATGGTACGAAATTAAATAATCATTAGGAATACTAGGTCGTGCTTAAAAGTGAAGTAGCTTCATACAATCAAATATTTTCTCTTTAAAATTATGTAACTCATATTTCATTTAAATATGTATATAAATATATTTCATTAAAATATATATATATTTTAATGCTTGAAAATTAATATTTTTTATGGTGCAATTTTCTAAAATTATTGTTGATTTATTGACATCTCTCAGTTCCTTTACAATCATTAGGGGGGGAAACAAACTGAAATTTTACTAACCAAAAACTTGTTTCTAATTTATTTTCATAAATTTTAAACGTAGGCTAAGTTGACATAATTCTTACATAATTTTCGGTCTTAAAATTGTCTTTAGAAAATCAAAAATTCATAATCGTGTAGCTATGACATTAGTTTTTTTTTCGATAAAAGCATTTAACATACATTTTTTTTAATTACGAAATTTCGCCATTTTTCATTTATAGGGCTTGATTTCAAATGGAAATTTTGAGAGTTGTAATTGTGATATTAAAATAAAACACCCGCCATTTGAAAGCACAAAATTTTCAAATAAACACCTCCGAGAAAAAACCTGAATTATTTACACGTGATTTATATCCACAAAATCCTGAATTAGATGCATTCTAAATCATCTCCATCCAGTCAGTTTTCAAATAAACATCTTTAAGAAACAACGTGGAATATAGCAATTAATATTATCTGAATTATATTCACTAAATCCTGAATTGGATCCACTCTGAATGGTCTCTATTCAGACAGTCTAAAATAGACACCTTTAAGAAAAAACCTGAATCATATTCACAAATAACAGACTTGAATTTCAACTGAAGAAACCTTTAATGTAAAAGCTTCGTCACACTTCTGGTAGAGGGCAGCAGGATGGAATCTTCTTAACTTACTAGAATGCTAGGGTGCAGCCAAATTTGTATGTTAATTCAATCAAATAATTTAAATAAGTTTAAGTAATTATTTGAAATGCATTTACTTCTATAAGATTTACAAAAAAAAATTAAAAAATATAGCATTCTGATTTATTTCTGGTTTTCAATAAAACACATTGCTGTAATTTGTTTTTATTTTACTTAACATTTATTGTAGGGTAAGGCATGCACTGCAGAGAATATTCATATCCTATATCAGCCAGTCTTGCTTGATTATATACTTTAGGGTAACAGAAGTTAGACGAATGGACATATGAAGCACCTTTTAGAAAATGTAAACAAATTGTTTGCAGTCAACATTGATACATTTTACTCTATTTTACTGTTATTTATAAATATTGACTATCTTTATATTAATATTATCACTGTTCACCATAGTTTTTCTTTTTTTTTTTCTTCTTGAAGATGCTTCAAAAATCCATTTGTAATCAAATCAAAATATAGGTCAATTTAAACTAAGTTTTTCATTAGTGCTCTAATTCTCTTTTCAAGTGGGATGTAAAAGTGTTTTATTAAACATGAAGTATTCATTCTCTTTAAAGTTTGTACAGTATACTAGAACATTAATTTGCAACCATATTTAACTTGTAAGATTTTTTTTTTTCAGGTCAATACATTTTAAAGTATGTATAGACTTCTATAATTTTAAAGAGATAAATCAATTATTTTATTTGGCAACAGATTTTAACCACTATGTTAATAAAAATTAACATTGAAAATCTAGCTTCAATTTATTCAAATCTAGTGAGAAATGACACTTTTGATGAATTCTGGCAAGAATTTTTCTAATGTGAATTGGCAGCACTGCTTTGCTCAGTGAGCTCTAGTGATGGGAAGAATCTAGTAAAAGTAGTGGACTACACATTTTGTGTATCGTAATTGGCTGTACTTGATTCTTCCAGAAATACTCAAGTAAAAATAGTTGCTCCCTTTTTTTTTATCTTAAGATATAATACACAATATTGGTTGGTATGTTTAACCTGTTATTTTAATACAAAATATTTTTTTACCATAAAGTTTATTTTTCAGTCAATATTTTTATCAACACACTACTTAGAACAACATTCAATCCCCCATTTGACATTTTATCAATAATATATCTATGACCATACTGGGAATGGAACTCGGGTCACCTGGCTTGGTTGGCACATGCACTACCAAGTATGGTAAGGTGTTGAATTTATGCAAGGTGATATATAAGGTTTTGTTAGGGTTTCCTAGAGGGGTTTTTAGAATTAAATATCCAACCCTAAAATTAATTAAGTGTGAAAAGAAAAGAAAAAATTTTTTTTCTCAAAATCGGCTCTAATGATTTTGCCTAAATTTCATATCTGGGTCTTTAGAACAAAATGGCTATTTTCATTTTCCCATGAAAATGACTTGAATATACTTTGCATAGGCGGGCATCTCCATATCTACGCAACTCTTCGAGAAATTATATTTTACATTTCCGTGACATAAGGGGCCTATGTCGAACTTTTCCAAAGGATGATAGGAATTTAGATATTTAACATCCTGTTAAATAAAACTAATTAAATCATCTTTACAAACCTGAATTTTCTAGGTTAAGCGGTTAGTGAGATATAGGACCTAAAAAAACCTGCTTATTTTGATTCTGAGTCACTCACGGACTCACTGGTCATCAAAACATATAGGGTAATTCCAGCAACTATAGAACCTTGAAAATTGGCATATAACTGGGCTATATAGACCAAGGGTAAAATACAAAAGCTAAACTTTTCAAAATGGTTCTCAAAATTGGAAGAGGGGGTGTAAGGGTTACCTGACCCAGTCAACTTAGGACCTTGAAAATTGGCATATAGACCATGGTTCCAAAGAATGGGCGAGAGGGGTGGTAAAGGAGGGGTTTCTTGAAAAGTCATTTGGCCTAAAATATAAAGTTAAAATCTTTATGTATCTTCGGAAAATAAATTTGGTAGTTTTTTCATCTGAATATTCACATTAACAAAATTTAAATCTAAAAAAATTCAAAGTGTGGACTACTCAAAATAGCTTATCAAGGCATCCGATTTTCAAAACATTTCTGAAATATGACCACTTCACATAGTTTATATAAACATCCAAATCTAAAAAAATCAGTCCAATCAGTTCAAGTACTGTAGCTTATAAACATAATCCAATTTTCAAAAATTTGTGAGGAACAGCACTCCAAATAGCTTAAGGGCTATTACATTTTCAAACAATTATCAGTTTCGCAATTCCCCCAAAAATACTTCTTTTTAGATTGTCTTTCATCCCCCTCCCCCATTTAATATGCATGAATTTTCTATACATCAGGCAGTTGGGGTCCCAGACCAGTAAACACCCTCTGAATTTTATCCTGGCTATGTGCATACAATATCTTTTGCGAGTGGAACATATCAGACATCTAATTTGAAACTTGCAAACTAACTCGTGCAGAATTACTCAGAATCTCCAATTTTTTTTTATTTGAACAGGTTATATAAATATATTAAAATTTTCATATTCGAATTATTTAGATCGTAAATTTTAGCGTGTTGTTCTAAAAATATGATATCCTAAGAAAATCACCCAACAATTATTTTTTAACCTTTGATTGGATAACCATCACATCTGTTGATTTGAATTTAAACTTAAGTTTATTAACAAATAGAATATAATTTTTTTTCAAATACAATTTGAAAAATATAGTTGGGATTGATATGAGCACTTAATACAAATTTCCAAAGTCAAAAATGTATTCATAAACATTAATAATTCAACATTTTGATTTATTTTAGTAACATATCTGGAAGCATCTTTCTTAATTATTATTGAAATTCAAAGATGTTAAATTAGTTCATAGATATATTTTTGTTATAAGGGTTTCAATTCGTAACTACAACTCTACATGTAAAACACTAATTCAAAATGTTTGTTTATTTTCTAATTTTGAGGGTTTGTCTGGTAACATTCAGTAGTGAATGTATTTATTCTCTTGTAAAGTGAGAATAAATTACGGCAACTACGTTTCATTAATCAAATCTGGTCAAAATCCCTAAGTAGCCAAACTTTGGTGAAATCATGACAAAATGAATCCTGTTGACTTTTGTTCAAAATTATTTTTAATTTTTTTCTAATCGTTTCAGTCATAATGAAGGGCGCCCAGAACGAGCATGATCTTCAACTCTCATCTCCCACGTTTAAAGTGCCCAAACTCTTCACCACTCGGAAACTTGTGTGCGGCTCATAGCATCCTTGTTGAAAGCCTATTGAAGCATTTGGCACGCTTCCGTTTCTGATTTTTCAAGCAGGAAGCAAAATTTCAAACACACTCTTTGTTCCTGTAAATCTGCCATAACAATTTCGCAGGCAGCAAACAAAAACAGTTGAGAAAAACAACACTACAATCAAACATAACCTTCTACGCAGATGCTGCTTGGGCAAGTGATTTGGGAAATTCTCTAGTGGACCCACTAGTGGGAGAACTCTCTACTATACCTAATAACGGCCATGCACTTTCAATCCAATTTCTTTTGGGTCCCCCCTCGTACATGCTTTTAAATATAACTTTTTATTATACAAATAGTTATCTTGGTTGCTAATAGGTGCCGTTATTGTGAGCACTACCCATTTGCAAGCTAGGATCGTTTTGGAAACGTTGGCTAACCTGCTGTATCAGAATCCGGGGGGGGGGGGGGTAGTACTTTTGTACAAAAATGTTCATTCATTATAAACATTCTCATGTAAGTGATGTGGGTATAGGCGTTAAAAGAGTTGGAGGATAAAAAAAACACAACAAAACAAAAGAAAAAAAAATCAGTAGGACTCGAACCAGCGATCTACGGGATACTAGACTCGTGCGCTATCAGGGGAGCCACGAGACTTGTTGTCGATTGTCTTAACTTTAGCGTATATCCCTCTCTCGTAATGTTTCTACATTTTTCAAAATTTATTTTTTCGAAACTTCTTGATATCTGGCCCTATGGGTTTGGGTATTTGTTATTTGGGTCTAGACCTTTCTGTACTATAAGTATTAAAAATTACAAAAATCCGTTGACCGTATATTCCCCTTGTTAGTTGGAGAATTTAATTTATTAATTATTATTTTGTCCCCAAGTCCAATTTTTTAATAAAACGATAAGTGTTAGCCTTGTGTGATACTTTTTTTTTTTAAATAATCAGTTTCACCTTATTTTAATGAAATCACGTAAGTCATCTTGGAATCAAAAATATATACCTACCTATATAACTTGTGTACAATGCCATATTAATGATTACTAAATTTGAGCATTTCTAAAAAACAGTTATTTATTAACAAAATTGTCACTCACAATGGTTACATTATTTTTGTAACCTATATTTACTGAGTCACCATTAACCAACCTAATGTTTTAGCTAGCCAATTTTAGTTAAACTTGTATATACATATAATAATAATTATTATTGTTACTATTATCATCAAGGGATCTGTCTTATGACAGGTCCATTCCTGTTGCCAGTGAACTTAGACCTCCACTACATCTTGTCTTCTGCCTCCTCCTTGAGCTCCCAACATTTTCTTCTTTCCTTAAGGTCATCCAATATTTGAATCCTTCTTCCTAAGCTTCTCTTTTCCTCAACCTTGCCTTATATGACATCATATAAAAGACAGTTCCTCCAAAGGATGTGTCCTATCCAAAGAATCACACCCAAAGTGTTCTTCTTAGGACCTCTTTATTTGCCACCCTGTCTGTCCAATTCTCCTCCAGCACCACATTTTAAATCTCTTCAAGTATTTGTTTTCCATCTTCTTGAGAGTCCAATATGCTTATACAAATTTTAATTTATTATTAACGTATTCAAGTAGTTTTCCCGAAATTCATATTTTGAGCAATAATGTTCAACGCAAAGAAGAGTGAGTTGATTGAATTTCATTCAAGCATTGTATAGCTTAAATAATCTATAATAAATCCTGTATATTAGTAAACAATATGATTTTGTCCATAATAAATGGTCCAAAAGTCTAAAAGGTATGTTATAAATCCTTCAACTAAAGTAATACCTTAACAATTCCTTGAAAATAAAGAAAATATATAATAGTAACTATTGGTTTCACCATCAATTTTTAGGCTTAGCCTAGTAATGTGTGCTTTAAAGAATTTCTACAAATTTATTTTATTATATTATTCATACTACTCATACCACTAAATATATTTTACAACTGAACTACTCTACTACTTACTATACACTGATTTTGGTTGGAAGGGCTTAATAAAAGGCCTCTTTTTTTCAACCAAAATACTACTAAATAGAAGAATACTAGTAGGGAAAAAAAGCCTCAACCAAAATCAGTCAATTCTCTCTATAGGAATTTGCAAACCTAATTATATCTAATTGTTGAATTCAAAATAAAGTTTTATTTTATAAATATTGTAATAGTATATAAAAAGTTTACATATTTAAATGAATCCAGCTCATCCACAAATTATACAATCGTAACACCTTTTGATAGTACTTAGTATTTACATCAACGGATGCTTTAATTGTTTTTTTTTTCTTTCGTGAAGTAATGGTGTGTCGCACTTCTATTATAGATTAGGATACAAACTTTTAAGCTTTCTTGGAAATCTTCTAAGTACAGTTTCTGGCAACACACACTCCTTAAAAAACTTTTTAACTTTTGGAGCAATTAATTGACTTCATTACCAAACCCTTCCTTCACCTCTGACAAGACATCTTGTGAATGTGAGGAATGCCAGGCCTCCACCGTGGTTCGGATTCCACGTTAAACTGTAGGTCCTTCATTTCATCTCATAATCACCCTACCATTACACATTAGCGTAAGTGCGTATAACCCGGATGGGTAGTAAGACGCGGTGCTAATAATAATAATAATAATAATAATAATAATAATAATTGACTTCATCATCATTCTTCTTTATTTCTTCTATGAAAAGAGGTGTTTTCTCATCAATAAAGATGACTAGATAGCATTTGTCCATCTGAGCTGTGTGTAGCTGTTCCTGAACCTGAAATACACACATTTAAATCTGGTGATATATAAAGCTTTTATTAGACATAGAAATATAGTTTTTTCTAAATTACTAATACATTGTAAACTATTTATAGAAACATAATTGTGATACTGAAAAAAACTGTTATCAATGTGTTAGGGATGAGGAAGGTTGGATTTAGAAAGTAGAAAGTGGAAAGCTACTTAGGGGAAAGTACCCTCAGTACACCCGACAGGGATTGAGCCCCAATCCCCCATCATCTGCATTCTAGTCTATTGCGAGAGAGGGCTTAGACCATGCGGCCACAGAATAATGTGTCTGAAAAGTTTTTGGAACTTGTGCCGGAGGTGTTTTAATCAAAAACATTTTTGAAATTTTTGCCGTAGGTGTTCTAGTCAAGACCTTACCAAACAACTTTTGTGTTTTGAGGTAGAGGTAGGGGGGCTATGAATGTTGAATACCTTTAGAACAGAGGTACTCAACCTTTTTCAGCTTGGTAGGTAATCAAATTCCTTCCCCTTTTTACTTTTGTGATCGCTATAAATAAATAATAAAAGGTTTTGTTTTCTAGTCAGGTTATTTTCTCAGTAGGTTTTCACCCCCCCCCCCAAAGGTTGTTTACTATTTGTGGTGTGTTCTGCTGCCGTATGTCAAAATGTATAGGTGTGCAGTGCCGAGTACCTAACTCCTATGCAAACTGTTGTACATGCATGCTTGAACAGCTTTGCTATCCCGGCATTGTATTCTGAAACCTTGGACACAATTTAATATTATTAGCATAGCTTTCTGTATGTAAGTGTACAGGGACTTTGTGTTACTTTTGGTTCAAACAAGCTTTGTGTACAGTTTGGGCTATATGAGTTTCCGAACACTGTGTAATCCCTATGCCAACACACACACATTTATATTCTTCCCATTCATAATCCTACAGAGAACATTACAAAGGTAAATTATTTAATTTCGAGATAACATTTATTTTTATGAAACAAAACAATTTAAGACAAAACCTTCAAATAAATGTTGACAAGCTGTACTGAGTATTTCTACCTGATTCTCCTAACCAGATGCAAGATAAATTTTTGAAATATCAATAAGATATTAATACTAGGTTGAACACTGACAACCAAGAAGGTGAAATATAGTTGGAATAATCACCATTAAAACTTCTGCTGATTAAATTAATCATTATGAACCTGTAGATCTACACGTGATGCAATACATTAGCTACTGGTGTATTCTAAAAGCTTAGGCACTGAGCTATAACGAGCCACTTTGTATTCCAGGGTATCCACGAGCCTTGCTACATCAATGTACTATCCTGGGGAAAGATCTCCATCCCTCGCAGACAAGATGACCCTGTGCCTCTCTACGGGGGTATGAGAATCCCACAAAGCAGTCTGATGGCCAACAACAAGAGAGTAGTCATTCCCAGGAGACCGCCCATCATATTTGCTGTCATGATCAACCCCCAAATACTAAGAGACAGTGGAAAGACCTCCACTGACCCCTCGGTAATGATCACCATCATTATTTTACCGCTATTCTCACTATCTACTTTTCTTATCTAACCCATATAGGTAGTAAAACAAGATGCCAAAAAATATTTAATTTATTAAAAGGTAATTAAGGTAAATATTGAGCCTTAATCTAATTAGTTCAATCTGGAAATATATTGAGGCTTGAACAACATTAAAATTACAGGGAACATTTATTATATTCATATACATTTTTTTTAAGTGTAGACGAGAATAAATATATATAATAAATATGTATATATATATAGTTGTTAAATTACCAACTTTTTAATATCTGTCATGGGCATACTGGCATTAGAGGTTAAATTTTTCTAATGAATACTAAGCTTTAACATAAATTATAATGGGCAGTATCCCCATGACATTAAATAATAGATTATATCACCATATTTAGAAAATTAGAACAAAGGTTTAAATTATGTTGCTCCAGTCAAAACATTTATATATTAATTTTTAATACAAATTTACTATAGTAAAATAATTTGACTACAGTAAAATTATAATTAATTAATAAACATTAAAATTCTAAGTACTAACATGGTAGTACAAGACATCTCATCACCAACACATGGATCATCAGATTAGTTCTTAGTTTAATTGAACTTAAAATGTATTTATTTTACTAAAATTTATGGATAAAAAAATTTCCTAAATTCCTATGAGAGTAAATAAGCATTAATCTATACATGTAATAAATTAAAACTAATAACAGGGTGTCTACTGGGTCACGAAAGTCACGAAAAAGTCGCGAATATTTAATATTTTGGTCATAAAGTCATGAAAATAATTTTAGTTTGAATTTCCCGCACATTGTAACAACGCAAATGCTTCAAAGATAGCGCTATCCACTACACATGATGGCACGCGCCAGTCGGAAGTTGCCTGATTGTTTTGTTTGTGATTCCAACGACAAGGTTAACATTCGCCATCTTGTATTAAATTTTAATGTGGTGTGCTACTTGTCTCATGGGGTGTGTGAGTGCATTATGCCGTGTGTGTCTACAAATAATGGTTATCGAGTGAATGAATTGTAATTCAGGTTTTGTAGATGATACGTGAAAATACCAGGACATTTTCTACACACACCATGCGTTCATCTGTGTTGTGGATCTGGATCAAGATGTTGGCGGCAATTATCAATTTTTTACGCTTTCAGTGATCCGACTGCAATTTGAAGGCGGTGTAAAATGTATATTATAATTTCAAATTAACGTTGGCAGCAAATAACAATCGTTTTCACAGTGAAATATGGCATATTTTTTATAAAATATAAAATAATACTATTCTTAATATTTGATCCTTGACCTAATTCATTTAATTTTAAAGACCATTCATTCAAAACAGTTGAAATCTACCAATTTTTAAAATGATTTTCGTTGTCTTATAGGCACATAAAATATTAGGCCTAATTTATTTTTTAAGCGTGTGTTGCGAAAAAAATCCATAATTTTTTTGGGGGGCATTCAAAGATTTTATGTGTGAAATTTAGACTAATCTGTTAAAAGATGCCTGGTAAATGTTCGTTCAAATAGTTTTGGCTGACTGTTGAAGAAAATAAATACTCAAAGTGGTTGTGCCCTGTTGAAGATGACCAGTATAAGGCTTATTGTACATTTTGTAAATCGAAATTTGATATAAGCCACATTGGGTTGAATGGAGTGAAAATTCAAGGAAAAAGGTAAGAAGCATTTGGAACTAACCTCTGCCCTACTCCAAGGTAAGCAAAAAACGCTCAGCATTATATCTGCTGAAAAAGTTGGATGTAAACAGAAAGAACTGGCAAAAGAATTATTACCTTCCACAAGTAGGCTTACTTCTGAAAATGATGTATATTTGGTTGCAGCTTCGTCTACATTAGTGGTTTCATCTTCCTCATCTCTTGGAGGACCTTTAAGTAAATTTTGTGTAAATGATGATACCTTGAAAGCAGAAATTCTGTGGTCCATGAATAAGGTTATAACTTAAACTTCTGACAGAGGTTCATGTATTTCCAGTGATATTTTCTCAATCATGTTTCCTGACAGTGTATAAGCACAGAAGTTCAAAATGCAAAAAGACAAACTTGGCTATTTGACAACCTTTGGTCTTGGCCCCCTCTTCCAAGAAAAACTCTCTGCGCAGTTAAATAAGATTGCATTTTTTGCAGTTTCACTTGACTAAAGTCTCAATAGAATTGTCCAAAAAGGACAAATGGACATCATTGTCCGTTATTGGAACTCAAGTTTAAATGTGGTTTCGATCCGATACTTGAACTCTGTTTTTTAGGGCATTCTACTGCAGCTGACCTCCTTGATTCCTTTACGTCAGGAATGTCTGAATTAGGACTGCCTTTAAAGAATGTTCTACAAATTGCTGTTGATGGACCTAATGTAAATTTAAAATTCCTTAAGGACTTCATTCAAATTATGGGAACAAATTTAGATAACTCTGAAGACAAGAAACCTATTGATGTTGGCACATGCTCTCTTCATACAGTTCATGGGGCTTATAAGACAGCTCATAATAAATGTTAATGGCAAGTTCATAATTGTCTGCGTTCATTGTATTATCTGTTTAAAGATTTTCCATCTCAAAGATCTGATTACATCCTCTCAAGTGGATCAAACCTCTTTCCACTTAAAATGTGTTTCATCAGATGGGTGGAAAACTCAAAACTAATTGAAAGAGCCTTGAAAATGATTCCGCATTTAAATAAATATGGGGCTTTTGTGTGTTCCAAACCACCTGAAACAAAGAATTTCAGTGTTGTACGAGACTTCCTAAAAGATAACCTTCTTGAAGCAAAACTTTTTCTTACAGTTAGTAGTAGGAGAAGTGGAACCATATCTTAATATTTCAAACTGACAATTCAAGGTTTCCCTTTGTACATGCCAAACTTTATTCAATGGCACGTAGCATTGCTGCTCGCGTCCTTAAGGCAAAGGTTATAAGCAATGTGAAAAACTCTGGACAGCTCTTGGCAATTGATGTCAAAAATGAAAATCTATTGAGTTTTTCGAATGTAGACATAAGCTTTGGTGCGAAGAAATTTTGTAAAAATGTGAAAGAACTTGATGTACAGCGCTTTAGAAAAGATTGCAGTCACTTCTTAGTGGAAATGTTTCAAAAACTGACTGGGCCTAGGTCTCCATTACGAAAATGCATGGTGAAAGGTGCTTCATTCCTTTCACCAGCAGTAATGACTAGTGGCGCTCTAAGATTACAACGGGTTAGCATAGCACTCGAACAACTCACTCTAAACAACCATATTACATACATTGAAGCTGAACATATAAGAAAAAACTACCTTGAAATCTGTGAGCAGTCTTCTGTTCAAGAAGAGCTGAAGAAATTTGATTTCAATGAAACCAGACTAGATTCTTTTCTCTTCAACATCTTCATTAATGCAAAAGCTTGCAAGGCAGTGCTGTTGAAAGAGGCTTTTCAGTAAACAAGGAATGTTTGGTTGAAAATATGAAAGAGCGTTCTCTAATCTCCCAACGCAGCATATATTCAATGGTTCAGTCAGTAGGTGGCATAAAGAATGTGGAATTTACAAGTGGGATGCTGCATGCAGCTAGGCGAGCAAGTTCCAAAAGGAGGGAAGCAATTGAAGAAATGAAGAAGAAAGAAAGTGAAGAAGCTAACAGATCAAAAACAACATTGGAAACTGTAAATAAACTCGAGGCAAAGAAAAGAAAACTTCTTCAACAGGCTGAAGAAGAGGCTTCAGCACTTCAAACTGAAATCGACTTGGAGAAGGCAGATGTAAATCCTGTATGTTGTGATTTTGTGTATAAACTAAATATTAGGTGAAAAATTTGAACCATATTAGATTTTTATGTTTGTTGAGAGACTTCAGCTTCTGGGAGCTTCAAACATCTTTAATTACAAGTAAGTTTTCTTGTCGGTATGATTATAGTAATAGTTTTTACTTGTGTTTGTTATTATAATATCCCCTATAAGGCCCCTAGGCCCGATGTACAATATAATGTTCGACCATTTACCGAAGGAATTTTTTTTGTGCCTCGTCTTACTGCCCATTTTGGCTATACGCCCCCGAAGGTATTTTGTGGTCAAAAAAGGTCACCAAAAAGTCACGAATTTTTGTTCCTCTGAGTAGACACCCTGAATAATAATCACAATTGAAAATTACCCAATTCTGAATGTTCTCTTTTTTTTTTTGTATGCCATCAAAGTTTTAATAGTTGAGAATCGTGATATTAAGATTGATCGTTGATTATATCTATACCAGTGAGAATCGAGTTTGACACTATTATAAGTTTTTTTAAGTCAGAGTCGGTACCTTTCTACCGACTCCAACTCCAACTCCACAGCCCTGCTAAACACACCCAACATCTTCAACCTGTACATAACATGTATATCAATGGCCTACTGCGATATAAACCAATGTGTGCTGCAGTTTGTGTGACTCTTTGGCTAGTATCACATGTGTGACATGTTGTTAGGGCACAAGGATTTACACCCTGATGACATTATTATTATTATTATTATTTATAAATACAGGCATACTTAAATCAAAAACACTTTGCTTTAGAGCGCTTCATTCACATTAAACAGTGCTTTTCAAGTGTTTTTTTTTACTTTTGCCTCCTATTCTTTCTTTCTTTATAGCATACTTAATAAACAATAGTTTAAAGATAAGTATTTTCAGGCCTTTGTATGCATGCCAGTGGTTTGGAACCTAACATTCTGTATAAGTTGGGTATTCTTGTAATTGTTTTTGTGAGTTACGGTAATTATCATCATTACTTATTTAAAATATTGTTTCGTTTGGTTATGTTTTCTACAATATTATAATTAAACTTCAAGAGCATTATCTTAATCTTAAACTTAAATATGAAATACTATATAAAGTTAATTGTAAATTAATGGTAAGTATTTTTATTAGATTTTCCATTTAGTTGAGTCTTGGTTACTCACAGAGTATTACCATTGTTATAGGCCCTGGTCGAGTTAGTGCTAGACTTTGTTGAGGGAATGAATCCTGACGTACAATTCAAGAGGAGCTACCAAGTCTTACAGGAGCGTGACCTCACTGGGGAACTCAAGGATATCTGGCTGGCCATCCAGCTCAAGAGAGAACGGGATAGAGCCAATCTCCACAAAACTGTTCTTATGACTGAAGACCAACCAACCATCACATACTGTCATCAAGTCAACAACAAACATACTGAGCAAAAAGAATTTTCACTGTCATCTTCAGATTCATCAGAAATGAAGACAGAAGTGAGCAAGCTTCTCTTGTTCAAACAGTTGATAACATAAACAGTTCCAATGAAAGAAAACACTTTTGCAATACAAGCAACTCCAAAAGATTGGCAGACAATTTCATAAATCAACCTATAGTGCCATCTGCTCCCAGAAAGGTATGCCATTGTATTGTGTCTACAGATACAACTTTACGAGATGAGAATGTCGCTAACAATCACAAAATTCTCCACAATTTTCATCTCCTACAGTAGAATACCCAACCATCCAATTCCGGTAGAATGTCACTCTTCTATACAAGTACTGGCCACATCTAATCAGGCCAAAGATATCTGTGATAAACATCAAAATGAACCACATATTAACGAAACTGCATTAATTAAGTCGGAAATGGGGAAAGCTATAAAACTGAAAGTATAGCTACAAAGAGGATTTAGATTTAACATAATGTTTATTAGAAACTGTGAACAATACAAATGGTCAAATCGTGAATTTCATGTTTTGTATATTTAAGAGTAATCTCAAATTGGAATCCCTACTAATGTGTTTCCTTAAAACTCATATTAGGTATTGATTTTGTATTGAGTGCTAAATGTGTTTTCTTAAA
>JBCFYV010002255.1:39611605-39681833 GCA_039000515.1 Timema cristinae
AATTTTAATATTGATTTTCCCAAACTTTCTTTAAGTTTTTTTTGGGAAGTAAGGTGCGTCACACCTTCCTATTATGATTAGGATAAAACTTTAAGTTTTCTTGGAAAACTTCTAAGTAAAAGTTTCTGGCAACCCAACACCTTAAAAACTTTTTAACTTTTGAGCAATTAATTGACTTCATCATCACCCTTCTTAATTTCTTCTATGAAAAGAGGTTGTTTTCTCATCAATAAAGATGACTAGATAGCATTTGTCCATCTGAGCTGTGTGTAGCTGTTCCTGAACCTGAAATACACACATTTAAATCGGGTGATATATAAAGCTTTTTATTAGACATAGAAATATATTTTTTTTCTAAATTACTAATACATTGTAAACTATTATAGAAACATAATTGTGATACTGAAAAAAACTGTTATCAATGTGTTGGGGATGAGGAAGGTTGGATTAGAAAGTAGAAAGTGGAAAGCACTTAGGGGAAAGTACCCTCAGTACAATCCCGACAGGATGAGCCCAACCCCCCTATCATCTGCATTCTAGTCTATTGCGAGAGAGGGCTTAGACCATGCGGCCACAGAATAATGTGTCTGAAAAGTTTTTGGAATTTTGTGCCGGAGGTTGTTTTAATCCAAAACATTTTTGAAATTTTTTGCCGTAGGTGTTCTAGTCAAGACCTTACCAAACAACTTTGTGTTTTGAGGTAGAGGTAGGGGGGCTATGAATGTTGAATACCTTTAGAACAGAGGTACTCAACCTTTTTCAGCTTGGTAGGTAATCAAATTCCTTCCCCTTTTTACTTTGTGATCGTATAAATAAATAATAAAAGGTTTTGTTTTCTAGCAGGTTATTTTCTCAGTGGGTTTTCACCCCCCCCCCCCGGGTTTGTTTACTATTTGTGTGTTCTGCGCCGTATGTCAAAATGTATAGGTGTGCAGTGCCGAGTACCTAACTCCTATGCAAACTGTTGTACATGCATGCTTGAACAGCTTTGCTATCCCGGCATTGTATTCTGAAACCTTGGACACAATTTAATATTATTAGCATAGCTTTCTGTATGTAAGTGTACAGGGACTTTGTGTTACTTTTGGTTCAAACAAGCTTTGTGTAAAGTTTGGGCTATATGAGTTTCCGAACACTGCCAACACACACACATTTATATTCTTCCCATTCATAATCCTAACAGAGAACATTACAAAGGTAAATTATTTAATTTCGAGATAACATTTATTTTTATGAAACAAAACAATTTAAGACAAAACCTTCAAATAAATGTTGACAAGCTGTACTGAGTATTTCTACCTGATTCTCCTAACCAGATGCAAGATACATTTTAAAATATCAATAAGATATTAATACTAGGTTGAACACTGACAACCAAGAAGGTGAAATATAGTTGGAATAATCACCATTAAAACTTCTGCTGATTAAATTAATCATTATGAACCTGTAGATCTACACGTGATGCAATACATTAGCTACTGGTGTATTCTAAAAGCTTAGGCACTGAGCTATAACGACCACTTTGTATTCCAGGTATCCACGAGCCTTGCTACATCAATGTACTATCCTGGGGAAAGATCTCCATCCCTCGTAGACAAGATGACCCTGTGCCTCTCTACGGGGGTATGAGAATCCCACAAAGCAGTTTGATGGCCAACAACAAAGAAGTAGTCATTCCCAGGAAACCGCCCATCATATTTGCTGTCATGATCAACCCCCAAATACTAAGAGACAGTGGAAAGACCTCCCCTGACCCCTCGGTAATGATCACCATCATTATTTTACCGCTATTCTCACTATCTACTTTTCTTATCTAACCTTATAGGTAGTAAAACAAGATGCCAAAAAATATTTAATTTATTAAAAGGTAATTAAGGTAAATATTGAGCCTTAATCTAATTAGTTCAATCTGGAAATATATTGAGGCTTGAACAACATTAAAATTACAGGGAACATTTATTATAATTCATATACATTTTTTTTTAAGTGTAGACGAGAATAAATATATATAAATATACATAATAAATATGTATATATATATAGTTTTCAATTACCAACTTTTTAATATCTGTCATAGGCATACTGGCATTAGAGGTTAAACTTTTCTAATGAATACTAAGCTTTAACATAAATTATAATGGGCAGTATCCCCATGACATTAAATAATAGATTATATCACCATATTTAGAAAATTAGAACAAAGGTTTAAATTATGTTGCTCCAGTCAAAACATTTATATATTAATTTTTAATACAATTTACTATAATAAAAAAATTTTGGGACTACAGTAAAATTATAATTAATTAATAAACATTAAAATTCTAAGTACTAACATGGTAGTACAAGACATCTCATCACCAACACATGGATCATCAATTAGTTCTTAGTTTAATTGAACTTAAAATGTATTTATTTTACTAAAATTTATGGATAAAAAAATTTCCTAAATTCCTATGAGAGTAAATAAGCATTAATCATACATATAATAAATTAAAACTAATAACAGGGTGTCTACTGGGTCACGAAAGTCACGAAAAAGTCGCGAATTTTTAATATTTTTTGGGCATAAAGTCATGAAAATAATTTTAGTTTGAACTTCCCGCACATTGTAACACGCAAATGCTTCAAAGATAGCGCTATCCACTACACATGATGGCACGCGCCAGTCGGAAGTTGCCTGATTGTTTTGTTTGTGATTCCAACGACAAGGTTAACGTTCGCCATCTTGTATTAAATTTTAATGTGGTGTGCTACTTGTCTCATGGGTGTGTGAGTGCATTATGCCGTGTGTGTCTACAAATAATGGTTATCGAGTGAATGAATTGTAATTCAGGTTTTGTAGATGATACGTGAAAATACCAGGACATTTTCTACACACACCATGCGTTCATCTGTGTTGTGGGGTCTGGATCAAGATGTTGGCGGCAATTATCAATTTTTTACGCTTTGAGTGATCCGACTGCAATTTGAAGGCGGGTGTAAAATGTATATTATAATTTCAAATTAACGTTGGCAGCAAATAACAATCGTTTTCACAGTGAAATATGCATATTTTTTATAAAATATAAATAATACTATTAGTTCTTAATATTTTGATCCTTGACCTAATTCATTTAATTTTAAAGACCATTCATTCAAAACAGTTGAAATCTACCAATTTTTAAAATGATTTTCGTTGTCTTATAGGCACATAAAATATTAGGCCTAATTTATTTTTTAATCGTGTGTTCGAAAAAAATCCATAATTTTTTGGGGGGGCTTTCAAAGATTTTATGTGTGAAATTTAGACTAATCTGTTAAAAGATGCCTGGTAAATGTTCGTTCAAATAGTTTTGGCTGACTGTTGAAGAAAATAAATACTCAAAGTGGTTGTGCCCTGTTGAAGATGACCAGTATAAGGCTTATTTTACATTTTGTAAATCGAAATTTGATATAAGCCACAATGGGTAGAATGGAGTAAAATTCAAGGAAAAGGTAAGAAGCATTTGGAACTAACCTCTGCCCTACTCCAAGGTAAGAAAAAAACGCTCAGCATTATATCTTCTGAAAAGTTGTATGTAAACAGCCAAACAGGCAAAAGAATTATTACCTTCCACAAGTAGCCTACTTCTGAAAATGATGTATATTTTGGTTGCAGCTTCGTCCACATGGTTGTTTCATCTTCCTCGTATCTTGAGGACCTATAAGTAAATTTTGTGTAAATGATGATACCTTGAAAGCAGAAATTCTGTGGTCCATGAATAAGGTTATGACTCATACTTCTGACAGAGGTTCATGTATTTCCACTGATATTTTCTCAATCATGTTTCCTGACAGTGTATAAGCACAGAAGTTCAAAATGCAAAAAGACAAACTTGGCTATTGACAACCTTTGGTCTTGGCCCCCTCTTCCAAAAAAAACTCTCGGGGCAGTTAAATAAGATTGCATTTTTTGCAGTTTCACTTGACTAAATCTCAATAGAATTGTCCAAAAAGGACAAATGGACATCATTGTCCGTTATTGGAACTCAAGTTTAAATGTGGTTTCGATCCGATACTTGAACTCTGTGTTTTTAGGGCATTCTACTGCAGCTGACCTCCTTGATTCCTTTACGTCAGGAATGTCTGAATTAGGACTGCCTTTAAAGAATGTTCCACAAATTGCTGTTGATGGACCTAATGTAAATTTAAAATTCCTTAAGGACTTCATTCAAATTATGGGAACAAATTTAGATAACTCTGAAGACAAGAAACCTATTGATGTTGGCACATGCTCTCTTCATACAGTTCATGGGGCTTATAAGACAGCTCATAATAAATGTTAATGGCAAGTTCATAATTGTCTGCGTTCATTGTATTATCTGTTTAAAGATTTTCCATCTCAAAGATCTGATTACATCCTCTCAAGTGGTTCAAACCTCTTTCCACTTAAAATGTGTTTCATCAGATGGGTGGAAAACTCAAAACTAATTGAAAGAGCCTTGAAAATGATTCCGCATTTAAATAAATATGTGGCTTTTGTGTGTTCCAAACCACCTGAAACAAAGAATTTCAGTGTTGTACGAGACTTCCTAAAATATAACCTTCTTGAAGCAAAACTCTTTTTCTACAGTCAGTAGTAGGAGAAGTGGAACCATATCTTAAATATTTCAAAATGACAATCCAATGTTGCCCTTTGTACATGCCAAACTTTATTCGATGGCACGTAGCATTGTTGCTCGCGTCCTTAAGGCAAAGGTTATAAGCAATGTGAAAAACTCTGGACAGCTCTTGGCAATTGATGTCAAAAATGAAAATCTATTGAGTTTTTCGAATGTAGACATAAGCTTTGGTGCGAAGAAATTTTGTAAAAATGTGAAAGAACTTGATGTACAGCGCTTTAGAAAAGATTGCAGTCACTTCTTAGTGGAAATGTTTAAAAACTGACTGGGCCTAGGTCTCCATTACGAAAGTGCATGGTGAAAGGTGCTTCATGCCTTTCACCAGCAGTAATGACTAGTGGCGCTCTAAGAGTACAACGGGTTAACGTAGTACTCGAACAACTCACTCTAAACAACCATATTACATACATTGAAGCTGAGCATATAAAGAAAAAACTAACTTGAAATCTGTGAGCAGTCTTCTGTTCAAGAAGAGCTGAAGAAATTTGATTTCAATGAAACCAGACTAGATTCTTTTCTCTTCAACATCTTGATTAATGCAAAAGCTTGCAAGGCAGTGCTGTTGAAAGAGGTTTTTCAGTAAACAAGGAATGTTTGGTTGAAAATATGAAAGAGCGTTCTCTAATCTCCCAACACAGCATATATTCAATGGTTCAGTCGGTAGGTGGCATAAAGAATGTGGAATTTACAAGTGGGATGCTGCATGCAGCTAGGCGAGCAAGTTCCAAAAGGAGGGAAGCAATTGAAGAAATGAAGAAGAAAGAAAGTGAAGAAGCTAACAGATCAAAAACAACATTGGAAACTGTAAATAAACTCGAGGCAAAGAAAAGAAAACTTCTTCAACAGGCTGAAGAAGAGGCTTCAGCACTTCAAACTGAAATCGACTTGGAGAAGGCAGATGTAAATCATGTATGTTGTGATTTTGTGTAAAAACTAAATATTAGGTGAAAAATTTGAACCATATTAGATTTTTATGTTTGTTGAGAGACTTCAGCTTCTGGGAGCTTCAAACATCTTTAATTACAAGTAAGTTTTCTTGTCGGTAATATTATAGTAATAGTTTTTACTTGTGTTTGTTATTATAATATCCCCTATAAGGCCCCTAGGCCCGATGTACAATATAATGTTCGACCATTTACCGAAGGAATTTTTTTTTGTGCCTCGTCTTACTGCCCATTTGGGCTATACGCCCCCGAAGGTATTTTGTGGTCAAAAAGGTCACCAAAAAGTCACGAATTTTGTTCCTCTGAGTAGACACCCTGAATAATAATCACAATTGAAAATTACCCAATTCTGAATGTTCTCTTTTTTTTTGTATGCCATCAAAGTTTTAATAGTTGAGAATCGTGATATTAAGATTGATCGTTGATTATATCTATACCAGTAAGAATCGAGTTTGACACTATAAGTCAGAGTCGGTACCTTTCTACCGACTCCAACTCCGACTCCACAGCCCTGCTAAACACACCCAACATCTTCAACCTGTACATAACATGTATATCAATGGCCTACTGCGATATAAACCAATGTGTGCTGCAGTTTGTGTGACTCTTTGGCTAGTATCACATGTGTGACATGTTGTTAGGGCACAAGGATTTACACCCTGATGACATTATTATTATTATTATTTATAAATACAGGCATACTTCAATCAAAAACACTTTGCTTTAGAGCGCTTCATTCACATTAAACAGTGCTTTTCAAGTGGTTTTTTTTTTTACTTTTGCCTCTATTCTTTCTTTCTTTATAGCATACTTAATAAACAATAGTTTAAGATTAGTATTTTCAGGCCTTTGTATGCACGCCAGTGGTTTGGAACCTAACATTCTGTATAAGTTGGGTATTCTTGTAATTGTTTTTGTGAGTTACGGTAATTATCATCATTACTTATTTAAAATATTGTTTCGTTTGGTTTATGTTTCTACAATATTATAATTAAACTTCAAGAGCATTATCTTAATCTTAAACTAAATATGAAATACTATATAAAGTTAATTGTAAATTAATGGTAAGTATTTTTATTAGATTTTCCATTTAGTTGAGTCTTGGTTACTCACAGAGTATTACCATTGTTATAGGCCCTGGTCGAGTTAGTGCTAGACTTTGTTGAGAGGAATGAATCCTGACGTACAATTCAAGAGGAGCTACCAAGTCTTACAGGAGCGTGACCTCACTGGGGAACTCAAGGATATCTGGCTGGCCATCCAGCTCAAGAGAGAACGGGATAGAGCCAATCTCCACAAAACTGTTCTTATGACTGAAGACCAACCAACCATCACATACTGTCATCAAGTCAACAACAAACATACTGAGCAAAAAGAATTTTCACTTTCATCTTCAGATTCATCAGAAGATGAAGACAGAAGTGAGCAAGCTTCTCTTGTTCAAACAGTTGATAACATAAACAGTTCCAATGAAAGAAAACACTTTTGCAATACAAGCAACTCAAAAGATTGGCAGACAATTTCATAAATCAACCTATAGTGCCATCTGCTCCCAGAAAGGTATGCCATTGTATTGTGTCTACAGATACAACTTTACGAGATGAGAATGTCGCTAACAATTCACAAAATTCTCCACAATTTTCATCTCCTACAGTAGAATACCCGAACCATCCAATTCCGGTAGAATGTCACTCTTCTATTCAAGTACTGGCCACATCTAATCAGGCCAAAGATATCTGTGATAAACATCAAAATGAACCACATATTAACGAAACTGCATTAATTAAGTCGGAAATGGGGAAAGCTATAAAACTGAAAGTATAGCTACGAAGAGGATTTAACATAATGTTTATTAGAAACTGTGAACAATACAAATGGTCAAATCGTGAATTTCATGTTTTGTATATTTAAGAGTAATCTCAAATTGGAATCCCTACTAATGTGTTTCCTTAAAACTCATATTAGGTATTGATTTTGTATTGAGTGCTAAATGTGTTTTCTTAAAAGTCTACTAAATTTCTCGTGACATTATGTTATTTTGTCTTGAAAATGTTGGCCATATGCTCATAAATTATTTGATAGATCTGATTATATTTTAGACGAGACTTATTTTTAAAAGAATAAATAAGTTTATTTTGTTTAAATATATTTTAAATGTTGTATTTGAATGTCTCTCTACATTATTTTGTTTGATGATGTTCTTTTTTTGAAAGTACTATTTATTTATTTTACATTTTATGTCCATTATAATATAACAAATTATCTTTTAAGCGTCCTGAAAGGTGATTAGTTTTGACTTCAATTATAAGTTTATTATTAAGATGAAAATTGATGGTTGTAATTTTAATACACTTTCGCTTTTTAAACTACATACATACATTTTTTTACACATACATATTATATATAAGTAAGTAGATTATACTAGACATGGTATTGCCTAATTCTAAAGATATACTTTATGTTATCTGGAGATGAGTCAAATGTCAAATTTTGCCTAAGCAGTGCTTATAACACCAATTCAAACTTCAGCATTTTGCTACTCAGTGTTAGAAAACAAGTAGTTTACTGTAAAACGTTGACATTCATTCCAATAAGTAGGTATATATTCACATTTTAAAAACTTATTAAAAGAATTTCTAACAGTTGTATTTGTTTTAATAAAGTTGTTTACTCATAAAAATAATATATTATTTCTATTATTTATATTATTTATATTACTAGCCCAATCATTTAAGGGCCTGGTCAATGGTTGTTGCTAGTAAAGTCGCATCAGTGCCAGCCCCTAATTTACGGCATCAGTAGAAACCAATTGAGCTGTACTTTGTCTTTGGCGGCTCAGTCAGCCCACAGTGTTGTCAGAACTATCAACACTTTATAGCCCCCCACCCTTCTCTTCATTCATCCAAAGAATGAGACTGAGTAGTAAGCACCAAAACAAAGCTATAATTCTCCGGAACCTCTATCACAGGTAGCAATCACCCCTGTGTTGATAGTAAGCACCAAAACAAAGCTATAATTCTCCGGAACCTCTATCACAGGTAGCAATCACCCCTGTGTTGATAGTAAGCACCAAAACAAAGCTATAATTCTCCGGAACCTCTATCACAGGTAGCAATCACCCCTGTGTTGATAGTAAGCACCAAAACAAAGCTATAATTCTCCGGAACCTCTATCACAGGTAGCAATCACCCCTGTGTTGATAGTAAGCACCAAAACAAAGCTATAATTCTCCGGAACCTCTATCACAGGTAGCAATCACCCCTGTGTTGATAGTAAGCACCAAAACAAAGCTATAATTCTCCGGAACCTCTATCACAGGTAGCAATCACCCCTGTGTTGATAGTAAGCACCAAAACAAAGCTATAATTCTCCGGAACCTCTATCACAGGTAGCAATCACCCCTGTGTTGATAGTCTAAACTTGTACATAGCCTTGACGAGAGCTATTAGGGGAGAGTAGGGATGGGCTAAACCGTGATTTTTCGATATCGGTAATTACCGTGACCGTGATTGTAAAATATTGGTGAATTATACCAGTGATTATTCACGGTGACTTTTAGTCACAGTGTTTTGTCAACTGATATTTTTTAACGGTTGCAGTTTGTTGCTGTTTCTGCAGATAAAGCCTTCTATGAAATCTAGAAAAATGAATATTATTTTTGCCCGGAAACTGAGGAACTATCCAGAATTATATTATCTAGTTTGAGTGGCCAACTTGATAGTAGAAAAACTTTTCTTCATTAAAAGTATTTGAAGCAATAATAATAAGTTATTTTTTTCTCTTTTTTCCCCCCAAATTCTAGTATGGTAATATTATGTTGGTGGGAAAAAGGCAATGATTGGCTTGGTGATGACATCTCACTAAATCACCGTATCACAAATTATTATTTTGTATTTTATATGTTGAACCTGATACACCTTTACAGTGTCAATATTTGTGAGCAGTTTAAAATGTATTTAAGGAGAAATATTTAGGTAATAAAAATATTCAATATATACTTATAATGCAATTTAAATTTAACCTATTGCATGTTTAGTCAACTAAATATATTCTAATTATATTTGAGTTGTCAATGATTATATTGTGAGACTTATTTGATTTTTATGCTTAAATATCAAATTCTTTTAGAGCTATTTGTTTCTCATGGAAAACTTAGTTTTGCATATAGCCAGTTCTTGCACCAAACCCTTCAATCAATTATTGTAATCTGTCATGACTTTATCTTATAAGAAATAACACAATATATTCCCTGAGTTGTAAGGAATTTGATCTTTATCATTAGCGCGCAACACATTATTAACTCATGCACTCTTCATCCATGTATGGGTTCTTTGAAATTGACAATATCTGACTAAAGTTATTTTATTATTCTTCCATAATCTTATAGTCAGATTATGTTATTCAACAAGTTGTAAAACAATGGAAATATTGGCAGTAGCGTCACTAGGCGGTGTGGATCACTAATCACTGGATCTGTGGTCACTATCTAGACACTCTTGCTATCGCCCTGATATTTATGGTCTAAATTCCTCCAGTCAGTGTGTTGATGTTTAAAGTCTCGAGTGCTTTATATTAAACCATAAGTGTTAAAGGGAGCTCCTTTCACAAGAAGAGCACCTGTCAAGACCATCTCTTTGGTGCCAACATTTTTCTTGCCAGAACATGATTAAAGGTAGGGTTTCAGAAAAAATCAGATTTGGTTTAAAACTCAAACTTCACACAGTGATTACTTAAGTGCTGTAGTTATACCCCCTACACACACAAAAGTTGTTAGCAGGAGGTGGTCACAGAACTAGAGAGATCAACCAACTTCCCTTTCCTGTATAAAAAAAGCTGAAACCTTGCACATTGTTTATTTAAGTGTTGTTGCTACCCACAAAATTCTTAAAACTAAATTATTTGTGATAAAAAAAAAGCTTCAACTTCCTACATTAATTATCACTATTGTGTTGTAGGTAGGTATCAAAATTTTTTTAAAACTTACATTTTAAGTACTGGGAGTGGGGAGGGGTCAATCAACCCTTGCCTTTACAAAAATGTGCTATTCCCTAATATAAAGAGGATCTAATTTTATAATTTTTTTTACAGAAAGGGTGTGTTTTGTTTGCATTATTTTTTAGCCAATTGCCAGTATTATAACGAGTAATTTAATAGCAAAATATTAAGAATCAATTTTCAAGTGGCTTCATTTTTTATAAATGAGTTAGATGCTCCATAATTTAGAGGATAACCAAATGCATATTTCTAGCCTTTCAAACAGTTGCATAACTCGTTATTTTCGATCTAAAAATACATTTGAAAATCAGGTACAGTTCCATAACTCGCCAAGTCTACTACTGCATATATAGGTCCACAATTCTTTATGTCCATTATAGAGCACAACAAAACTCATTATGTCCCATGCTCTTTCATTGCTACACTATTTCTATAGTTCCAAACACTGTTATGTCCAAAGCTGTAGTACAGTTTGTTTTTGGTCAAGATTAGTCAGAAATAACACTGCTTTCTAAAATGTGAAAGGTGATTTTAACTAATTCAGACATGCTGAAGTGCATTTACCTCTATCACATACGTTTTTTATACAACTCACAAAAATGATATTAAAAAAGGAATGTTTAGTATAATAAAGAGTGTTATAAAAATGATCAAATTTAAAGATAAAAAAAAAATTTTTTTTTTGCTTGGAAGGAGGGCTGCTTTGATTTAAGTTTATGTCCTTGTTGCGTATCTTCTCTTTTCATGTGAACCATAACTAGATTGAACACAATAACTATCAAGTGGGGGTTCGAAATATACGACACCTCTGACAAGACATCTTGTGAATGTGGGGAATGCCAGGCCACCACCGTGGTTCGGATTCCACGTTAAACTATAGGTCCTTCATTTCATCTCACAATCACCCTTCCATTACACATTAGCGTAAGTGCGTATAACCCGAATGGGTAGTAAGACGCGGTGCTAATAATAATAATAAGAAGAAGAAATATACAAAATAATAATCAAGAATTGGCGATAGGAGTGAGTCGTTTGAGCTACAAAATATTGAAAACCTGGTGTACCGAGTGTACACAGACATGCCCCACCCCCTCCCCCTGATTGAAGGAAGAACCAGACGGTCAGCCTCAAGGAAAAGAAAATAATTTCTTATCATTTATTAATCACCCAATTACAAAAATTCTAAGATTGGCAAGTGCTAGACCTAAGGGTATTGATTACATCTAAATTAATGAATAAAATTGAGAAGTCTGTGAAATTATTTATTAAGTTATAAGTTATATATGAATTTAATATTAGAATAATAATTTACCAGATAACTCCAAAACATTAATAAAATGTAAAATCTCTATGATCACCATAGAACAATAGTTTAACTCAATATGGAGAATTTATCAATGAGAAGTTTCAATTTACAGAAAAAATATTCTGTGTAGATCTAAATCTAAAAAAAAAACGTCATGATATTTACTATCTGTCTCCTAAGACTCTAACATAAATAACTAACATTTACTTCATATTACTCATGTCAAAGTTTCTCATCGTCCTTCCTTAACTTGCCATACATAACTCCAAAATTCATCTAAACTTCAAACGATATTCCATTTGGACCCAATAATAATTTACGTTAAACAGGCCAATATTTTCATAAAACAAAATTCAACTAATGTCTATAAAGTTTAGTACCAAACCTGACACTAACAAAAAATATTAATAATCATAATATAAACAATAGTTCAATAATTAAAGATAATATCTGACTTCTATTCATGTGACGCATTACTAGTGCTACCCAAAAAATAACATCTAGTTTCCTAACTATCATCTTGGTAGATTAATCTAAGGTTAAGAACAAGAGACCTGGCCTAATGTTATCAGGGCCCAAAATTTGACACATATGTAAAAGGTAAACAACATGTGTAGTTACTCAAAACATTATAGATGAATAAATTTTTGTCTGTCTAAAAAATATCCTTACATAATATAAAAACGATCTGAAGCCTCCGCTTCTTCCTACAAGACCTAACTCATGTCCATGAGCAGACATTTATATATATAGTAAAATAAGCTAAACAAAAACTAACATCTGCCGAAATTGAATTTAGAAGAACAATACATTATTACACCGAAATAAAATTTGTGCTTACAATATGTCTCGTCCTACTATCCCCAAAGCATGTCCAAGAGTGCTCTTCACTTTTCACTGCAAGTCTTTTATATGATTTCACACAACTCACAGAACAGAACGACAGAACCACTGGGAGGGGGGAACTAAAGAGAAACAAACAAAGGGAAGGATCCACACGCGATTTCATGCTTCTACTATCTTCTCGAATAATTATTCTCTTTGGAATTTTGGGACCGGAGTCATCTCTTCTCTTCCCAAGTTCTTTGAGCTCACACTTTGACGCTAAGATGGGGCCATTTTAGTCGGTCGTGTCGCTCGTTGGTTCCGTGCTCACAGCATCGGTGAAAAGGGGTAAGTCGATGTTTTGGATGTTTAGTATATCTTCACTTGTAGCTAATGCTACAAATCTCCCCCACCCCCTCCCTTGTTTTAAGGCGGGGTGGAGGGGTCTGCTCCTCACATCCTTCTGGTGCCTTGGGCAGATAACGAAGACGCCAGCGAGTCTCCTTCTTTCCTCGGTTGTTATGACAGCATCTGGGCACACGCAGCATCCCCACGGACTGCTGGGTCTCCCTCTCTTAGGAACAGCATCCTCAGGCCCACAGTTACTCTTCACACCACATCATGGATTGGTCCACCCACTCCCCAGGCCGCTGGGTCTCCTTCACTCACGAGACTCTCAGTGCAGCCACTTGCTGCTCCGAGTCCCAGTCCCATCTCTCGGAAGCTCTCCACTCCGTCGCGTGCAGAAGAAAGTAAAGGGTGGGCGGAAGACATAGGAAAATGGAGTTCTATGAGCTGCAATAAAAAAGCAAAACATCAATGTTCATAGTATATACAATACAGAACCACATTCTGGTTACAATACTATTTTATATATACCTACTATATTTTGTCTTCAAGTTTACATTTAGTGGTAAGCTTAAGCAATTCAACCATTAAAATCACCAGAAGATTTTACCAAACATACATTTGAGAAGCTTTAGCAATTAAAGTTGTGATGTTAGGTTATTGCATCCATTTATATGAGTAAAACTAACATTCGTAAACAACCCTAAGCTGTATTTACTACATAGTTTAAACTAAAAGGGGTCAAATTAATTAACAATCATATTGATAATTTACATATGTGTCACTTTTGTAATCATGTTGGAAAAAACTATTGAAATCACAAAAACCTTTGTTTTTTACAACTGAACTTTAATTATATAAATTCATAATCAAATGCATAACTATTATTTTACTAATATTCATTATAGTTGTAGTAAGGAGAAATATGAAATTATAATATAAGGAACGCTTTTAGATGTTACATTTACTTAAATTGATATGTATAACTTCTTTTGGTCAATTAAATCAAGATAAAAACAGGCTTGTACAATAGACTGACAATTATGTACTTTGTCTCTTTTTACATATTATTTCTTTATGGTTGTGTCTGCAGACTACAGTTTGAGAACCTATGGCGTAGAATAAGATCATGTTGGCTAATCTTGGATAGTGAAGAGCATAACATTAATTGTTCATAGCACAGTTTGGAAACCACTGCTGTAGACATTTTAATAAGCCTTCACCATCTTGGGCGTATTGCAACAAGCCTAAAAGTTATCAGGCTGATAAACAAATATAATATTATTTTCCAATTAGCCTGGCTCATTGTAAACTGATGACATCTTTCGCAATAAGCCAGATTTTCCAATTCGCCTACGACATATCTACTACACATCCAATGTCCATTTCCTTTGTCTGTCCTTTGTGTTATTCTTTTACATGTTACTATCTATGTGTCTTATCATTCTTTACAAATCTCCTTTTTCTCCCTTTTTTTTTCTTTTGGTTTCCTCATTTAGGAATTTGCTTTATGCTTTTCACACTCCCTCTCGATGAGTTCTGATAGAATGAAACCTTGGGCGATAATGATCAATTTTCTACAAGAGGCAGCCATTACCTTTTTATCTAGTGGCAGCAGTGTAAAATGTGAATTGCTCTTCATTTCATTGCAAAGGCCATGTTGTATTTGTTTCTTTTTATGTATTTCTATCTCTCTTTCCTGTACTTTCTTCCAAATATAATCAATTTTTAAGTATAGTAAGTGATAGCTATTTATTCTCTCTTGAAAAACTAATCATCTTTCCTTTGTGATAAAGGTGAAACTCGAGATTATGGCTTGGCTCAAACAAGCTGCCTCGGCCTCAGGGCCGCTTCTAGGCAATTTGGGCCCCCCCGATGAACTGTAGAATGTGGGCCCCATAAATATTTTTTTATAAACGATTAGAACAGTCCAATCGCCTAACAAGTTAAATAATATTGTGAACAGTGGCGGCTCGTGTATATGCACTGTGGAACTGCAGCACCCCCTAATTCCACTTGTTATTATCGATAACATTTAATATGAGTCCTTTTTTCTTTAATTCTGTCTTTATTTTTGTAATACAATATATATTCCTTAATCTTAATGTCAGTACTTCAGTAGCCATCCCTCAGTTTATGAAAAAGATACCAAAATATTTGTATGGCACTGTGCGCTTCACAGTGCCAGTGATGTGGTGTTTGACTGTTGTGCGCATTCACACATAAAAGGGTTGAGGAGGGAGATGGGACTGCCTGGTATAGAGAGCACTGTTGCTCTCGCAGTGCCGGCTCTGGAATGATGATGGAAGGAAGTTTTTTTTAACTCAGCGTGTGTTGTGCTTAAAAACCGTTTACCATATTCTTGAATGTGATAAAGTGTAGAAGTGTGTAAGTTAGATTATTATTCTGCTTCCAGCTATTCTATTTGATTCATTTTTTTTTCGGTTATTTTATTCAACAGAAAGACTAAATGCGCTTGCAGTACTTTATATAGAGAAAAATTTCCTCATTTGTCATCCAGAGATCGAGGAGAAAATCATTAAACTGTTTGCGCAAATTAAAACAAGAAGAATGGATTTCATTTTTAAATGAATAGATCAAGCTTCAACTGTAACAATTTAAGTTAAAGTAAGTAAAAAAGTTTTTTTTGTTAAGATTTTATCAAGTTCCTGAATAAATTTTCTTTTCATACATGTATTTTTCCTTTTACACAATTTTAAAACAAAGGCAAAACATTTTCTGGAGCAGCACCCCCACTAGTTTTAGCTACGAGCCGCCACTGATTATGAATCAGACTAAACAAAAAATATATTGGGGTAGCTATTTCTTCTTATATGATCTTGAAAATAAAAATAACACGTGAGCTTGAATTAATTATCTTAAAATATACCATTGATTGACATTATTTTGAAATTGAATAAATTACTCATAGATGATGAATTATGCATATACTATAGTTTTTATATAAAAGAAAATATAGTGTTAATATTTTTGTTACAATGTTATAAAAAATCCTTAGATAGCCTATATTAGTAAATAAATTAATTAGAAGAGCTGTTATATAGTAATTAACATTCAGTCAAAGGACAATACAGTATTTAACTAAATTGAAAGGTAAAATGGCAGCTAGCTAAAGATTTATTAAAATTACATATTACAACATATCAAATATGGTAAAAATATTAATTGGCTCATACAAATTTCCTCACTTAAGTTTTTTTTTAAATGTGTTTCAACATTTTGCAGTTTCATAATTTTATCTTTACTTTCTGTGTAGTCATACTTAATATGCTGCTGATGTTCATCTGACGACAAATATTATTCTCAATAGAAATAGTGGCTAGTCCTCTCATTCTTTCTTGTGTCATAGTAGATCTCAAATATGTCTTTATTAGCTTTCATTTGGAAAATCTTCTTTGAAATAAAAATAAAATCTAAAACATATTATAAATAAATGTAATACAGCTCAATAAATATAACATGTTTTAACACAATAATTTTATGAACAGTTTCTAAAGAGTTTTTGACACCAAATAGTTATTAAATGACATCCATAATGCAGAGCCTTCTTAACAGCAATGTAGGAACTTGGGGTAAATGAATTGAAACTCTACTAGCCCAAGCCCCCCACAGGAATAAAAATGTAAAAGTTCAAAATGGCACATAGTAAACAATTTGGCAGCATCCCAGAATGAGGCCCTGAGCACTACCCAGTGAGCCCACGATTTAAGGGAAAGGGAGACGGGCCACGTGGCCTCAAGAGGGGAGGGGAGATGAGTGAAGAAGCCTGGGTAAGGAAGGTGGGGGGGGGACTAACAAACAGATGATGCTGTTGTAACTAATTTCATTTTACTGCTTTCATATATTTTCTATCTATTTATTTATTCAAATGAATAAAAAAAAGGGTTAGTTTTGGGTCCCACCATAATGCTTGGCGCGGGGGGGGGGGGGGGGCTGCGGATGCATTGCTTGCATAGGCCAAGAACCAGCCCTGCGAGTTGGCCTAGTTACGCCACTGGAGGCAAATGATATGATCCTACCTAACATTGACCTCTACAGTACAAGGTAACAACACATAATAACATATCAAGAAGTACCCCAGCTTTTCTTATTTTAATGTAATACATTTTTATGAGTTACATTCTTACCAAAATATCCTAATAGCCATCAATCATTTATTTTAGATATAATTATGTGCCTAAAATATAAATATTAAAGGGTCATTGCCATTATTTTCAACTAGTAAATTATCTGAAGAAATATAATTGTTTTATTTTATTTGCCAAAACTACATAGTAGAAATTTAATATATTGTGACGTAATGTACAACTAACTACTAGTTTTGGAAGTGTTGTTATTAATGGCTAATATATTGTGACGTAATGTACCACTAACTACTAGTATTGGAAGTGTTGTTACTAATGGCTAATATATTGTGACGTAATGTACAACTAACTACTAGTATTGGAAGTTGTGTTACTAATGGCTAAGTTTTTTACTCATAGGCCCGTATGCAAGGACGATGCTGAGCACAGCCAGAGTACAGGCAGAGTATGAGCCTCATGCTAGGATGATCAATGACGCAATATCTTGAGTCTCGCCAGAGCCCGGGCTGGCTCTGGCTATGCTCAGCCCGTACTCACTCCACAACATGGCGCTGCGCGCATAGACGATCGATGCAGCTGTTTTCACGACATAGCCTAATTATGGCGGGTCTAAATCATCTAGAAATTGATTTTTTCGACATTCTCGACGAGTTTGTAGAAGAAGAAAATCATGAAGTGGTGAGAATTCCTCGGAGGCATGTTAGGGATTTCCAGGATCCTTTGCAGGCTTATTCTGATGATCAATTTCGTCGAAGATTTCTATTTTCGAAGGAAGTTGTTCGTCAGGATATCTTGCCTATGTTGGGACTGGATATTCCTAACACACGACGAGTATTTCCACTACTTACAATACAGCAACTAATGATTGCCCTACGATTTTATGCCACGGAAGCTTCCAGGTAATACTTCAAAGTAAATAGTTTTGTTTAAAACTTATTTTTAATAATAGCAAACTAAAATAGGGCATATGTCAGGACGTGTTTGTTTTTGAGAGGGAATCACTAATTTAAATTGTATAACTCTATTAATTCTATTAATTTATATTATGTTGGTTTTTATATGTATTATATAAGGTTAAATTTCTAGGTGAGTTTTTTTTATAGCAGTGTGTTAGTAACAGTGCAAATATTTCAGTAGTTAGTCTACTTTAATGATAGGCCTATATTATTGAATCAAGTTGCCTAGTAAGTTTATTATTTTGTGATTGATATAGAATTTGATGAAGGTTATGATTTTTGTTGGACTAATATTTATACAGAAGGATAACCTAATTGTTAGTCCTGTAGACCTAACCTTTGATACAATCATGCACTCTTTGTTTGAAGTTAACTTATAACAAGTACTTTGACAACAAATGTATATTTTCAAAAGGGCTTTGTACTTAATAAAAGGGTTTGTAAATAGTCAAATAGTCGTAGTCCTTCCTATGTTTTATACAATAACATTTAATGAAAAAATAATGGCAATGTTATTCCAAACATGTTGTAAAAATATAGCAACCTTTTATATTCTTTTTTCTAGATTGTTAGTGGGGACTTGTTCAACGTAGACCAGTCAACTGTATCTCGGGTTGTTAAGAAAATCTCCATTCTGTTAGCGGATAATGTTCGGCATGAGCTTAAGTTTCCTACTGGAGTGGCTGAACTGGCAGCTGTAAACTTGCAGTTCTATAACAAAGCCAACTTCCCTGGTGTGTTGGGCTGTATAGACTGCACCCACATTGCAGTTCAGAACCCGGTGGACCGAATGGAGAAGTTTTCAGGTAACCCTTATGATATGCTAAACTAAATATAGGACAGACATAATTTTCTGAAAAAAGAAAAGCTTCCTCCCAAACAAAATTAAAACAATAGTAGAACCTACAGTTATTTTACATAGACCCATAGCATTTGTATAGTTACTGAGAACTCTTATTTGTATACATCTAGTTCGGCAAGACTTCAATTTCATTAGTAAGTACCTACTAGGCCTACACACTAGGCCCAAAATTTTCATCATATTGTAGACTTAATTAGGTTTAATGTAAGCTCGGTTAGTGAACAGCAAACTAAAATTACTCTCGCTGGCAGGCCTATTTCGAAGGGTAGTATCAAATATAATTTTCATTTTTAATTACACAACGCCAACTACACAGAAGTGAACACACACTACAAAACCAAAATCCAGGCGGGGATGAAACCTAAGAACCATACCTTTGTAGGCCATTTTTTATTTAAAAAAACTTGACAATCACAAAATGTATTGTAGCATTACACTCACAAAAATCCCATCTTAATTATTATTCAAAAAAACTTTACTATGGGCCATTCCAAATCAAACTCACCTTGAAGTGACGCAGGAGTAAATATCGTTGAAAAATCCATTAAATTGCACTAGCCTAGCTTTATGTATAATATAGGGCCAATTAATGTGCAATAATTTTCTGAATAAACAGTAGGCCTACTTCTATATCTTTTGCAACAAAACAATTTCTTGTAAATGGTTAGACATACTTTTCTTAGGCCCATCCCAACAAAAACACCCCTGGACATCCACTAACGACTTAACATCCAGCTAACTCACACAAGGCTAAATTTAAACTTAACTGACAAGGTAGATAAGATCCAAAATTACACACCCACCAAAAGTAACATAAAAAAAAATCATATAGTTATATTTTAAGGCTTAGTAATGTTAAAGTATATTATAAGGTTCCTTTCTAACCTAACTTTCATTACGGTAGGTATTTGGCTAACCTGGTCAAACCTTGCTAGGTACTGTTTCATTCAATAATAAATTAGAATCTTAATTAATATTCACAAAATAGACTATTTGACTTTTGTAGTATAAGATGACATTCTGCAAGGGATCATGGGCAAACAACATGTAAACATACGCCTACCAGTATTGTTGGAAATACCATTTACTTGTGAGTTTACTATAATCGTATAACATTTTTAATGGTATTATATTTTAAAGGAAATACAGTGTATTATTACATTATTATGGTGCTTAAGCATCATTCCCTAAACCATGCCCCACTTGAGTTTACCTGTGAGGTTAGGTCAAGAGCTTTAAAATGTATGATATTGACCTACTTTTCTTAGCAAGGTTAACATACTTTATTATTTAAAAAAAATCAAATGCCTCCAGCGGCAAGCATAGACTCACTCATATTGTAGTATTTTAATAACTGTGTTTTTTTTTCATTTTGACTGGGAAAAGTAATTTGGATATTGGAAATTAAATTAAACACTTTAGACTTTAAACTCTTCTAACATTGTGCGGTAATTATTGTGTTTCAGGAATCATAAATGGTATATGTCCCTGAATGTGCAAGCTGTTGTAGGTCCAAACAGGGAACTATACGACAGTCACTCGTTGGCCAGGGTCTACACATGACAGTCATATATTTGACAACAGTAGTGTTAAGGCAAGATTGGAGGATGGATGTTTGCAAGGCAAATTGCTGGGTGATAATGGTTACCCGCAGTTGCCTTATTTGTTCACTCCAATTCTTGATCAACATGTTCGCACTCCAGGGCATAGAAGGTACAATATAGCACACCAAGGTACCAGGATGACCGTTGAACATTTGTTTGGGGTCTGGAAGCGAAGGTTCCCGTGCCTTCAGCGTAAGTTGTGTACCCGCATTCAGACCAGCAGGGCCATCATAGCTGCATGTGCTGTGCTCCACAATATCGGAGCTAGGCGTAATGACAATGTCCCAGATATTGTAAACCAGGTATTATTTTCTGTTGGTACTATGCAAACTATAAACAGTAATAATATGGTAAAATATATTTATTAATTCACATCAATTGTGAGCCAATTTGTACTTAAATAACATTGATTTAAAGTTATAAATAAAATATATTTTATCAATTGTAGACCCTATTGAGGTTTGCTATGATAGAAAAATGTTCATTTAATAAAGGGCTGTGAATGTATGTATAGTTTTTTAATCATCTAATTTTTATGCCAGGAATACATAGAAATGCTGGTTGCAAATCCTCGTGGGAAATTGCTTCAAGGACAGATGATTTCATATGCATGTACTTAGACTAAGGTAAATAATAACCTGAATTAGCACGTAACATTCCAAAATAACATTTAATTGTAAATTATTTTATAATATGTAATTAAATAAAGATTTTCATATTTATTAAATAACTTTAAAATCTTGTCCTCGCTGCTTGAAAGTATTCTACCAAAGTATTGTCTTCACTGGTCGGACCTACATCACCAAAGTCTTTTGTGGCGTTACAAACATGACAAAGCGACTCGCATCTTGTTTATACTGCAATATATATTTATACATGAGGCCTTCTAAGGCTATATTTTGCAAATTTCCTAAATATCTCTTGTATTAATAAAAACTTACCATGCAACAGAATTGTTGACTTATCTTTTACTTTTGTGTTGAAAACATACCTAATCAGTCTTCTAAAATTTTTTTTTTCTCAATTTGTGAATATATATATATATATATATATATATATATATACACACACACACACGCTTGTAAGAATCGGTGTATAGCGCATCCAACTTAGTTAATGTGTTAGTAATTGACACATACATTATAAAAGCTTATCTAAAATTTTTAGACAAGATAAAATCGTATGTTTCTAAACTATTTTCTTTTAGTTCCCAATGTGTGTTAAGCTGGTTTGGCTTCTTCAAACCAGAATTATATAAATTATATTTATTTTCCATTTTTCAATTGAAAACATGTGTATAGTAAAGTTTTTTTATAAATCATAAAAAAAAAAATTAAACCTAATTTTTTTCCTTTGGATCTCTGGTTAAAAAAAATCTGTTCTAATGGCACCTTGAATTATTAATAAATTCTGCATTATTAAACCTCTAAACTATTTTTAATGTAAATAACCTATTTTGTGGTAAATTGTGTTCCATTTACAAATATTATTTTGGTACTAAAACTAGTAAATATAATGTGGGGATCCAGAACTTTAGTATTTTGATGAGACTTCACGGTTTAGTCCATGACCAATCATATATTTAATATTATGGTACACTGGCTTCCGATCCAGTGGTTGAATGGTCCAAGGTGTCACACTCATAATAGACTGGCCTGCTGATGAGAGGGAGATAAGTTTTTATATCCTGGTGGAGTGGTTTCTCCACTCTCCCCCACACAAATACTGGTACACCTCAAAATTAAACCTACAATCCCTAGCACATTAGTGTTATTAGTTCATCTGCATACAACATGATCAAGTTGTGACAATAATATATACTGACACAATTTGTTGGAGTAGAGACAGAAGACTGGAGGTGTGATAACTTAAAAAAAAAACACAATTTGTTTAAGAGCGTACTTTGATTTATTATCACAAAAATTAGTTATTAAATACTGGAAAAATAAAAGCAAGGTTAAAATTGAAATGTAGTACTCACGCATAAGTAATATTAATAAAAAAGATGATATAAATTGTCATTAAGTAAAGATACAATTGTATAAAAAGTACAATAATAAAAAACACTAGCTCATATTTACAAACATCTCAACATCACAAGGGAATGTAGTATATTCTCCAGGAAGTGTGTACATGGGTTGAGTTTTATTTTCCACACAGATACCACTGACTGAGCACTAGATCATGTAAGCAAGTGTGGGTGTGGCCAGAAAGAGACACGAGCAAGAATGAAGGAGGGTACATAGCTTATTTTTTTTATATAGTTTCAGTCGAGTGGAAATAAAATTGTATATAATTTTAAACCTTTTTCAAATTTTACCTGTATAATACAAAAAATTTAAATTAATTGTACAAAAGTGTTAATTTTGAAATATTTTGCATCATTAATTTACACCTCTTTCATTAATTATTACCAGCAATTTATAAATTGCATAATAAACCATGGTTATTCCTGTGATCAAATTATACAAAGAAAAATTCAATAAACATTATATAATAAAAAGGGTGGTGGTTTTTGTCCTTCTTTTTTTTTCCCTACAGTAGTTTTGGGGGCCCAAAATGGCCAAAAATAAATTATGTGCTTATGGGTGTGCGAAGTCCACTTTTCCAATTCGAAGCGAATTTGAATTGAATGAATGAAATATTCTCAAAGCTAAATAAATGTTCTAATATTTTTGGTTGATTGTTTTATGCTTGCAAACATATTTTTTATGTAGTTTTATGCACATAAATTACTTGCAAATGTTTTATTGCACAATTATCTGTGATATTTAGTTTAATTCTAATAAATCAAGTTATCCACAACTTACAATTCAGTTAATTTAGATTTTCTCCATATGAATAATGTTGAGTACTGGACATAACAGCTCAGAATGACAATAAATGACCATTATTGGTGAAGATTTACAATAGTAGTAGTTTCGAAGCTTCGCACATCCCTACTAGTTCTTATATAATTCTTGAACACCCCGTTATTTAATATGAGAGTTTTTTTTAAATATTGTTTACAAATAAAAATAAAATATTTTATAAGCTTAAAAACAAACATTTTTATCGGTTATTTAATCATTAAATTATTATATTTTAGCCAAGTATTTTAATTCCCAAATATTTCCCTGTTTATAGCCATCATGAAAATGTAATAAATTTTTTGCAATTGTCTGTCTTTTACTGGGATTAGAGCCTCATTCTCTTTATCATTTAAACTAGATCTTAATAACAAGAGGTTTATAAGAGGAGTTTTTGGAACTATCAAACCCTTAAAGGGTGAAAGGGTAGTTTACTTAAGGGTGAAAAGAGAAAAATTAATTTTCTCCAAATCGACTAATGATTTTGAATAAATTTCAAATCTAGGCACTGTTTAACATTATTAACAAAATGGCAACTAACATTTTCAAATTAAAATTACTTTGAGGGTACCTTACATTTGCAGTAATTTCCAAATTTAATCATATCTTGCTATTATTCGAAATGTAAAATAACTTATTGCTAAGTTAAATTAATATAAAAAACTTCAATCTGAAATATATTTTTATAAAATAACAGTTTCTGTGATTTTGGCATCTAAAAAAAATGAGGTCCAAGAAATTGATTACACTGATTGGTGAACAGATTTGTTATTTCTTAAAAAGTTTTTCCTCGGTATGTTTCTGTAACAGTTAACATTATTTCATATAGTGTATAGTGTGGTTGGAATATTTCTGGAAAAAAATGTCTATTATTTTGTTTCACACATATTGAGAAAGTATGTGCTGTGCACTGTACCATTTATTTGTTTAATAAACCCAAATTATAATTATATTGATAAAATGTATCTCAAATATTGGTTGATTGCTTTCGGCCAGGATACTGGATTCCTTGCATTCCATTGTATAGGATTAGCTTCTTTACAAAATACACGGTGCTGAGGTGGAAAAGTTTTAAGCTTAAGAACTCAAAAAATGCTGAAATGACGTAAAAAGTAAAGTGAGGAACGCTATATATTTATTGGAACAAAATAAGTATTTTGGAAAGTAAAAAAACGAAATGAGGGACATAATTTAGAACAATATGAAAGCTATGAAGGAAAACATGGTGAAGACACACTTGAGGTTGCTGCCTTTACTCCATGTTCAGAAGGCCCTTGCAGATTGCGGAGCTGTGCACGTTGAGTTTCTTCACTCATGCTTTTCTTTTGCCGCCTGGCGGGTTTCGTGATGCATCTCGGCTTCGAATTCCATTTTTAGACGCAGTCGCTCCATCTCCAGGCGGTGCAGCTCCTCGGTCTGCTAAATATCCAGGCGGTGCCGCTCCTCGGCCCGCTGCTGGCATTTCTTGGCCTCCTGATGGTTCAGCTTGGCCTCTGCCAAACGCTCACAGTGCAGTTCCTTATCCCTTGGATGGTGAATTTTGCCCTCTCCTCATGTGCATGGACAGTCTTTTGAAACATATCTTGGCGGATAAATTTCGGGGTCAGTAGTGGTGGTGTGGGAGAGGATGGTGATGGTGGTGGTGGTGGTGGTGGTGGTTGTGGTGAGAGGGATGATGGTGGTGGTGGTGCAAGTGATGGGATAAATTGGATGCAAAGGGAAGTGTTGCTCAGGCTGCTGTTGGAATATCTGTGCAAAATGAAGGACATCACGAATATAACAAACATAACCACAGACTGGTTTGGATAAGAAGGAACATTCTCAACATTTTAACTGTCATAAGGACACTCATAAAAAGAAATAAAAACACTGAAAGAATAGGAATATTAATAAGTGCATATTTAGTTTTCTTCGAGAACTTCATTCAAGCCAATAATTAATTTTCATATTATATTTATTTTTTATTTACTTTTATAGTAGGCCTACACAGTTTGAAGTTGTATTACCACATCTAGAAATGTAAAAACTGTAGTAGAGACATGCCTAACTACGTCGCTCCCTCACGGGGTGGACAAGAAACTGCATACATCTTTAAAAACACCAACTCCATGTCTAATCCATCCTCACTAACTTTCTACAAACGTCCCTATCCTTGCATACATCCTTCGCTTCAATAACATTCATACACCGAGTCATAGGCTATATGCTCTTTTTATTCTTAAATTTCTGTTTCTTTTTTTCACACATTCATCTATTGATGATTGATAAAACTGTTGTTCCAATTTAAATTATCAACATTGTATGATCGGTATTTTAAAAAAACGATCACATCAGGTACCTACTGTAATCAACATTTTTAAAATTCATGTCTTTATTTTGTTTGTTAAAAGTGAATGAGGAATTCTCATATCAATTACAATCGATTTGTAATTTATGAGTATAAATAAATTAAAACATTTATATTTATGTAGATAATGGTATAACAAACACCCAGTCCCAAAAGGTATGCAATGCGGCGGGGCGGGGATGATATAAGGGGGCCCCACGAAAGGTAACTTTTAAATTCCCCCCTGCGGGACGGGGTTTAGAATAGTCCCGCAGTAACCCCTGCTTGTCGTAAGAAGCGACTAAAAGGGGAGGCTTCTGTGCAGGACATACCTCGTGTTGGACAAACCTATCCTATATCTTTTCTTTCACATCATTTTCTTCTTCCTTCACTTTCCCCCCTTTTTTCACCCTTCGCTTTATCTACCCTTACCTTTTTCTTCCTTTCCCCCACCGTTCATCCTGCACAGAGGCCTTTGGCCTTTCCGTTGACGACCTTGGCAACTAACCCGGCTCTTCTCTGTTTATTATTGGATACCACTGCCTTGAGCTCCTAAATGAAAGTGCGCCGGTTGCAATATCTTAGTAGAAGGGCCTTAGGGATGACAATAACCGGGTACCCTACTTTGAGAAAAGATCGGTTGCGTTAATGAGGGCCCGGACGTAAAATTGGCACTTTCCTACACCCACTTGCTGCGACGACCTCTCTCTCGGCGATGCTCTATGCGAAGGTTGTCATGTCTAGCGTCGTATAGAGCCTCTCGTCGGTACAGTTAACAGGGCCATATGTGGTAGAACCAACTTGGATCACCCTGGGTCTACGATCCGAGTATTGTGTAGGTTGTCCCCAATTATGGCATGGCCGACAACATTGTCGCCGCTGGCACCGTACTGCCAAAGCCTGCTGGCAACTCACTGCCCGGCCCCTCACAGGGCCGTAATATCGATAAGAGGCGGAAACGGGTAAGGCCGTCCAGCCCTCAATTAGAAGAAATCCAGGAGGTGGTGAGGCCCCAGCCCCGCTTCCTGGTAATGTCTCGAGTGGACGAAGGTGAGAACATGAAACGGGTGAGCACATTTATCCTCGAAAGAGCGATAAATGGTGCAACCAAGGCAAGTGTGTCTATAAGAAAACTTCGTGATGGCACCATTTTCATTCAGACAACATCCGACATCCAGTCAGGCAACATACTGGATCTTAAAGAAATACCGTTGAGCAATACGTCTCGTATACTGGTGAAAGTGGAACCCCACAGGTTCCTCAATGTTTGCAAGGGAGTGGTCACTTGCTATGACCTCGACTGCGTGAGCATTGAGGAAATCTGTGAGGAGCTAGCCCCTCAGAATGTCACTGAAGTATACCGCATAGTAGTGAAAAAGAACGGCAGTGAAAAAAAGACCTACTTATATCCCTACCTTTGCGACTCCAACCCTTCCAAAGGAGGTCCAAGCGGGTTTCCACGTGCTCAGGGTCCGGCCGTATGTCCCTAACCTACGGCGCTGTTTTCAGTGCCAGGAGTTTAGACATAACCAAGCTGCGATGCCGTTGTAAGCCAACCTGTGCGGATTGAGGACAGGAGGCTCACGATACACCGTGTGAGTCTCCTAAATTCTGCGTTAACTGCAAGGGTTCGCACTCTGCTTGGTCTCGGGCCTGTCCGAAATGGAAGGTGGAGAAAAAAGTGCTGGAGATACAAACTGAAAAGAAGATTCCATACAACCAAGCACGCAAAGAATACGTATCTAGCCAAGCTCCGGTATTTCAGACCTCTTACAGTCAGATAGTTTCCCAGAATATCAATTGCCCCAACTGCCATTTCGCAGTTAACATTTCAAAGCCTCTTCGAGACCCGTGCCACTGACCTCTACTCGAGAAAAAAATAATCATAGCGCGCCGGCAACGGTGGCGATGAAATTAGTGCCCAAGGTGACAACTTCGGAGATGTTGTCTCCACCACCTGTGCCACCTAGGAGTTCTCCTCATGGCCCTCCTCTGAGAACATCCCCGAGTCCACCTCGGGTAACCACCCCGAATCCACCTCGGGGAGCCCCCCCGGGTCCACCTCGGGAACCCACCCCCACCCCCCCGAGTCCATCTCGGGGAACAAAAGTATTTGCGGCCGTTGTTTGTTCGCCCTCTCTAGTCTCTGAGTCTTCGGAGGTAGGAGTGGGTGTCGAAACAGGTGAGGCCGCTAAGGCGAGTCCTGCCAGTGCCTCAAGAAGGGCCCAACGAGGTATCGCCGAAACTAATGGTATAAAAAAAAGCGTCGAAGACTATAACAAAGCCTTCGCGCACCGACCCAACGCCCAAATCTCTTCTGGAGAAACAAAAGCCTCTCTTGAAACGAGAGGTCCAGGAGAGACTCGGCAAAGCAAGAGGACCTAAAAAGGTCCATAACCAATTTTTACTCTTGAGAGATAGCGCCATGGATTGCGTGGATGAATAAACCTATATTTATAACTAATGTCGCTACTACAAAGGAATTATAGGGGTTTCTATGCTCGTGTAGAGGAAATTAAACAACAAATTTCTTCCCTGCATCCTTCCATCTTGTGTTTGCTCGAGACCCACTTCCGACCAAATGACAACCCGATGCTTCGTGTGTACGATGTGTATCATACCGACAAGCCTTTCTTTGATCGGGCTAGCGGAGGTGTGGCTATATTCGCACGAAGCAATATGTATCACAAAAATATTAACATCGTTTCCGATCTCCAAGTTATCGTTGTCCGAGTCTCCCTTGCTTTGGAGATGACAGTATGCTGCATATACCTCCCGCCAGGTGAACGTATTTCGAAGAGGAGCTTAGAGGCCCTCTTTATGCAACTTCCCGCCCCCTATATCATCTTGGGGGACTTTAATGCGCATAACCTGGTGTGGGGATCTAATTTTACAGATGCCCGTGGGAGGATGGTAGAGGATATTCTTGTCTCGGGAAACGTTGGTGCTAATGAACACCGGGACCCAGACACACTTCTCCACTTTTAATGGTGTATCCTCTGCCATCGACCTAACTTTATGTAGCCCAGGTATCGCTGCCCTCTTCCTTTGGGATGTCCATACGGACCTATGTGGAAGCGATCACTTCCCTATACTGCTTTCCCCACTCCAAGATTGCCCAAGTACAGCACGAGTTCCCCAATGGGTGATTAAACGTGCCGACTGGGATAAATTCCGCGAGCTCGCCGTTTTCCACGAATCCCCTTCTCCTGACGTCGATGTTAAGACTGGGTATTTTACTTCGACGGTCATCGCGGCGGCGAGGGCCTCCATCCCTAAATCCGCGCCACCGTCCCGTTCCCTGGTGGAGCGAAGAGTGTCGGTTGGCTATTTCTGACCGTCGAAGGGCCCTACGTCTTTTTCACCGACGTCCTACTTTGGAGAACCTGGAGTCATTCCGGATTCTACGTGCTCGAGCTCGCCGTATACTTCGTGAAAGCAGAAGAGTGTCTTGGAGAAAATTTATTTCAACCCTTACAATATCCACCCCCACAACTAAGGTTTGGGATAATATCCATAAATTACGTAATGGCAACAATTCCAATAACAATATACCTGCCCTCATGTCTAACGGTTCACGTGTCTCCTCCCCTGTGGAGGTCGTTAATGTATTGGGCTCGATGTTCGCCGCTATTTCTAGCACTGCGAGGTACACTAACGAGTTCGCAGTTTATAAGCGGAACATCGAGCGCCATGCTATTGATTTTGGTCGAAGTCGGGGGAAGGATTATAACTCCCCCTTTACCAAAGATGAACTGACCTATGTCCTGTCCCAGGCCGGCAGCACAGCCTCTGGTCCAGACGACATTCATTATGAGATGTTACGTCAGCTGCCCCTTGCCGGACAGGCACTTCTTTTAGACCTCTATAATAGTGTTTGGGAATCTCAGCAGTTCCCCTCACTATGGAGGCAAGTAACCGTTATACCTATATATAAAAGTGGCAAAGATAAATTAGAGCCAACTAGCTATAGACCGATAGCTTTAACTAGTTGTGTGTGTAAAATATTGGAAAAAATAATTAATAAGCGACTTATATGGTATTTAGAATCCCGCAATCTGCTATCTAATATTCAATGTGGTTTTCGCCGTAACCGATCCACGGTGGATCACCTTGTCTGTCTAGAGACGGCTATTCGTGACGCTTTTCTCCATAAGCAGCATCTTCTGGCTGTCTTCTTCGATCTGGAGAAAGCGTACGACACCACCTGGCGGTACGGCATTTTGAAAACACTTTTTAATTGGGGGTTTCGAGGAAACCTTCCTTCTGTTATATCCAATTTTATGTCGGATAGACACTTCCGGGTAAGGTTGAATAACACCTTATCCGATGATTTTATTCAAGAAAATGGGGTGCCTCAGGGTAGTATTCTGAGCTGTACGTTGTTTGCTATCGCAATAAATAGCATTGTTGACAATGTGCGCATGCCTGTACGGTCATGCCTCTTTGTGGATGACTTCGCAATTTATTGCATTTCGTCAAGTCTCCACAGGGCTGAACGGCAGATACAGCTCTCTGTCAACAATCTTGGATCGTGGGCATCGCGTAATGACTTTCGCTTCTCTGCAGCCAAGACGACGGTTGTCCACTTTCATAGAACACGCGGAATACAGCCAGCCCCCAGTATTTTAATGAACCACTTTGTTTTTCCAGTCTCAGAAAGCGTAAGGTTTCTGGGACTTTTATTTGATTTTAAATTAACTTGGATCCCCCACATCAAAGACCTGAAAGCGATGTGTATCAAAGCATTGATTTTGCTCAAAGTCGTTAGCGGTCGGTCCTGGGGTGCTGATAGGGAAACCTTGATACGCCTGTATAGGGCCTTGGTCAGATCTAAACTAGATTACGGCAGTTTTGTGTATGGCTCAGCTAGACCCTCGGCGTTAAAGATGCTAGATAGTGTCCACCATGCTGGCATTCGACTGGCTACTGGTGCCTTTCGTACCAGTCCAGTCGTCAGCATCTGTGCCGACGCCGATGAGCCCCCTCTTTCTTACCGGCGGTCCTATCTTCTGGCATCTTACCTGTCGAAATGTCATTGCAAGGCGCAGCATGTTGCCTATCGTCCTGTGTTTCATCCCGCTAACCGTGTCTTGTATGAAACTAAATGGCGTAGTACAAGGCCGGTTGGGATCAGGATGCTATCGGTTTTCTACACGTGTGGGATAATCGTGCCAAAGGCTATCCCCACATTCCCAGGTCGAGTTTCTCCCTGGAAGATACGCCTACCTCAATGCCATTTTGACCTTGCCAAGTTCCCTAAAGCTACCACCCCACACTTTTTATACGAGAGGACCTTTAATGAGCTCCTCGCAACCCGCTTTCGGGTTTTAAACGCATTTACACGGATGGCTCAAAATGCGGGGCCTCCGTGGGATGTGCTTTTGTTGTGGAAGGATCCAATTTTAAATTTGGTTTACCTAAAGAAACAAGTGTTCTTACGGCTGAATTGTATGCCATTTTTAAATCTTTGTGTTTTGTATACCGAAATAGTCACCGTTCTGTCCTCATCTGCACGGATTCCATGAGTGCTCTGTTGGCATTGTCCTCACTCTACTCCTGGAATCCTCTCGTGCAGATGATTCACGAACAAATTTTAAAAATTGATTCATTAAACACCCGGCTTGCCTTTTGCTGGATTCCTGGTCACGCCGGTCTTTCAGGAAATGAGCTGTCGGACCAGGCAGCCAAGGAGGCAGCACGCCTGCCTCCTGAGGCGAGTCTGGGTGTCATGTTTTTAGACCTTAAGGGTTATGTTCGGCGTGGGGTCTTACGCACCTGGCACGAGCAGTGGGTCTCGACCCTCCTCAGAACAAGCTGCGGTCCATCAGGGACGGTGTGTCGCGATGGCCCTCTTCTATGCGAAAGTCTAGAAGAGAGGAGGTCATCGTGACGAGACTCCGCGTCGGGCATACTTCATTGACCCATAGTTTTTTACTGAGAGGGGATCCACCACCAGTGTGTGAATTTTGCGATGCTCCCCTTAGTGTGCACCACATTTTGGTGGAGTGTCGCAGGTATGCCCCTATTCGCCTGGCCCTTGATTTTAAAGGTGACCTTCCTTTTTTATTACGCGACAGCGCTGAAGGAGTTATTTGTTTACTCCATTTTATACGCCAGGCGAATCTTTTTAGTGCCATTTGAGTCACTTTTATAAAGTGGCTCATCTGGATTTTATTTCATATTGAGACCTTTTTAACATTTCAGTATACTTTAATGTGTTTGTTTTGTCGTTTTATCCATTTTAACAAACTTTAATAAAATGATTATTTTAACATGTTAGTTTTGTCTTTTTAACTAATATATTGTTTTAATATGTTCTTTTTTTTTTATTAGAGTGATATACACCTGTGGTTTTTTTTAGCAGGTGTTTCACTCAATTGTACTTTGAGCCCATCTGAGTACTCCTATGGAGTGCCTCAAATGTTTTTTTTCTTCTCATATTGAGAACCATTCCTTTTATATTGTATTTTTATATTGTCTCTTCACCTTTTTATATAAACAGGTGAATATTTTGTCTCTCTCCTATGGAGATTTTACTATGTACCTATATAATGCTAAGGCCCTAATGACCTCATTGTGTCGATGGGCCTCTAAACACAAATAATAATAATAACTTTTAAATTACTATAAATTTAGTGGAAATAATTTTAATCAAATAAATTATGTTGTGATTAATGACAATAGTTGATAGTTGAATATGCTTATCACAAAGTGTTGTAAATTATAACTAAGATATAGCATTATTTAAATTATTTCATTCGGTTTTAAATAGCGCATCATTTATATATATATACTCCTGCAGTTGAGGTGACTGACTGATGACCTTCCAAACACAAAACTGAGGCTAAAACAGACATTATTAGCTACATGGTTATTAAATTAGTAATTATTTATAACTAATATTTCTTATAACTTTTTTAAGGTGTTAGATGACTTGGAAAAGGGGGACCAAAAATTAATCTTGAAAAAGGGGGTAGCTTAATCTATTACGCTACTGTATGTGGGCCTATGTGTATCTCAATATTAACTGAACATTCTGTTATTGAACGTACCTGCTCCATCGATAAATTCTAAAAGGCTTGTGCCAGCAAGTTTTGAACCAGCTGACTTAAAGGCAGCAGTCACCTCTGACATGGAGATTTTGCGGCGCTTTGCAGTTGCATTCCCCATTGCCACCGCATCTCCATCCCATTGGTAACGGAGATGATAGCTAATATGGCGGGCTACTACCTCGACCTCGGCACATGATGGTGAGTGAGGCTTGTATGGCCCACCTCCAGTGTCCATCAGTTCCCGTGTCTCTTCACCTAATTCCTTATTCCTTCTCACCTTCATATTGTTCCAATATTTATTTAGCTGATCAAGAGAGCGCTGAAATGGTTTATAAATAGATATTAACAAAGTTTTATAAAACTACAAAACTATTCACACTGAGGCCACTTTTTTTTTTCTAAATTAACAATAAGTCACTATTGTATTGCTACCATTACTCTCTAAAAATTTGCTAAGTCGGATGATACTTTAATAATGATTTATTGAAAAGTTAAAAAAAATACAGGTTTTAGGCATAATCATGAATGTCACCAATATTATACTCAATTTTATTATTATTATTAGCACCGCGCCTTACTACCAATTCGGGTTGTACACACTTACACTAATGTTGTTATCCCTTCAATGCAGCTTCGGGGTAACTGGTTTTGTCTAGTCGAAGTTCAGTCTCCGGGTGACGTTTGTCTCTAGGCGTCGATCTCGCGGGTCCAGTGGGTGGGGGTAAGAAATGGAGATGGGGGAGAAAACATAGGCGGGTATGCAAATGGTAACCCTCAGGGCTAAAAGGGGAAATTGGAGTAGGTGGGGGTCGGATGGTCGGTGTGAGGGGAAGACGAGGGAAGGAATTAGCTAACTCGAGGGCAGGGACTCTTGGAGATGCTGGAGCGGAATGTTGGTGTTCGGGGGTCTGGTGGTTGCAGTCGGGATCGTAGAAGAGGGCCCCATGGGTGGAGTATTGTTTGGTTGTCACTGTCTTCTTTAGGGTCTTCTGTCGGTGGGCCTTGCCGGCGCGGCGGGTGTATCCCATCCCGTCGGAAGGGACGATCAGGTTGGAGGGTGAGAGGACTCCCGGCAACACAGAGTCGTGGTGGGAGGCAAAGGAACTGTCCCGGCAACATGAGTCATGGTGGGAGGCAGGAGAACAGTCCCGGCAACGTGAGTCGCGATGGGAGGTAAGGGATAGTTGCGGAAGGATAGGGAGTAACGATGATAATGCTCTTTCCAAAATGACGACAATTTATTAATGCTCTTTAGTAACGGTGGTTCGCCAGGGTGGGTCACCACTAAAAACAACTCCGGAAATCACCGTATTATATACCCTCCACTGCTGCCTGGCCTTGTCCATTGGGGAAAACAGGGGCTTTCCATTGGTGCGGGAAAACGTGAGAGACAGTGTCCTTCACGCGAGCGCTGGCGTTGGGTACTGAGGTGGAGTCGTCACGGACGGCTCAGAGAACATGGACTGTGGGCCGGTCCAGGCAGTAGGGAGGGTGGTTGGCGCGGCCGGTGCAAGTGCGGAGGAAAAATAAAGAGGGCCGACTGAACAGTGAGGCACATCAATGTGTAATGCTAGGGTGATTGTGAGATGAAATGGAAGACCTACAGCTTAACGTGGGATCCGAACCACGGTGGAGGTTTGGCATTCCACACATTCACAAGTTGTGATTAATACACATCATGCCAGAGGTGAATAAAGTGTTTGGACATCAGATAAATATGTCTCTAGACTGAGGTTAAGTTTATAGAGTGTACCACGAACGTGAAGAGCTTGAAAGATTTTATTTTACAAGCATTTAATTTTATTAACAAAGCAACTACTTTATTTATCTTCATCGGTTTAGTCTAACAGATTCAAATGAAAGGCCTACGAAAACCACTCACCTTTTGGAAATAACCAGTAGAGTTAAAATTCCTGGCAATCCCACGCTCTCTTCCTCGCCGCTAAACTCCCTATATCAGTAATACTGTTAGTTATACATTTGTATAATACCATGATTTGTCCAATTAAAATAGTTACAGTCTCATCTGACAGCAACTAAGTTCACCCATATAGATGACAAATTTTAAAACTATATGGGTTACTTTGCAATTTTTATAATTCAACAACTATTAAACTATTCACATTATAAAACTTGGAATAATATAATACTTTCAATATTCGATGTTACAGAGATATACATAGTCCAGTCAGCCTATGTGATTAAATAAATGCACATAGCACGCGACGTCTGTTAACTGAAAAGAAGAAAGAGCAGTGGACTTTTTTAAGATCTTTCAAATGAAGTCATTTAAAATGCTAGAGAAAAAAAAATTAAATGGTAATGTTTAAGTTTAAACGTATTTATTTTAACGAATATTAATATAAATAACATTTACAAGTTCAATGTCTCAAAATTAAAAAATGCAATGTAGTGGTTGGTGCTCAGAAACAGTTCTGCAACAGCAAACTTTTAAAAACCATGAAATCTATACCTTCCTTCACCAAAAACCCAACAAAATTGTACAAACATTAGAAATGACTATTTATTCAAGTTGTTTCAAGACTAAAAAAGTAAGTATTGATTCCTTAAAATTACTGACCCAATCCAGACCAATACGTTTGTGGATTGAAAATAAAACACTTATGTACTTATTATAAAAATAAGATACACCTCCCTGTCTTAGACATCGGTTGTGATGGACAATCACCTCTCTTAGACATCAGTTGTGATGGTCATTCACCTCTCTGTCTTAGACATCAGTTGTGATGGTCATTCACCTCTTGTCTTAGACATCAGTTGTGATGGTCATTCACCTCTTTGTCTTAGACATCAGTTGTGATGGTCATTCACCTATTGTCTTAGACATCAGTTGTGATGGTCATTCACCTCTCTGTCTTAGACATCAGTTGTGATGGTCATTCACCTCTTTATCTTAGACATCAGTTGTGATGGTCATTCACCTCTCTGTCTTAGACATCAGTTGTGATGGACATTCACCTCTCTGTCTTAGACATCAGTTGTGATGGACATTCACCTCCCTGTCTTAGACATCAGCTGTGATGGTCATTCACCTCTCTTAGACATCAGTTGTGATGGTCATTCACCTCTCTGTCTTAGACATCGGTTGTGATGGACAATCACCTCTCTTAGACATCAGTTGTGATGGTCATTCACCTCTCTATCTTAGACATCAGTTGTGATGGACATTCACCTCTCTGTCTTAGACATCAGCTGTGATGGTCATTCACCTCTCTTAGACATCAGTTGTGATGGTCATTCATTTCCTTGTCTTAGACATCAGTTGTGATGTCATTCACCTCTCTGTCTTAGACATCAGTTGTGATGGACATTCACCTCCCTGTCTTAGACATCAGCTGTGATGGTCATTCACCTCTCTTAGACATCAGTTGTAATGGTCATTCATTTCCTTGTCTTAGACATCAGTTGTGATGGTCATTCACCTCTCTGTCTTAGACATCAGTTGTGATGGTCATTCACCTCTTGTCTTAGACATCAGTTGTGATGGTTATTCACCTCTCTTAGACATCAATTGTGATGGTCATTCACTCTCTCTCTTAGACATCAAATTGTGATGGACATTCACCTCCCTGTCTTAGACATCAGCTGTGATGGTCATTCACCTCTCTTAGACATCAGTTGTAATGGTGGTGACCTGGTGGTCTAGGTAAGGTATCAGACTTCTATGCTGGCGGCCGGTTCGATCCTCGTCCCGGCAAAGTTTATCTGATTACCAACCCTTCCTTCACCTCTGACAAGACATCTTGTGAATGTGAGGAATGCCAGGCCTCCACCGTGGTTCGGATTCCACGTTAAACTGTAGGTCCTCCATTTCATCTCACTATCACCCTACCATTACACATTAGCGTAAGTGCGTATAACCAACGGGTATAAGACGCGGTGCTAATAATAATAATAATAGTTGTAATGGTCATTCATTTCCGTGTCTTAGACATCAGTTGTGATGGACATTCACCTCCCTTCTTAGACATCAGCTGTGATGGTCATTCACCTCTCTGTCTTAGACATCAGTTGTGATGGTCATTCATTTCCTTGTCTTAGACATCAGTTGTGATGGTCATTCACCTCTCTGTATTAGACATCAGTTGTGATGGTCATTCACCTCTCTGTATTAGACATCAGTTGTGATGGACATTCACCTCCCTGTCTTAGACATCAGCTGTGATGGTCATTCACCTCTCTTAGACATCAGTTGTAATGGTCATTCACCTCTCTGTATTAGACATCAGTTGTGATGGTCATTCACCTCTCTCTCTTAGACATCAGTTGTGATGGACATTCACCTCCCTGTCTTAGACATCAGTTGTGATGGTCATTCATTTCCTTGTCTTAGACATCAGTTGTGATGGTCATTCACCTCTCTGTATTAGACATCAGTTGTGATGGTCATTCACCTCTCTTAGACATCAGTTGTAATGGTCATTCATTTCCTTGTCTTAGACATCAGTTGTGATGGTCATTCACCTCTCTGTATTAGACATCAGCTGTGATGGTCATTCACCTCTCTGTATTAGACATCAGTTGTGATGGTCATTCACCTCTCTGTATTAGAACATCAGGTGTGATGGTCATTCACCTCTCTTAGACATCAGTTGTAATGGTCATTCATTTCCTTGTCTTAGACATCAGTTGTGATGGTCATTCACCTCTCTGTCTTAGACATCAATTGTGATGGACATTCACCTCCCTGTCTTAGACATCAGCTGTGATGGTCATTCACCTCTTTTAGACATCAGTTGTGATGGTCATTCATTTCCTTGTCTTAGACATCAGTTGTGATGGTCATTCACCTCTCTGTCTTAGACATCAGTTGTGATGGTCATTCACCTCTTTGTCTTAGACATCAGTTGTGATGGTCATTCCCCTCTCTGTCTTAGACATCAGTTGTGATGGTCATTCATTTCCTTGTCTTAGACATCAGTTGTGATGGTCATTCACCTCTCTGTATTAGACATCAGTTGTGATGGACATTCACCTCCCTGTCTTGGACATCAGCTGTGATGGTCATTCACCTCTCTTAGTCATCAGTTGTGATGGTCATTCATTTCCTGTCTTAGACATCAGTTGTGATGGTCATTCATTTCCTTGTCTTAGACATCAGTTGTGATGGTCATTCATTTCCTTGTCTTAGACATCAGTTGTGATGGTCATTCATTTCCTTGTCTTAGACATCAGTTGTGATGGTCATTCACCTCTCTTAGTCATCAGTTGTGATGGTCATTCATTTCCTTGTCTTAGACATCAGTTGTGATGGTCATTCACCTCTCTGTCTTAGACATCAGTTGTGATGGTCATTCACCTCTTTGTCTTAGACATCAGTTGTGATGGTCATTATCACCTCTCTTAGACATCAGTTGTGATGGTCATTCATTTCCTTGTCTTAGACATCATTGTGATGGTCATTCACCTATCTGTCTTAGACATCAGTTGTGATGGACATTCACCTCCCTGTCTTAGACATAACTGTGATGGTCATTCACCTCTCTTAGACATCAGTTGTGATGGTCATTCATTTCCTTGTCTTAGACATCAGTTGTGATGGACATTCACCTCTCTTAGACATCAGTTGTGATGGTCATTCACCTCTTTGTCTTAGACATCGGTTGTGATGGACAATCACCTCTCTTAGACATCAGTTGTGATGGTCATTCACCTCTCTGTCTTAGACATCAGTTGTGATGGTCATTCACCTCTTTGTCTTAGACATCAGTTGTGATGGTCATTCACCTCTCTGTCTTAGACATCAGTTGTGATGGACATTCACCTCCCTGTCTTAGACATAACTGTGATGGTCATTCACCTCTCTTAGACATCAGTTGTGATGGTCATTCATTTCCTTGTCTTAGACATCAGTTGTGATGGTCATTCACCTCTCTGTCTTAGACATCAGTTGTGATGGTCATTCACGTCTTTGTCTTAGACATCAGATGTGATGGTCATTCACCTCCCTGTCTTAGACATCAGTTGTGATGGTCATTCACCTCCTGTTTTAAACATCAGTTGTGATGGACATTCACCTCTCTTAGACATCAGTTGTGATGGTCATTCACGTCTTTGTCTTAGACATCAGATGTGATGGTCATTCACGTCTTTGTCTTAGACATCAGATGTGATGGTCATTCACCTCCCTGTCTTAGACATCAGTTGTGATGGACATTCACCTCTCTTAGACATCAGTTGTGATGGTCATTCATTTCCTTGTCTTCGACATCAGTTGTGATGGTCATTCACCTCTCTTAGACATCAGTTGTGATGGTCATTCATCTCTCTTAGACATCAGTTGTGATGGACATTCACCTCCCTGTCTTAGACATAACTGTGATGGTCATTCACCTCTCTTAGACATCAGTTGTGATGGTCATTCACCTCCCTGTCTTAGACATCAGTTGTGATAGTCATTCACCTCTCTTAGACATCAGATGTGATGGTCATTCATCTCCCTGTCTTAGACATCAGTTGTGATGGACATTCACCTCTCTTAGACATCAGTTGTGATGGTCATTCACGTCTTTGTCTTAGACATCAGTTGTGATGGACATTCACCTCTCTTAGACATCAGTTGTGATGGTCATTCATCTCTCTTAGACATCAGTTGTGATGGACATTCACCTCCTGTCTTAGACATAACTGTGATGGTCATTCATCTCTCTTAGACATCAGTTGTGATGGTCATTCACCTCCCTGTCTTAGACATCAGTTGTGATGGTCATTCACCTCCCTGTTTTAAACATCAGTTGTGATGGACATTCACCTCTCTTAGACATCAGATGTGATGGTCATTCACCTCTCTGTCTTAGACATCAGTTGTGATGGACATTCACCTCTCTTAGACATCAGTTGTGATGGTCATTCACGTCTTTGTCTTAGACATCAGTTGTGATTGACATTCACCTCTCTTAGACATCAGTTGTGATGGTCATTCATCTCTCTTAGACATCAGTTGTGATGGACATTCACCTCCCTGTCTTAGACATAACTGTGATGGTCATTCACCTCTCTTAGACATCAGTTGTGATGGTCATTCATTTCCTTGTCTTAGACATCAGTTGTGATGGTCATTCATTTCCTTGTCTTAGACATCAGTTGTGATGGTCATTCACCTCTCTGTCTTAGACATCAGTTGTGATGGTCATTCACGTCTTTGTCTTAGACATCAGATGTGATGGTCATTCACCTCCCTGTCTTAGACATCAGTTGTGATGGACATTCATCTCCCCGTCTTAGACATCAGTTGTGATGGTCATTTCCCTCTCTTCGAATCAGTTGTGATGGTGATTCACCTCTCTTAGACATCAGTTGTGATGGTCATTCATCTCCTGCTTAGACATCAGTTGTGATGGACATTCATTATTTTAGACATCATTGTGGTCATTCACCTCTCTTAGACATCAGTTGTGATGGTCATTCACCTCCCTGTCTTAGACATCAGTTGTGATGGACATTCACCTCTCTTAGACATCAGTTGTGATGGTCATTCACCTCCAGTCTTAGACATCAGTTGTGATGGACATTCACTCTTTTAGAATCAGTTGTGATGGTCATTCACGTCTTTGTCTTAAACATCAGATGTGATGGTCATTCACCTCTCTTAGACATCAGATGTGTGGTCATTCATCCCTCTTAGACATCAGTTGTGATGTACATTCACCTCTCTTAGACATAGTGTGATGGTATTCACCTCTCTTAGACATCATTGTGATGGTCATTCACTCTTTGTCTTAGACTCAGTTGTGATAGTCATCACCTCTTTTGAAAACAGATGTGAGGTCATTCACCTCCTCTTAGACATCAGTTGTGATGGCATTCATCTCTCTGTCTTAACACAGTTGTGATGGACATTCACCTCTCTTAGACATCAGTTGTGATGGTCATTCACTCCCTGCTTAGACATCATTTGTGATGGACATTCACCTCTCTAGACATCATTGTGATGTCATTCACTCTGTCTTAGACATCAGTTGTGTAGTCATTCACCTCCTGTCATTAGGGCATTTAACTTGAAGTGTGATGGTCATTCACCTCTCTTAGACATCGTTGTGAGGGCATTCATTCTCTTTGTCTTAGACATCAGTTGTGATGGTCATTCATCTCTCTTAGACATCAGATGTGATGGCATTCATCTCCCGTCTTAGACATCAGTTGTGATGGCATTCACTCTTGTCTTAGACATCAGTTGTGATAGTCATTCACCTCTCTCATTAGACACAGATGTGATGGTCATTCACCTCCCTGTCTTAGACATCAGTTGTGATGGACATTCACCTCTCTTAGACATCAGTTGTGATGGTCATTCATCTCTCTTAGACATCAGATGTGATGGACATTCATCTCCCTGTCTTAGACATCAGTTGTGATGGTCATTCACCTCTCTTCGATATCAGTTGTGATGGTGATTCACCTCTCTTAGACATCAGTTGTGATGGTCATTCACCTCCCTGCCTTAGACATCAGTTGTGATGGACATTCACTTATTTTAGACATCAGTTATGATGGTCATTCACCTCTCTTAGACATCAGTTGTGATGGTCATTCACCTCCCTGTCTTAGACATCAGTTTGTGATGGACATTCACCTCTCTTAGACATCAGTTGTGATGGTCATTCACCTCCATGTCTTAGACATCAGTTGTGATGGACATTCACCTCTTTTAGACATCAGTTGTGATGGTCATTCACGTCTTTGTCTTAAACATCAGATGTGATGGTCATTCACCTCTCTTAGACATCAGATGTGATGGTCATTCACCTCCCTGTCTTAGACATCAGTTGTGATGTACATTCACCTCTCTTAGACATCAGTTGTGATGGTTATTCACCTCTCTTAGACATCAATTGTGATGGTCATTCACCTCTTTGTCTTAGACATCAGTTGTGATAGTCATTCACCTCTCTTAGACATCAGATGTGATGGTCATTCACCTCCCTGTCTTAGACATCAGTTGTGATGGACATTCATCTCTCTGTCTTAAACTCAGTTGTGATGGACATTCACCTCTCTTAGACATCAGTTGTGATGGTCATTCACCTCCCTGCCTTAGACATCATTTGTGATGGACATTCACCTCTCTTAGACATCAATTGTGATGGTCATTCACCTCTTTGTCTTAGACATCAGTTGTGATAGTCATTCACCTATCTGTCTTAGACATCAGTTGTGATGGACATTCATCTCTCTTAGACATCAGTTGTGATGGTCATTCACCTCTCTTTGACATCAGTTGTGATGGGCATTCATCTCTTTGTCTTAGACATCAGTTGTGATGGTCATTCATCTCTCTTAGACATCAGATGAGATGGACATTCATCTCCCCGTCTTAGACATCAGTTGTGATGGACATTCATCTCTCTGTCTTAAACATCAGTTGTGATGGACATTCACCTCTCTTAGACATCAGTTGTGATGGTCATTCACCTCCCTGCCTTAGACATCATTTGTGATGGACATTCACCTCTCTTAGACATCAATTGTGATGGTCATTCACCTCTTTGTCTTAGACATCAGTTGTGATAGTCATTCACCTATCTGTCTTAGACATCAGTTGTGATGGACATTCACCTCTTTTAGACATCAGTTGTGATGGTCATTCACGTCTTTGTCTTAAACATCAGATGTGATGGTCATTCATCTCTCTTAGACATCAGATGAGATGGACATTCATCTCCCCGTCTTAGACATCAGTTGTGATGGACATTCATCTCTCTGTCTTAAACATCAGTTGTGATGGACATTCACCTCTCTTAGACATCAGTTGTGATGGTCATTCACCTCCCTGCCTTAGACATCATTTGTGATGGACATTCACCTCTCTTAGACATCAATTGTGATGGTCATTCACCTCTTTGTCTTAGACATCAGTTGTGATAGTCATTCACCTATCTGTCTTAGACATCAGTTGTGATGGACATTCATCTCTCTTAGACATCAGTTGTGATGGTCATTCACCTCTCTTAGACATCAGTTGTGATGGTCATTCACCTATCTGTCTTAGACATCAGTTGTGATGGACATTCATCTCTCTTAGACATCAGTTGTGATGGTCATTCACCTATCTGTTTTAGACATCAGTTGTGATGGACATTCATCTCTCTGTCTTAGACATCAGTTGTGATAGTCATTCACCTCTCTTAGACATCAGTTGTGATGGTCATTCACCTCCCTGTGTTAGACATCAGTTGTGATGGTCATTCACCTCTCTTATACATCAGTTGTGATGGCCATTCACCTCCATGTCATAGATATCTGTTGTGATGGTCATTCACCTCTCTGTCTTAGACATCAGTTGTGATGGACATTCACCTCTTTGTCTTAGACATGAGTTATGATGGTCATTCACCTCCCTGTCTTAGACATCAGTTGTGATGGACATTCATCTCTCTGTCTTAGACATCAGTTGTGATGGACATTCACCTCTCTTAGACATCAGTTGTGATGGACATTCACCTCCCTGTCTTAGACATCAGTTGTGATGGTCATTCACCTCCCTGTCTTAGACATCAGTTGTGATGGACATTCATCTCTCTGTCTTAGACATCAGTTGTGATGGTCATTCATCTCTCTTAGACATCAGTTGTGATGGACATTCACCTCCCTGTCTTAGACATCAGTTGTGATAGTCATTCACCTCTCTTAGACATCAGTTGTGATGGACATTCACCTCTCTTAGACATCAGTTGTGATGGACATTCACCTCTCTTAGACATCAGTTGTGATGGTCATTCACCTATCTGTCTTAGACATCAGTTGTGATGGTCATTCACCTCTTTGTCTTAGACATCAGTTGTGATGGACATTCACCTCTTTGTCTTAGACATGAGTTATGATGGTCATTCACCTCCCTGTCTTAGACATCAGTTGTGATGGTCATTCACCTATCTGTCTTAGACATCAGTTGTGATGGTCATTCACCTATCTGTCTTAGACATCAGTTGTGATGGACATTCATCTCTCTGTCTTAGACATCAACTGTGATGGTCATTCACCTCTCTTAGACATCAGTTGTGATGGTCATTCATTTCCTTGTCTTAGACATCAGTTGTGATGGTCATTCACCTCTCTGTCTTAGACATCGGTTGTGATGGACAATCACCTCTCTTAGACATCAGTTGTGATGGTCATTCACCTCTCTTAGACATCAGTTGTGATGGTCATTCACCTCTTTGTCTTAGACATCGGTTGTGATGGACAATCACCTCTCTTAGACATCGGTTGTGATGGTCATTCACCTATCTGTCTTAGACATCAGTTGTGATGGACATTCATCTCTCTGTCTTAGACATCAGCTGTGATGGTCATTCACCTCTCTTAGACATCAGTTGTGATGGTCATTCATTTCCTTGTCTTAGACATCAATTGTGATGGTCATTCACCTCTCTGTCTTAGACATCAGTTGTGATGGTCATTCACCTCTCTTATACATCAGTTGTGATGGCCATTCACCTCCATGTCATAGATATCTGTTGTGATGGTCATTCACCTATCTGTCTTAGACATCAGTTGTGATGGACATTCATCTCTCTGTCTTAGACATCAGCTGTGATGGTCATTCACCTCTCTTAGACATCAGTTGTGATGGTCATTCATTTCCTTGTCTTAGACATCAATTGTGATGGTCATTCACCTCTCTGTCTTAGACATCAGTTGTGATGGTCATTCACCTCTCTTAGACATCAGTTGTGATGGTCATTCACCTCTCTGTCTTAGACATCAGTTGTGATGGACATTCACCTCCCTGTCTTAGACATCAGTTGTGATAGTCATTCACCTCTCTTAGACATCAGTTGTGATGGACATTCACCTCTCTTAGACATCAGCTGTGATGGACAATCACCTCTCTTAGACATCGGTTGTGATGGTCATTCACCTATCTGTCTTAGACATCAGTTGTGATGGACATTCATCTCTCTGTCTTAGACATCAGCTGTGATGGTCATTCACCTCTCTTAGACATCAGTTGTGATGGTCATTCACCTCTCTGTCTTAGACATCAGTTGTGATGGACATTCACCTCTCTTAGACATCAGTTGTGATGGTCATTCACCTCTCTGTCTTAGACATCAGTTGTGATGGACATTCACTTCTCTTAGACATCAGTTGTGATGGTCATTCACCTCTCTGTCTTAGACATCAGTTGTGATGGTCATTCACCTCTCTTAGACATCAGTTGTGATGGTCATTCACCTCTTTGTCTTAGACATCGGTTGTGATGGACAATCACCTCTCTTAGATATCAGTTGTGATGGTCATTCACCTCTCTATCTTAGACATCAGTTGTGATGGTCATTCACCTCTTTGTCTTAGACATCAGTTGTGATGGTCATTCACCTCTCTTTCTTAGACCTCAGTTGTGATGTACATTCACCTCTCTTAGACATCAGTTATGATGGTCATTCACCTCTTTGCCTTAGACATCAGTTGTGATGGAAATTCACCTCTCTTAGACATCAGTTGTGATGGTCATTCACCTCTCTGTCTTAGACATCAGTTGTGATGGACATTCACTTCTCTTAGACATCAGTTGTGATGGTCATTCACCTCTCTGTCTTAGACATCAGTTGTGATGGTCATTCACCTCTCTTAGACATCAGTTGTGATGGTCATTCACCTCTTTGTCTTAGACATCAGTTGTGATGGTCATTCACCTCTCTTAGACATCAGTTGTGATGGTCATTCACCTCTCTGTCTTAGACATCAGTTGTGATGGTCATTCACCTCTCTTAGACATCAGTTGTGATGGTCATTCACCTCTCTGTCTTAGACATCAGTTGTGATGGTCATTCACCTCTTTGTCTTAGACATCAGTTGTGATGGTCATTCACCTCTCTTAGACATCAGTTGTGATGGTCATTCACCTCTCTGTCTTAGACATCAGTTGTGATGGTCATTCACCTCTCTTAGACATCAGTTGTGATGGTCATTCACCTCTCTGTCTTAGACATCAGTTGTGATGGTCATTCACCTCTTTGTCTTAGACATCAGTTGTGATGGACATTCATCTCTCTGTCTTAGACATCAGTTGTGATGGACATTCACCTCTCTTAGACATCAGTTGTGATGGTCATTCACCTCTCTGTCTTTGATATCAGTTGTGATGGTCATTCACTTCTCTTAGACATCAGTTGTGATGGTCATTCACCTCTCTTTGACATCAGTTGTGATGGGCATTCATCTCTTTGTCTTAGACATCAGTTGTGATGGTTATTCACCTCTCTTAGACATCAGTTGTGATGGTCATTCACCTCTCTTTGATATCAGTTGTGATGGTCTTTCACCTCTCTTAGACATCAGTTGTGATGGTCATTCATTTCCTTGTCTTCGACATCAGTTGTGATGGTCATTCACCTCTCTTAGACATCAGTTGTGATGGTCATTCACCTCCCTGTCTTAGACATCAATTGTGATGGACATTCACCTCTCTTTGACATCAGTTGTGATGGTCATTCACCTCTCTTCGACATCAGTTGTGATGGTCATTCACCTCTCTTAGACATCAGTTGTGATGGTCATTCACCTCCCTGTCTTAGACATCAATTGTGATGGACATTCACCTCTCTTAGACATCAGTTGTGATGGTTATTCACCTCTCTTAGACATCAATTGTGATGGTCATTCACCTCTTTGTCTTAGACATCAGTTGTGATAGTCATTCCCCTATCTGTCTTAGACATCAGTTTTGATGGTCATTCACCTCTATGAGACCTACTTTATCTTATTATTCACATGATATGAGATCAGGCGCACTAATACAGAATTTTTGAAGTTCAATCTTAACTAAGCATAATGTTCATATTATTGAAAACGTAACTTAAGTTTTAAAAATCATACAAATTACCCGAACTACCAATTACAAACATCTTGAGATGTTTTAACTCTTATTTAAATCTCATTTAAATGCATATTTCTATGCAGGTAAATTATTGTACTATATTTCTACATAATTACCTTTGTTATCTATTACCTAATTATTTATATATTAAAAACTGTAATGTAAACTTATTTAAATTACCTATTCCAAATAATCTGTGTAAATGAATTTCGATCTACTTTTTTCTTTTTAGTAGAAACAATACTTATATAATATGTCTGTTTATAATGCATTCATTGGAAGGGAAAACAAATTTTAGAAATAAATAATTACTATATTTTGAAAAGGTGTATATTGTCTAATATGTATTATTTGTAAACTTTTATACAACTCTCGACTAAAAGTCTATTCAAGCGAACGCCGATGATAACATGTGTTTTATTGATCAAGCTTTAACCACAGCCTTGCCCGTGTTATCCCCCCTCAGCATGCAATGAATGCCTTAGGCATCTTGTCAAACCCACTGGTTACACTTTCATGGTATTTCACTTTCCCCTGAAACAAATAAAACAAAACATTATTTTAACCTAACATTGAGGAGATGTCTCACTAAACTACCATTTTACCAGAGTCATAGTCAAATGGTTCTAATATGTATGCTCAGTACCAGTTTGGAGGATATTTGTTAATTATTCTAATTTATATGCAGATGATATATACCCAGACCTCTGACTATTGTAGTAATCTCACAAAGTTAAAATACTTGTTTATCAATAATTGCATGTATACTTTGACAAGTATTATTTAATCCTCACTAAAAAGCATAAATAATAGCTTTGGCTGTTTGATTCAAATATTATTTAGTTTCATAAGATTAGAATTTATATTTAAGATTCAAAATCTAGATATTTTAAAATGCAGCCTATTTCTAACTAATACTAATGTTTGTGCGTTAGTGATGTGTGGTTATGCTGTGTATGTTGTAATAGATTTAAATGTTATAGGCCTATATAATTTACTCATGTTTTACATTTTCAAATTTGTATTAACTTACTCTATTGATATATTTGACAAACTTATCTTTTTTGATTTTTATTATTTACAAAGCATATAATAAAAAATAAAACAGATTACCTCCTTAATCCATTGTAAATTTTGCTTGATACCTTCAAACAAACGGTCTGACCATCTGGTCACTAGAAAACCTTCCATTTTAAGTTGTTTGAACACCATAGATGGCTGAAGAATGGGGCTAAACATAAAAAAAAAAGTAATTATCGCAGATACCAAAGAAATATATTAACAAATTGACAATTTAAATGTGCACATACCTCTAGCTAACTTGGAGGGGTCATTATTGTATGCAGAAATGGACCCACACACAGAAATTCTGCCGAACTGTTTCATTTGATTAATAATGGCACTGCTCATTTCCCCACCAACCTAGGAACACAAACCAATCCCATTATAGTAAACAGCAACACGTGATTAGAGAGGGCTCCTAGCACCTGGGACTTGTCTACAGTTACTCTTGGCTAGAGCTGAGGCCAGATTTATTGTTTAGAGAGATCAATGATCCATGCGCACTGTTTATTCTGAAAGGCAACACACTTTCTGTTAGAATACATTTTCCAAGTGGTTTGGTGGCCATGGAGAGTAAACAAGTAGAGTTTGGTGGTCATGGAGAGTAAACAGGAAGTATTTGGTGGCCATGGAGAGTAAAAAAGAAGAGTTTGGTGGTCATGGAGAGTAAACAGGAAGAGTTTGGTGGTCATGGAGAGTAAACAAGAAGAGTTTGGTGGTCATGGAGAGTACACAGGAAGAGTTTGGTGGTCATGGAGAGTAAAGAAGAATAGTTTGGTGGTAATGGAGATTAAACAAGAAGAGTTTGGTGGCCATGGAGAGTAAACAAGAAGTGTTTGGTGGCCATGGAGAGTAAACATGAAGAGTTTGGTGGTCATGGAGAGTAAACAAGAAGTGTTTGGTGGCCATGGAGAGTAAACAGGAAGAGTTTGGTGGTCATGGAGAGTAAACAAGAAGAGTTTGGTGGCCATGGAGAGTAAACGAAAACAGTTTGGTATGTACAACAATCTTTCCTTCTCATGGCACCGTGATATAGTAATTGTTTAGTGTTGTAATATAATACCAATTGTAATGTTACTGACCTGCCCCTAAAAAATATGTGAGAGCATTGACAATAATATCGTCCTAATTTTATAAACGTATCTTATTTTATTTAAATTATATAGTATATTACATGGCGCTTAAAGCACTTCTTCTTCTAAGAGGGCACAGGAGCCTGTCAATGACGTCAGAGTGCATGACTTAGGACCTATAGAGTCAAAAGAACAATTTAAGGTATCTTATAAGGAAAATAAATTTACTTCCTTTCCTAAAAAGAACAATATGCATTTCTAAACGGTAATTTGAGCCAGCTTCCTGTTCTTGATCATTCTACCTCCATCCATATGTTTTATTTTTATATTTTATTTTTTTATACGAAAGCTTCTGGAAGCTTCCATGAGTAATAGATATATACGAAATATGGGGCAATAGAAGCTCACTAGGAGTCCAGTCCTTGATGTACTAGGACTGTAGCTCCTGTCCGTGATCCCTACGATTGTGCTAACGGCCGCATACAAAGTTTGTCAACGACATGATCTGTTTTCTCTTGAAATAAACAGAGATTTTGAATTAAAAGAATGTCAACATTATAAATGTGCATTTATTACATAATATTGAAAAACGTGGCCCAACGAGGGGCGAGTGATATAAAGAGTGAGATAAATAAACCTCATTATTTTATAAACCTTATAAAAAGACTTCAAATTGCGTGGCAATCAAACCAGATTAGTTCACAACTCATTAATTAGTACAAAAACCAGGACAATTCAAATAAACAATAATCACAGAATAGAGAGATGCTCTTCACAATAAATAGCTTTTGTGTCATAATATGTTTTTACCTGAAAACTATTAATTTATAACACCTTCTACTATGGTGCAACCTATAAGATAGGACCATAGTGTAGTAGGAAAGGTAAATAGAGTGTGAATTTGATTTGTAATATTTTGGGTGAAGAAAATACTACAAACCATACAGAAATATTCTACCATAGTTCTTGGATTTATTTGAGCATAAAACTGTGATTGCTATCAGTGGTAGCAGAATTTAAGTATGGAGGGGGCACCCCCCCTTGAATTCATTTGCTGTATAGGTTAATTTTGCTCCACTTTGATACACTCAAATTTAAAGCTTGTATCAAAATAATTTTGTAAAGAGGAGAAATGTGCCAAGTTTTGTTAAAGTTCATATATTAATTTAAAATCTATAAAGAGTGAGGCTATGAGCGATAACAGAATATAATTGCTACCCAAGTTTGTTATATTTGACCCCAGCCAATCAGCTGTTGACGGACACACAATCAATAATGAATTTGATATAAAGATATCTTGTTAAGTGTTTACTGACAACTGATGCTTTAGCACCAACTGTCGAGCATTGTTTGTTTGTTAATTTTTTAAACTTTCCAACTAATGTTTTTGTATACATTTTTCTTCTAGCTATTTAAAAATATCTTCTTTGCAATCGCTGTCCACCCTCCACTTCTTGTGCCCTCAAAATACAGTAAGTTGTGCACGGCACTGGCAAGCACGTGGTACACACATGACTGTAAGAAGTGGGCTAATTATTTGGTCGTGTGTGAGAGAAGAACACACTCAATGATAACTACGATTGAAAAAAGTCTCCAAATAGCTTTGAGAGGCATCCAACTTCCCCTTGTTTTAATTTGAGATATTTTAGTGTTGAAAGTTTCCCACAGTTAGATGTTACACCCCCCTGCGGGACGGGGTTTAGAATAGTCCCGCAGTAACCCCTGCTTGTCGTAAGAAGCGACTAAAAGGGGAGGTTTCTGTGCAGGACGTACTTCGTGTGGGACAAACCTATCCTATATCTTTCCTTTCACACCATTTTCTTCTTCCTTCACTTTCCCCCTTTTTTTCACTCTTCCCCCTTCGCTTTGTCTACCCTTACCTTTTTCTTCCTTTCCCCCACCGTTCATCCTGCACAGAGGCCTTTGGCCTTTCCGTTGACGACCTTGGCAACTAACCCGGCTCTCCTCTGTTTATTATTGGATACCACTGCCTTGAGCTCCCGAATGAAAGTGCGCTGGTTGTAATATCTTGGTAGAAGGGCCTTAGGGATGACAACCGGGTACCCTACCTTGAGAAAAGACCGGTTGCGTTCATGAGGGTCCCGGACGTAAAATTAGCACTTTCCTGCATACACTTGCTGCGGTGACCTCTCCTCCGGTGATGCTCCATATGAAGGTTGTCATGTCTAGCGTCGTATGGAGCCTCTCGTCGGAAGAGTTAACAGGGCCCTATGTGGTAGAACCAACTGGGATCAACCTGGGTCTACGATCCGAGTACTTTTGCAGGTTGTCCTCCCACTCATGAATGAGTTAATTGTCACAGCTGACACCTTACTGTCCGCTGGCACCGTACTGCCAAGTTCCGCTGGCATCTCACTGCCCGGCCCCTCACAGGGCCGTATTAATGATAAGAGGCGGAAACGGGTAAGGCCGTCCAGCCCTGTTTTGATGAAAAGCCAGGAAGTGGTGAGGCCCCAGCCCCGCTTCCTGGTGATGTCTCGAGTGGATGAAAGTGAAGATCTGAAACGTGTCAGCCCATTTATCCTCGAAAGAGTGATAAATGGAGCAGCGAAATCGGAAGTCTCAATAAGGAAACTGCGTGATGGCACCATCATGATTCAGACCACGACTGACACACAATCTTCAAATATAATGGCCATCTCCGAAATACCGTTGAGCAATACGACTCATATACCGGTGAAGGTGGAACCTCACAGGTTCCTCAATGTTTGCAAGGGAGTGGTCACTTGTTATGACCTCGACTGCGTAGGCATTGAGGATATCTGTGAGGAGCTTTCCCCTCAGCATGTCACCGAGGTCTACCGTATCATTACCAAAAAGAACGGACAAGAAAAGAAGACGGATACGTATATCCTCACATTTGCGACTCCTACCCTTCCGAAGGAGGTCCGAGCAGGCTTCCACGTGCTCAGGGTCCGGCCGTATGTCCCTAACCCTCGGCGCTGTTTTCAGTGCCAGGAATTTGGGCATACGAAGCTGCGATGCCGTGGTAAGCCAACCTGTGCGGATTGTGGACAGGAGGCTCACGAAACACCATGCGAGTCTCCTAAATACTGCGTCAACTGCAAGGGTCCGCATTCCGCCTGGTCTCGGGCCTGTCCAAAATGGAAGGTAGAGAAGAAAGTCCTGGAGATACAATCTGAAAAGAAGATCTCATATGCCCAGGCACGCAAGGAATACGTATCATGTCAAGCTCCGGTATTTCAAACTTCATATAGCCGGATTGTCAGTCAAAATATAAACTGTCCCAACTGCCATTGCGCAGTTAATATTGCTAAGGAGCCAACGCGACCAGTGCCATTGGTCTCTTCTCGAGACATTTATGTTGATTCCGCGCCAACTTCTGTGGCGCCTAAATTTTTAAAGGAGGCCAAACCGCCACAACGATCGTCTCCCCCACCTATACCCCCGAGGAGACCTCCTCGAGGAACTCCCCCGAGCCCACCTCGGGGAACACCCCCCGAGCCCGCCTCGGGGAACACCCCCGAGCCCGCCTCGGGGAACACCCCCGAGCCCGCCTCGGGAAACCCCCCCGGGCCCGCCTCGGGGCATTAAAACAAGGGCGGCCGTTGTTGAGCCTCTCACACCCACCTCTGGGCTTCCGGAGGTGGGGACGAGTTGCGGAACAGTTGAGGCCGCTAAGGCGAGTCCCACTGGTGCCTTGAAGAAGGACCAGCGAGAGACCGCCGAAAATTTTTTTATTAAAAAAGCGTCGAAGGCCTTAAAGCCTTCGAACAAGGATCAGACTACCCAGTCTCTCCAAAATAAGCCGAAGCCTCTCCTGAAGCGAGAGGTACAGGAGAGACTGGGAAAGGCAAGAGGGCCTAAAAAGGGCCTCAACAAATTTTTATTCTTAAAGGATAGTGAAATGGATTGCGAGGATAATTAAATTTAATACTAATAACTTATGTCGCTACTACAATGGAATTGTAGGGGTTTTTATGCTCGTGTAGAGGAAATTAAACTAATAATTTCTTCCCTGCATCCTTCCATATTGTGTTTTCAGGAGACCCACTTCCGCCCAACTGACAGCCCGATGCTTCGTGGGTACGATGTATATCGTACCGACAAGCCATTCTTCGATCGGGCTAGCGGAGGTGTGGCTATACTTGCACGTAGCAATATATATAATAAGTCTATAAATATTGTATCTGATCTCCAAGTGATTGCTGTGAGAGTCTCCCTTCCTATAGAAGTAACTGTATGCTGCATCTACCTCCCACCAGGTGAACGTGTTTCAAAGAGGAGCCTAGAGGCCCTCTTTAAACAACTTCCCGCCCCCTATATTATCTTGGAGGACTTTAACGCACACAACCTGGTGTGGGGGTCTAATTATACAGACGCCCGCGGGAGGATGGTAGAGGATATTCTTGTCTCGGGAAACCTGGTGTTAATGAACACCGGGACCCAGACACACTTTTCCACCTTTAATGGTGTATCCTCTGCCATCGACCTAACTCTATGTAGCCCCGGGATCGCTGCCCACTTCCTTTGGGAGGTCCACTCGGATCTATGTGGCAGCGATCACTTTCCCATTTTGCTTTCGCTAATTGAAGACCCTCCCGGTATAGCACGTGCACCACAATGGGTGCTTAAACGTGCTGACTGGGATAAATTTCGCGAGCTCGCCGTATTTGTACAACCCCTTTCTCCGGACGTCGATGTTAATATTGCCCATTTTACTTCGACGGTCATCATGGCGGCGAGGGAATCTATCCCTAAATCCTCGCCAAACCCGCGCCACCATCCTGTTCCCTGGTGGAACGAGGAGTGTAGATTGGCCATTTCTGACCGTCGAAGAGCATTACGTCTCTTCCATCGGCGTCCTACCTTGGATAATCTAGAATCATTCCGGATTATGCGTGCTCGAGCTCGCCGTATCATTCGTGAAAGCAGAAGAGAGTCTTGGAGACAGTTTATAACTACCCTTACAATTTCCACTCCCACAACTAAGGTTTGGGACAATATTCGTAAATTACGTAGTAGCAAAAATACCACCAATAACATACCTGCCCTCATGTCAAATGGTACGCTTGTCTCCTCCCCTGTGGAGGTCGCCAATGTATTGGGCTCTATGTTCACCGCCATATCTAGCACTGCAAGCTACTCAAATGAGTTTGCAGCGCATAAGCGGAACATAGAGCGCCATTCTATTGACTTTGGTCAGAGTCAGGGGGAGGATTACAACTCCCCCTTTACTTTAGATGAACTGACCTATGCCATGTCCCAGGCGGGTAGCACAGCTCCTGGCCCCGACGACATTAATTATGAAATGTTGCGCCAGTTACCCCCTGCTGGACGAGCATGTCTGTTGGACCTCTACAATAGTGTTTGGGAATCTCGTCAGTTCCCAACACTGTGGAGGCAAGCAACAATTATCCCTCTATATAAAAGTGGCAAGGAAAAATTAGAACCAACTAGTTATAGACCGATAGCCTTAACTAGTTGTGTATGCAAAATATTGGAAAAAATGATAAATAAACGATTAATATGGTATTTAGAATCCCGCAATCTACTATCAAATATTCAATGTGGTTTTCGCCGCAACCGATCTACGGTGGATCATCTCGTCCGTCTCGAGACGGCAGTTCGTGACGCCTTTCTCCATAAACAGCATCTTTTGGCAGTTTTCTTTGACTTGGAGAAAGCGTACGATACCACATGGCGGTACGGCATTTTAAAAACCCTTTTTAACTGGGGGTTCCGTGGGAACCTCCCTGTTTTTATAGCTAATTTTATGTCAGATAGACACTTCCGGGTAAGGTTAAACAACACCTTATCCGATGATTTTATTCAAGAAAATGGGGTGCCCCAGGGCAGTATTTTAAGCTGTGCGTTGTTCGCCATTGCAATAAATGGCATTGTGGACAACGTACACCTTCCTGTCCGTTCATGCCTCTTTGTGGATGACTACGCAATTTATTGTAGTTCATCGAGTCTCCACAGGGCTGAACGGCAGATACAACTCTCTGTCAACAATCTATGGTCGTGGGCATCGCGTAATGGCTTTCGCTTCTCTTCAGCCAAGACGACGGTCGTCCACTTCCATAGATTACGTGGAATACAACAAGCCCCCAGTATTTCAATGAATCACGTTGTTTTACCTGTCTCGGAGACCGTAAAGTTTCTGGGGCTTTTTATTTGATTTTAAATTAACCTGGATTCCCCACATCAAAGACCTGAAAGCGAGGTGCATAAAAGCACTCAACCTGCTTAAAGTGGTTAGCGGTCGGTCCTGGGGGCTGATAGGGAAACCTTGATGCGCCTGTATAGGGCCTTGGTAAGATCGAAACTAGATTACGGCAGTTTTGTGTATGCATCAGCGAGACCTTCGGCGTTGAAGATGCTGGATAGTGTCCACCATGCTGGCATACGACTGGCTACTGGTGCATTTCGTACCAGTCCAGTCGTCAGCATCTGTGCCGACGCCGGTGAGCCCCCTCTCTCTTACCGGCGGTCCTATCTTCTGGCATCTTACGTTTCAAAACTTCACTGCATGCCGGAGCATGTTGCCTACCGACCTGTGTTTCATCCCCCTAACCGTGTCTTGTATGATACCAAATGGCGTAGTACAAGGCCGGTTGGGATCAGGATGCTATCGGTATTCGACACGTGTGGGATAGTCCTGCCAAAGGCTATCCCCACATACCCAGGTCGAGTTTCTCCCTGGAAGATTCGCCTACCTCAATGCCATTATGATCTTGCCAAGTTCCCTAAAGCGACCACCCCGCCGATTATATATGAGAGGACATTTAATGAGCTCCTCTCCACTCGCTTTCAGGGCTTTGAGCGCATCTATACGGATGGCTCCAAGTGTGGGGCTTCCGTGGGATGCGCATTTGTTGTGGAGGAAAACCATTTTAAATTTGGTTTACCTGGTGAATCCAGTGTTTTTATGGCTGAATTATACGCCATTTTTAAATCTCTGTGTTTTGTGTATCGTAAGTGTCACCGTTCTGTTCTCATCTGCACGGATTCCATGAGTGCTATGTTGGCATTGTCCACTCTCTACTCGTGGAATCCTCTCGTGCAGATGATTCACGAACAAATTTTAAAAATTGATTCATTAAGCACCCGGCTCGCCTTTTGCTGGATTCCTGGTCACGCTGGTCTTCCAGGAAATGAACTGGCGGACCGGGCGGCCAAGGAGGCAGCACGTATGCCTCCGGAGGCGAGTTTGGGTGTCATGTTTTTAGATCTAAAGGGTTATGTTCGGCGTGGAGTCTTACGCACCTGGCACGAGCAGTGGGTCTCGACCCCTGCTCAGAACAAGCTGCGGTCCATCAGGGACGGTGTGTCGCGATGGCCCTCTTCTATACGAAAGTCTAGGAGAGAGGAGGTCATCGTGACGAGACTCCGCGTCGGGCATACTGCATTGACCCATAGTTTTTTACTAAGAGGGGATCCACCTCCAGTGTGTGAGTTTTGTGATACTCCCCTTAGTGTGCATCACATTTTGGTGGAGTGTCGCAAACTAGCCCCTATCCGTCTGGCTCTTGATTTTAAAGGTGACTTACGTTTTTTATTACGCGATAGTGCGGATGGAGTTATTTGTTTACTCCGTTTTATACGCCAGGCGGATCTTTTTAATGCCATTTGAGTCACTTTTATAAAGTGGCTCTTTTGGATAATATCTCATATTGAGATCTTTTTAACAGTTTTATTACAATTTAACATGTTGTTTTGTCTTTTTAACGTATTATCATTTTAACATGTTTTGTCTTTTTAACGTGTTATATTTTAATATGTTTGTTTTGTCTTTTTATTGGAGTGATACACTTGTGGTTTTTTTTTAGCAGGTGTATCACTTAATTTATACCAAGAATCCATTTGAGCACTCCTATGGAGTGTTTCAGATGGTGAATGTTTTATCTCTTTCCCCTATGGGGATTTTATTATGGTTTTAATATATTTCAAGGCCCTAATGACCTAGATGTGTCGATGGGCCTTTAAACCACAATAATAATAATAATAATAGATGTTACATCATAGTTTAGTTTACATTTCAGGTAAATGGATGATAAGCAACTATTTGATGAATGTTCAGATCTCCTAATTAAGTTCAATCTTACAATGAAATACAGATCCCCATTAGACTCGGATTAGTGATAACCTGAAAATGTAAGATTGGCTCTGAAGGTATATATTCATTCCTGTCTCCTTCCTTCGCTCCCACACATGTCTCTTAGAGATATTTTTGGTTGTTGCTCCAGATCTTCAATCAAACTATGACTGGTTGGTTATGTTGGTTGCATGTTTCTATAATAAATATGTTAGAAACATTGCCAAGTTAATAATTACTCTTATTAGGTAAATGAGGTTTTTACTTAAAATATGAATATACTTATTCACACAAATAAATTATTATTAAAAAAAGAATTCATTGAATATTGTTCACATGGTTTAGTTTTTAAGTGACATTCACCAATCTTAGCGATATTGAAAATATCAATTTTTAACAACACAGCTTGGGCTAAAATTCACAAAGCTCTCACTCTGTTAACAAAAAATTAAATTACAATAATATACAATAGCAGTGGTGTAGCTAACGGAATGCCAAGGGGGAGATTGAAATGTCAGTTACAATCGTCACAAATATTTATCTTGTCATAGCTCTTGCTGACACTATGCTTTAGTAATGTTATGTTAATCACTGATATTTGTTCACACTACACATCAGATTTATAATGGCACACACACTCAATATACAATATACAATACAATAGATATTTATCAGCGCATCTCCTTCCATTTGAAACTCACATAGAAACTAAATATATTTTACATAATTTGAGTATACACATTACACAGTGTGATGGATTAAATGTCTTTAACCCTTCACAATAATGGACTATACCTGTATTCACTGTTCCTAAATATATTCCTTATAAACCTTCTAAGAAACCACCACTAACAATTGGTTTCTACTTACCATGATCTCAGCTTGAACTACATTTAGACTACATGCACAATATTATTACAACTCATGAGCCGCTGGTGGGTTCAAATTACTTATTCAATTCTACCTATATTCCGTTCACGGTAGGTTTTTACCTGGATGACAGTTCGAAAATCATATGTTTAGGTTTTGGGTTGCCAACACTTGTAAAAGATCACAGTTTTGTTATAAATGTAAAGATCTTTAATTACCTGTTATATATTACATTTAAAATAATGTAAACTTATGTTTTCTCATACTATTTCATTTTTTTAAATAATTTCTTTTTATACAACTCGAAACAATATTTTAAACATAATTAAAAGTACTTATTTTTCGTTTTGGAACGTTACTGATTTTGTGTAATATGGTGCACACATCAATATATTTTAATACAGGCATCGTATTTACTTGTAAAAGAGAAAATTGTTGTAATTTTTTTACATACAATAAATGATTCTATGATTATTTTATCGTATTTTGAAATATCTCACTGAATAAAATATTTTCATCAACTGCGTGTCTGCATCATTGTAAAAAAACTTGTTTACTGTTATGTTCAATCATATGGTTTAGATTCGTCAGCCGCCCTTTTAAAGATATGTTCGTTAGAAGTTTTTGTGAAAGTGGTGATATTATTTTTTTAAGGGGAATAAAACTATAAATAAACTTTGTGTCCGACCTCAAATAAATATATAAATAATATTGGCCTAAATTACTGTGGTTAACTATCACATTAATATATTACCATCTGTTTTCATTACAGTGATCCAAAGTGATAGATGTCAGCTGTTGGCGTAGTGATATATTAGGGATTACTTTTAGTAACATTTCGAGCTGTCATCCAGGTAAACTTAGCTTGTGAATGCCTTATACTCCTTCAACTATAGAGAAGACTTGAGGACAAAGAAGGAATGGCGCTCCCCACCACAATCTCTTCTATCCAAGAGAAGTAAGAATCATGGGAGAGACTCCCACCTCTACTAAACTAAAACAACGCATGGGGAAATAGAGTATTTATTAGAGGAAAAGTGGATGTACTTTAGTAAGTGCGGCAGTGAATTTTCAAGTTACTAATGCCATAGAGTAAGTAAGTAAATAAAATGTATTTTTAAAAAATATTAAAAATTTGTGTTGTGTTAACTCACTTATAATGCTATCATTCAGAAAAATGAGTTGGTATAGTTTCCAGCTGTGCCAAAAGTGTTGGTGTGCAAGCCCTTTGAATCAATTTCTCGCACTGTACTCGTACAATTCTAGGATTGATATTAAGAGTGGGTCAAGAAGAGGACACAAAATAGTGAGTATTCTTCTCATGTCTGCTTTTGTGGGGAATGTTGTCAGTACCTACCTACATAAGGAAGCTAGAATTTTGGACGGTTTTACTATGTGGGCAGTGGAGATAATGCTATGGTCTTTCTAAAAATTAAAGTTAGGCCTACTCTTAGTTTTAATTTTGAAGACATTGGTTATTTTACAAGTTTTAGTTTTACAACTGAAGGAGAAGCAGTGATATGTTTCTTGTTGAGGATGCAAGTATTGCATGATCAGTAATTTATATATTAATATGTAGAGTAGATGAACTGGTTAGAGCTAAAATGTATGATATAATATAAAGTAACAATAATCATGGTGTCTACTCAACTTGACCAATGAAATCCCCGACCTTTTCCCTGATTTCCCCTGATCATTCCCTAAAATTCCCGACTAAAAAAGTATGTCACATCCTTCTAACTCGCCCCCCCCCCCCCTCTTTCACCCCTCGTTTTTCTATTAATTTTTTATGAATAATAATAAGTTTTGAAATTTGAATATTTTTTTAAATTTTTTATTAAAATTGTTTACCAGGAATTAAAACTATATTACACATCTACAAACAAAAACATGACATAATTTACTGATTTAATGATTATTGTATTTCATATTTTGAGTAAAATATCATTTTCCCGGATTTTTATTGTGATTTACCAAATTCCCAGCTTATTCCCGTTTTCCCCGATCACTTCAAATTCCCGGCTAAATCCTGTTTTCCCTGATTTTCCCGGATGGTAGTCACCCTGATAATGCATCTACCAATTTTCTTTAGAATGTTAGCTACACCACAACTTGAAGAGAAAGGGGGGGAAGTCACATGACATTACACAAACTTTCCAGAACAACGTTTATATTTCAAACCCTATAAGGACCCAAGAAAATATTTTTAATGTTTTAGAAATGAAGAAGGTTGAATTTACAGTAAATGTATAAATATTTGTGTGAAAACCACCCTCAGTACACCTGGCCAGGAGTCAAACCCTGTTCCCATCATCATTGGCGGTCCTATCTATTGCAAGAGTGACACCGCAGACCATGAGGTCACCGAAGCGACTCTCTCATATAAATTAAATCGCTGCATCACTCACAAGAACAAATATTGCCTACCTTAAGTTATATTTATATATTACACTGATCGACCGTACCTCTCGTATGATACATTGATTTGAAAGGGTGCTTCTTAGAATTTCTTTTGCGCTAATTTCAAATATGTTTGCCAAATTTCGATGGAGGACAGAGTCTTAAGAGTAAAATGCATTTAAACACATGTTGAATTAATATTTTCTAATAATATACACATTATAATACATATACATTGTACATTGTACAGTTAGCTCAGTTAAAATTAACTTTTAGTTGATTCTCTGGCGTATTCTGCTGTCTCTTTACTGTCCAGCAGTAATGTGCAAGCATTTTTGGGTTCCACTTTCCTTGGAAGCGAGTTTCCAATGTTGATACATCCTGGTGAAAGAATTCACCACGTTCATAACTTACATCTCCGGGATTTTGTGCAAAAACATCTAAAGGTGTATCCAAAAACTGTATTTTCAGAGCCATATTATATTCCAGGGCTCTGTAGATTTCAAGAAATTCACCAATTAATTTTTTGTTATCGGCCTGTGTCTCTCATGACTCTTTGAAATGCTCTCCATGCACCTGCTCCTGACTCATTCAAGCATCACTCACATTATGGACTCTTATTTGTGATCCAACAAAAATATTCCTTCTTTGGTTATTGAATCACTTAGGCCTACTCTAGGAAACTTGTTCTTTAGGAAAATAAAAGCTTGGCCATTACAATCCATCACTTTGACTAAGATCTTCATTAAACAAAGTTTGGTGTAAGGTACATTTTTAGGGGGTTCAAATGAGGTTTTCAAATTACATTATTCTCTCCAAGTATTAAGTTTGTTCCCTTTTTCCACTAATTTTTGATAACGTGTGTTTTCCCATCCCTACTCTTCCACTAACATAAATATCAACAGAACTTTGTGTATTCAAGTTTCTACAAGAATAACCCTTAGATCTCCACAAATGTGCCAAGAATACTTCTAATGATGTATAAATTATCAGTAGTAATTTCATATAACACCTTCATTTGTACTGCATAAGTAATGAGTATTGATGAATTCTCATTTCCATTATGAAGGAGGATGGCTTTCAAATTGTTTCGGAAGAATCTATAAAAAGTCTTCATTCTTAAGGAAAGTGTTGCTGTCCAAATGCATCTAATAAAGCGTTCACGTCATTATTAGTAGTAGATTTCAATTTTTGGTAAAGTTGACAAGTGTGTTAAATTAGCACGAAAAAACGTGTATATATATGATGTAATATAATAATAATATAGGCATTATACTTTGAATTATGAATGAAATTTTTTTTGTTAATAATAATTACAAGTTATAATATCTTATGATGACATTATGAAGTTTTAACAAACATAAAAAGTTTGAAACATATTGAAAATTGTGGACTTTTGAGTCAAATTTCATTAAAACAGTGATGTGATATGATAAGATGATGTAAACATGCATATAGTACTTGTCTTGTGTTGTATTGGGAATTAAACATAATTATTTATAAAAACCTTTTTTTTTATAAATAAATGAAAAAAGATACATAAAAATTGAATTCTTTCCTTAACTGAGTCCTCTGTTCCATGGATATTGCTCCAATCCCTGCAACGTTTTGGGCTTCTACATGTTTTGATGCTGTAACAGCATCATCATCAGGTCAGAGTTAAAAGATGTGTGGTTGAGTATTCCAAGTTTTTTTTAGAGAGGAAAACTCATTGGCATGAACAAAGCTATGCACATAGAACAGGTTTTCTAATTCCTATTGCTTTTGACGGAAATACCATATTAGTTCCTTTTACAAGGAAATTACAGTCCTTCAATCTCGAAGCCAGCAATTCTGCCTGCATTTTAAACCAATCCAGATCGTGCACCAGATCATTAAAATCCTCCTGGCTAGTTTTTCGTGGTTCTGCAATCTATCATAGGTAATCTGGGTCCTTTTCTTCCTCATCCTATCCTTGGTAAGTCTGTATTTCTGCATCACCTACTGAAATGAAACTCCATGCTTCGGGCGGCACCGAAATTAATAGCTATGTACTGTGAAGAACAGGCCTGATGGTCGAAGAAATATTAAAATATTTAACTACTTTCTTAAACTTGCTTGTGATTCCACTGAGTTTTGTAATACAAAAATAGCAATTTATTGAATGGTTCTTGGTTCTATACATACCATGAGAACTGCAAATGGCATGAGACAAGATTTCCCACTCAGCCAACTACTAAGCAAAGCTTTAAAGCTATTTTACACCCAAAGTAGAGATCATACAATTTTCACACCAAATGAGTAATATTGCTTCCCTGAGATTTCTTACCACTCACACACACACACACACACAGATAAAAAAAATTGTTTGAGTGATTTATACAACTACGAGGCATTTTATAAATAGTATATACCACTTACTACACGTAGTTATCATATGACTTCACTGGGAAGTATACACAAAAAACACTATTCACAAGTTTATTGCTCAGAAAATAAAATTAAAACCCACGACAAATTCACAAATGGCATGCGTTGTTCACATGTCAACTGCGGCTCTAGTGAGCCATACTGTGAAGGAGTGTCTTATCTTTTATGAGGCATGGTGATTCCCTGATTTGCCCATTGCTGTTGCGGTGCCGCTCTTTTCATTAGTCATTCACAGGTGATTACACTACCTGCTATTCTTCTTAGACATAAATTAACAATGATGATTATCTCAAAATGTACAAGTTTTTTAAAAACAAGTATGTCTGTTACAAAAAAAACAAAGGGGAGCCCTTTAGACAAATTCTGACATTTTCAAAATTGGAACCCAAAAAGTACATAAGAATCAGCCAAACTTATCCATTTAACAAAAACATTGTTGACCAGTGTTATTTGTACATCTAACACAATTGTTATTAATGAATGGATAAAAGGTGTGGCAATGAGGAAAGTGTCCTATGAGAGGCCCTACCAACTTACATTGTCAAAGTAGCAATCCACGCCATCTGGGGCCGACTCCTTCAAGGCTTCTGTCACATCTTTTGTCTTGTAGTTAAAGGCAGCATCAAACCCTAGCTCTTCTTTGATCCACTTCACTTTTTCATCAGAACCAGCAAAGCCAATAAACCTTGCAGCCTGCAAGCACAATGGCACATGGGTGCAATTTTGTTAAAGGAGAATAAACTCCCTTACAAACCTGCTATAGTCTATTCAAGAAACAAACTTTTGTCATAATCATAAAATTTCTATTTGAGATGAAAGTTATATTGATTTCCCCAAATCCCTAACACTTTTTTCTTTATACAATTTCCATCTCATTTTACAGATCAGTATTTTTCTCTTTGAATTAAGTTTACATTGTTTACAAGAAATTGAAGGTTTCATTAAAACTCTCTTTGTATACATTTTCCAAGGAAGTTACTTAACATTTCTTAATATAAACTTATTAATTTCTCATTAACTTTATTTTAAAGGAGCAATCTTAAATTATGTACAACAATAATTCAATATTATTTTATAACTCCTACTATTTATGAAAATGTTGAAAAGGCTGCAACACAAATAGTCAAACAAATATTAAATTATTCACTGCTTGGTTATTATTAAATGCTTTATTTGAGGTTTGGAACACACTGTTCTTACTTAATAGACCGCACACGGTAAAAGTTCAACATGACTGTTACATGACGCCAACAAGACAGTAAAAGAAAAAGTGCTTTAATGAATGTATTCATGCGCCACACTATTGGGCACTCACACTATTGGTTGAGAGGTTAGGCCTAAACAAGCATGATATTTTAAACATGTTTTGACACTCCCACTAAATGAATGCTTGTTTACAGTCTTGCAAATGGTTAGAAATATGGCTTATTTATGTGTAGTTACTAATTAGCTTCAAAAACAGAACAAAAATAATAAACAGCTTTATATACATATCAATGTCAATGAGAAGCATTTATAAGCTCTCCAGTCTTGTCATTCCAATTGTACCACGGAGTGTCTGAAAACGATCACGTGGAAGAGGTTTGGTTAGTATATCTGCTAACTGGTCCTCAGAGGGTACATGCTTGATGTCAATCTCACTGTTCTCATACTTCTCACGTATAAAGTGGTAACGTATGTCTATGTGTTTGGTTCTCTTGTGGAACTCTGGGTTTCGCACAAGACACATTGCACTCTGATTATCAACCGCTAAAACTGTGGCCTCTCCCACTGTTTCCCCAATGTCAAGTAGAAGATGTCTAAGCCAGATGACTTCTTTGGCCACAGTTGATGCAGCGATGTACTCAGCTTCAGTAGTAGAAAGGGAAACGGTTTGTTGACGTTGACTAGCCCATGTTATAGGGCCATTACTCAATTGAAAGAGGTATCCAGTTGTGGAGCGTCGGGTGTCCAAATCGTTTGCGAAGTCAGAGTCCGAGAAGCCAATTAATGGGGGTGGATTCTCACTCCTTGTAAATTCAATGCCATAGCTGGATGTGTCTTTTAGGTATTTTAAGATGCGTTTGACTGCATTCCAATGACTTGGTCCATAGTTTGACAAGTATCTACTCACGTTTCCAACTGCATACATAATGTCTGGCCGACTAACTATTGCAGCAAACATTAAGCTGCCAACAGTTTCTCGATAGGGTACTTTTATTTCTTCATTTTCCCCTATGTTTGAACTCAAGTGAGTGTGTGGGTCAGCAGGCACACTGACTGGCTTAGAGTCTTCAAGATTGAATCTCTTGATTATTTGTTTGATATAGTTGGCTTGATGTAGATATATTGATTCGTTCACATTATTTCGTTTTATTTCCAGACCCACAAAGTAATTTGGTTCACTGATTGTGACTTCAAAGGTTGTCTTCAGTTTATCGAGTACAAGTTGTAGTGCCATTTGGTTTTCAGCCATGATCAGTCCATCATCAACATATAACGCAAGCAGAACCTTTGATTTATTGAAATCCCCTCGATAAACACATTTATCTGCAGTACTTTGGCTGAATCCAAACATTTTCAGGAAACCGTCAAACTTTTCGTTCCAACAACGCGATGATTGTTTGAGGCCATATAGTGACTTTATTAATTTGCAGACAAGGTTTTAGTCAATATTGATTCCATCTGGTGGAAGCATGTAGATATCTTCCTTGAGTTCACCATACAAAAATGCAGTTTTCACATCAAACTGCATTATTTCATAGTTTTGTTGAGCTGCGCAAGCGAGTAAGACTCGTATAGAGTCATACCGTGTTGTGGGAGAGTATGTGTCATTGTAGTCGACCCCTTCTTTCTGTGTGAAACCTTTAGCGCAGAGTCTTGATTTATATCGTGAAATGTTTCCATCACTGGTGCGTTTTACTTTGAAGACCCATTTTGAACCTATAGCATTTTTACCAGGAGGTAATGACACTAGCACCCAAGTGTTGTTCTTTTCCAGCGCATCAAGTTCTTCTTTGATTGCGTCAGTCCACTGCCCTGCATCGGGACTCTTCATTGCTTCCTCGTAGGTCTGTGGTACATCTATTTCCACTAGGTTAGCTTCATAGCGGTTGGGAGGCCTGATGACATTTCTTGGTCGCAGCTCATAATGTGCTTCAATGTGCCTGGGTTCTTCATCGTTCTGTTCAGAATGTTGAGGGCCTGCGTCCTCCTGCTGAATTATTTGATTAGAATGATGTGTGTTTTCTATCACTACTGGGACTACAGTATTTCTTTGAGGAATGAAACTACTTGAATTCTCATTGAAAATCACATTTCTTGATACTGTAATTTTCTGTGTATTTTGATCCAGCAAACGATAGTTGGTTGAGTTTCTATCATATCCTACAAGGGTAAGTTTCTTGCTTTTCGGCGCCAGTTTGTTTCTCAGTTCCTTTGGTACATGCATGTATGCCTCACTGCCAAAGATTCTTAAATGTAATATTACAGGCCTTTTTCCACTACATATTTCATAGGGTGTCGAGTTTGGTGCTCGAGAGGTTGGAGTCCTGTTTAGAATATAAACAGCTGTTTACTGCCTCTGCCCATAAATATTATGGCACATCCTTTGCATATAACATTGAACGTGCACTTCCCATTATGGTTCTCATGTCACGTTCGGCTCTACCATTTTGCTCAGGAGTATAAGGTGCCGTTGTTTCAAACTCAATTCCATGTTTTGACATATACTCTTTCATTCCCTGATTACAGTATTCTGTCCCATTGTCAGTATGTAGGGTCTTAATAGAATATTCAAATTTATTCTTTATCATGTTTGCAAAATCTTTGAAACACACAACAACATCCGCTTTGTGCTTGATGAAAAATACAACACGATAGCCTGAACAGTCATCCTTAAATAATACAAAATATTTAGCACCCTGAACTGATGGTGTTGACATTGGACCACACACGTTACTGTAAATGAATTCGCCTCGTTTGGCCTTGGCATGCTTTGAGGGCGAAAATGGTAACCCGTGCTGTTTGCCATACTGACACGACTCGCAGAAGAAATCTTCAAGGTCATTAATATTTACACCTTCGACCAAGCCTTTGGTGTCCATTTCATGCAGAGTTCTCTTATTTATATGTCCGAGTCTCTCGTGCCACAATTTTAGACTTCCACTTGCAGTGAAATTTACGCCTACGTCTTGATGTGGGATCACTGTGCGGAATAACATTCGATACAGATTGTTGGTTTCACGGACCGCACTTGCTACTAGCTCACCGTTTTCGTAAACTTCTGCATATCTGTCTTCCTTAAGGATCTTCATCCCTTTTTCAGTTATTACACCTTCAGAGAAAAGACTTTTTCTTAGTTCAGGAATATACAACACATTTGTGATAGTCGAGTCATACCAATTACCTCTGATAAATTTCTTTATTTTAATGCTTCCTCTTCCCTTCACAGAAAGACCTTGGTTGTTTCCAAGCACGACACTCGTATTGTCTACATTCTCTTCAAACTTATAAAAATAATCACGACGATTAGTCATGTGTGCAGAAGCGCCACTGTCCATTGTCCAATTATCTTCGGTGGTGACTGCTGACATTAGCATAACATCCTGCTTCTCTGCACTGAATGCTGAGAAATGACCCTGTTGGCAACGGTCACTGTGTGTCTTTTGCTGTCCGTTTTCTCGGGGCTTCTTAGGTGCACGACAGTCACTTGCGTAATGTCCTTTTCTTTGGCAATTATAGCACATTACCCTTGGTTTTCCTGATCTATTCTTTTGTTTTTGATTGGACTTTTGAGAGTTATTAGACTTTTGAAAATCGCTTTTCAAATTTGTCGAAGATGAAAATGCACTTTCCGATTGTTCATTTGATGTGAGACTGGCCTCTTCATCCAACAGACGTGCCGTCATATTTGGGATTGTCTGAAGTTTCTAAATTTGGGAGGTAGACTACCAAGAATTTTAGTCATTATAGTAACATTGCTGAGTTGTTCACCAGTCTCTCTCACATGTCGTGCGAGATTTTATATCTTGGCAATATGCTGAGCAATGGAGTCGTTGGCGTCCATCTTGTATTGATGAAAGCGTTCGTGGACTAGCATTTTGTTCATTTCTGATTTCTGTTCAAAGATAGTCTAATTTCTCTAAGATTTCTTTAGACGAATCACAGTTTTCCACTAATGTGATCTGTGATAGTTCCATTGCTGTAGTGAGTGTGAACATAGCAATTGCGTCGTCTTTGTTCCATTTTTCTAGTTTCTTCTCTTTGTCTATTGCCGGCTTTTCTATGGCGCTTTTTGCAACATCAAAGACTCCTTTTGCCCTTAGGGCACATTTCATTTGAAATTTCCATTGATGATAATTATTGCTGTCGAACTTATTTACGTGTGCCACGTCAAACTTCTCGGCCATTATTTCTAATTTGGTCTCGCGGATTATATAACTTCAAACACAAAACACAAAGCTGTTTGTTTGCTGATCGCGCGAACCTACATAAATAAATGGCGAATCACGTCCCTTCCTAACGCGAACGCGAATTCACAAAACGGATTTGTGAATTACCCGACGGACAGTTTTTACGAAATATTACGTAGATATTTACTCAGTTGTTGGGTGCCTGGGCCCATAACCTATTAAATGCTTTATTTGAGCTTTGGAACACACTGTTCTTACTTAATAGACCGCACACGGTAAAAGTTCAACATGACTGTTACATGACGCCAACAAGACAGTAAAAGAAAAAGTGCTTTAATGAATGTATTCATGCGCCACACTATTGGGCACTCACACTATTGGTTGAGAGGTTAGGCCTAAACAAGCATGATATTTTAAACATGTTTTGACAGTTATCCTAATAATAATATAAACATGAAATGTTGGGATGTCTGTTCATTGCTCAACATGCCCAATGCTATGTATTGAGTGTACTGAAGATGAATACAACTTGGACATTCGATTAACACATAAGCTATAGTTTTACTATTAAAACTCAATAAAATGGATGTTTTTTTTGTGTTTTTTTTTTTAATATTCAGTCTGTGATCAATTGTTCTAGAGATTTGACTTCTTTTCCCTGTGGTTAATTTTATAAACTAAAATGGAACAAAGTTACTTTATAGATTTCCAGTGCAAAGTACACAAGCTAGTTAATAAAAGGCCAAACTCACTCACTAATCACTTTATTTTCCTGAGCCTGGAAACTTTAACTTTTGCTTGGCAGGAAGGAAGCGGTACTTCTCCATATAAACATAAAAATCTAAAATTGGGAAATTTCAAATTGAGGCCTGGGAAATGGAGGGCCTTTAATTTGAGGGTGAAATATTTGTTTTTTTTACACAAGTTAGAAAATTAAAATTTGGCAGACAGGTAGAGAAACAACGCCAGATAACATCTTAAAATTTGAACTGTATAAGAGCAAATTGGAGAAAAAGGAGTGGCGGGGCTTAAAATTAAAAATAGATAATAATAAACAACTACTTCCCAGTGTGGTAGAAAACTGAAATTCAGCAATATCACTTCAAATGCTTATTGAGAACTGAAAATGTAAGATTTTTAATTAGGTCATATGGAAATGAGTAGTATTATAAATATAAAAAACCTAAATGTTAGGTGTTCACTATTTAGAAAGAGGGCTTGTGAAAATTAGGGTTTCAAATTCTCAAAAATAAAATAACAAACTATTTTTCAGAATGGTAGAAGATCAAGATTTGTCAGGTGAGTATAACAACCCATGTTACGAACCTTTTATTTTTGCAATTTGGCCAACTAAGCTGCCCACAGCCCCAGCGGCCCCAGTTACGACAACCACCTCCCCAGGCTGAGGTTGGCAAAGCTCCAGAAATCCAAAATAGGCTGTGTTTCTATAATTAAAAATATCTACTGAGGTGAATGGTGTAAAGCAGCTTCCTTTTACCTTTGATGGTAGCAGTCATACCTTGATTGATCTTACAATCACTAATAAGTTGGAACCAATCAAGGCAAGCTTGGCAGATATTGATGTAGACTAAGTGCACACTTACAATCGAGATGACAATGACAAACTAACAAAACTATAAATATGTAATAAAATGGTGAATACAGTTATTGGGGGATTTCCCTTTACTTTGATCAAAACTTACGCATTCTTTATGAGGTAAAATATTATATACAAGGGAAGGTGGGTAACAGTGACACACTTTTTTATTTTTGTTAATTAAAAGAAAGAGTTATATTTTTGACTTCTGACCAAATATAACTTTAAATGCATCATATTTACTGTCATAATCAATATACAAATCAGACATATTTCTTAAGGATTTTTAAAAGTCTTAAAAATTGAGTGAATATGTATTCGTGTCAGTGTTCCCCTACATTGGGGTACACTGAGACTAACAGTGGGTAACAGTAAGACAATGATTAAAATAAAGAATTGTTTCATGCAAAATAAATAGGCTTCTATGTTTTAAGAAATAAAAGTTATTTTTATTAAATAAAGGTACATCTTTAATATCTAAAGTTATAAGACTAATAAAAAGTTAAAATTTCAAGGTAAAATTATGTTTTTATGAGTATAAAAACTAATTAAAAATAATAATTCTAAGGTAAATTACTATAAATGTTAACTAATATGAGAGTAAAGATTAATCTTAAAAATTAAAAACTTAAACATTTAAAGAAATCTTCAAAGTGTAATTAATTTTAAATTTAACCTAAAA